>JAJIZL010019367.1:58501-72215 GCA_023969395.1 Amblyomma maculatum | reverse complement strand
TCCTCGGTAGACTCAACACACAGACCCACATGTAGACATATTTTCACCTTTCCACCCACACACGCACAAAAGAGATCACAGCATGCCGATGAGTCCTCTCTTTCCTCGGTAGACTGATCAACACACACACCTGGGTCCTGGTACGGAAGTACACATTTGCAATTACTTGCTTGGCGTGCCTTGACAGCTTGGATGTAGTAACTTTCGAGAAAAAGCGTACAGTAGAGGTTGCGGAGGCCACTGAGATGGACACTATTTCCTCAAAAGTTAAAGGGAGCCGGAAGGAGTAAACACGGCGGCCATAGCGGCGGGAACAGCGAAAACGTGAAATGGAAAAAAGAGGACAAACGCAAAATACAAAATCACAGATCTCGATCGATTCGCTCGCAATAAGAACGTATTTTGTCCCGCTGATGACAAATGTATTATTCACGAAGCCTGCCGGCAAAGTATTTATTATTTTACGCTCACCACATGCAACGCACTACTTTGTGTCGCGGATGTAGGCTGCGAAATAAAGAGCGCTAGCTTTGGCAACGCTGCACTTGATGTTTGAATCGGCCGGAGTATAGGAGCGCCCCGCAGGGGTGGTGCAGTGATAAGACGCCGGACTACTGTGCCAGAGTACCCGGGTTCGAACCCGACCTCGACGGCTGCTTTTCGATGGAGGCAAAACGAAGAGGCGTCTGTGTGCTGTGCGATGTCAGCGCACGTTAAAGATTTCCAGGTGGTCGAAATTACTCCGCAGCCCTCCACTACGGCTCCTCTTTCTCTCTTTCCACTTTCACTCCCACTTTCATCCCTTCCCTTACGGCGCGGTTGAGGTGTCCACATAAAACAAGTGAGACAGTTACAGCGCCTTTCCCTTCCTATAAATCAATCAATCAGACTCTATAGGAGCGTCCCCTTTGAAACGGGGTGGTAGCAGTTGCTATCATGCTCATTGCTCCCCCGCCTCCAATATCTTAATTATTGCTTTAGATTGGTTAACTGTACCATGATTCTATTTATTGAATTTTTGTTTCTACATTGCTAACATTATGTCACGTTTCTGATTTTAGGCCACCAATCTTCCAATCGTTTTTTCCAATCTTCCACCCCAGGTTCATTCATCCGGCCACTGGTATCTCTAAGCCCCAGAGCTTCAGGAAGAGTGACTACGCCTGCATCGACTTCCGGATGGATACCATTACATTCGATTATAATGTGGTCAATTGTTTCAGTGGAGTTACCACATACTGTACATGCGTCATCTTTATTGTTAAATTTCTTTTTGTAGCTGCGTGTTCTAAGCCACCTTGATCTTGCTTTCAAAAGTAGGGCACTGCCTAAGTTGCATTTGCTGCGCCACCGCTGCTGGCATGGTCACTTGCTTCACTCCGCGCCGGCCATTGCTCTCACCTCCCCTTCCAGCTGCCACATCTGCACTGAAATGTTTGTGCCTCACGGACGCGGGTTGTCTCGTTGGCTGAATTCGATAATCAATTATTGCGTCTTTTTTTTTTCCTTCTCACAATCGAGCGTTTTTCATTATATCTTAACATGCGGGGCCATCGTTTTGTTGTTTAGCATGGACAAAAAGGCACCACAGGTCTTCTCATGCGTCGACTACTCCTCATGAAGTAGTCTCCTCTTTTATGTCGATCTTCGTACCATCCGCCATTGCAGTTGATTGTTTTATTTGCACTCTCACTTAAATATCTGCTTCGAATGGAATGCATCAAATCATTTGTGTAAATACGGGTGTTAACCATCACGATTCTGCGTGACCTCTAATTGTAAGACCTCGCATTCTACCGCTCATTTAAGATTTCGCGGCAATATTAATTTTGCTGGGCGCAGTTTTATTCACATTGGCAAATATTTCTTTTTTCCCGCAGTCAGCACGCTAGTCAGTTGGCTAATCGAGTTTCCACTGGCAACCATTACATTGCAGAAGCATCTGCTGTAGGCAGTCGTTGTGGCCATAAACAAGAAAGTCAGGTGTAGCGAACGCAACGCTTTTGGGAATTTTACTGGCGCTCCCTTGAGAAACGGTTGAATATTAAAGCCACCATTTAAAACCTAAAAGCCAGCATGAAAGAAAAGAGCTCCTTAAAACGTCGCTTTACTGTCACGCTGGTGGATAGTGTTGTAGACCATAAAATGCTGAGGCGTCCCAGTTCACAGTTTGGCAAAAAAAAAGTTAAGTTAAAATAAAGAGAATGAAAAGTTCCAGTGAAAGATGATGCGAAACACAAAGGCCGACCAGGCGCAGGAAAATTTTAACAAGAACCTTAGAGATTTCAAGGAAAACAAATAAATAGATTGCGCTCCTGCGTTTGTAACTTTAGGCCTGAAATATTTTGAAAAGACGCTTTAATGTTTTAATTCGCAATACCCTATTTCCTTTCTTCTGAGATGACCATACGGGCCCCAGGCTCGGGTGATTCATCTTCTCCTAACTCACCTGCGGGCCATAGGCCCGGGTAAACCTTTCTCGGAAGTAACCTACAGAGCTGTAGACCTGGGCAAACTACCTTTGCGTGAACCGAACTGAGCACACAGCCCGCATTGCTGGTGCTTCGCAATCCGAGGAGTCCAGGCGATACTAAATCTGGATTCTTTAGAATGCACTCGACAAGAGAGCTGGCGACTCGATAGATAACCGGTTGGTTCTTGTATTTTAATTGCCCCCCTAACCTCTTTAACTTAAAATCAACAAATCAAACGGTTAAAGCTGGCCAGAAACTGTGGCCACTCTGCAATGTCAGCAGGGTATTCCGGATTCCTGCCGTGAAATGAGATTTTGTTTACAAGACGGGCGATACAAACACAGCTGGAAAAGACAGACAGCGGCAACAGGAATGCACCATTTTCACTCAGCCGTCTCCCCGAGTTGCGCTTAAATAGAAGCGCAAGGCAAAGAGATGGAAAGTAGTTTCTACATTCCTGGCCAGGCTTCGCGGAGAGGCAATCGATCACTGCCAAAGAAGCTTAATAGGGAGGCTTAATCCTCACGAGATTGCTCGAAAACAGGACAGAAGCAAAAGAAGCTTGCTCGGGAAATTAGCTTTCCGTCCGCCTTTTTTCTTCACGAAACTTATTTCTTTCCTCAAGGGGCAGAACTTAAGCCCCTTTCACGGCTCTACACTGAGAGCCAGGCAAAAGACAACACTAACGAAGAGTCAAACGGTGATATACGTCTCGTATTACCCGTAAATAATTTTCGCCCCTTCTTTCGATCAACCACACGGGAGAAAAAGTTCGTGTTTACTAATCAAGTCCGGTTTAGCAGAGGCCAAAAAAAAAAAAATTAAAAAATACTGGCTCGAATGCAGATTTTCCTTATAGAGCATGCCGTGCTGGAGCGAAAGGATTTCTGTCTGAAAGTTTGAGAAAATTTCTCTTAGATCGAAAATAGCTTAACGAGCTGCTGCATGCAGTTATAAACTCTAAGTGAATGAAACATGCGAATATACAGCGACTGAAAACCACACAGAGTTTTGCCATTTTTCATGAAATTCCTTTCGAGAAACTTTTTCAGGCGAAAACTGAGTCCATTTTCATGGATATTTAGCGCACAGGAAAATTAAATTCGGACACACGCTTGAAGTGTTGCTGATGAAGAATTGAAGGCGTGAGTACTCTCAATTTTTCTCATTTTTTACAGAGCTATCTTACGCTTTTATCAGCATTTTTGCAATTTGCGCTCCAATTAACGTAAATTTGTTCTGCTATTTTTTGCTTGTCCTAGCTTGAGATTACGGGCAAGAAATTTTAGCTCGCAATAAAGGAAGCCCCATTCTCTCCTCTGTTTAAAAAAGAAAGTTCCTGATTCAGCATCTTTGCCCAAAAATGAAGAGAATGAAGCCACGCACACAACCTCTGCCCTCTTTCACACATGCAAGATTTTTATCTCCCTCTCTCTGCGAACAAAATTAGGGAACGTTGATCTTAGCGCAACTACGGAAGCAAATTTGTTTTCAATCAGTGCGCTTTTCAATTCACTACATTTGCGACAAACCGATCATACTGGTGATATTATGATGCGAAACCTTCATTCTTGTTATTGCATTTGATCACATGGAAGGCCTGCAATTGTGGACACCACATGCTTTTTTCTCCGGTTCATGAAATATATTACGCCCTGATAGTCATTCTCTGCAACTTGTTCAGCGCATCCGTTAAAAAACACCACTCTGCCTAAAGAGGTTCAAGTGTTTATATACAAAAAAAGGACTACAATGGGGCAAAAGGTTAGTCCTTTAAGACAGCAACGATGCACCCTAATGACTAGCCATTTTAGAGGCTAATTGTGAGATGTTTAACTGTTGGTCCCATAGGAGAGGGGTGCAACAGGCATTCCACGGAAGCAAGGTATTAAACAATGAAATGTCTGTCCAGCTTTTGTGGTAATATAGTGGGGTATAGTTGCTTGATGTACTTATCGCACGAGAACTAAAACAGGCAGATAAATAAATAACTAGGAGCTTGCAATGATTCGGACACGTGGCTGTTTTTTGCGAGCCCAGAAAGAATATGATTATACTACCACCGCAGGCTGAACATGAACATACACAAAAGTTTTATATAAGATGCAGACGCACATTATAGGTTTACAGAGCGTGTTCTTCTGAAACGGGCAGCTGTTGAAAACAAATTGTGTTGACTGTGCTCTCATAGATTTCAGCAAGCAGCTGCGGTAAGCCTTGCAGTTCAGGACAACGGTCTAAATCACAGCCACAATCACACCCTAAAATGAGACTGCACACGGTCTGCTTTATTTCCAGTATTTCGCAATCGCAAATAATCAGTTTGTTGTGAATACGATTGATGTCACTGCATCAAATGGTATATGCAGATTACGCCCTGTTGAAGCAAAGCAGGTGCCTATGTTTGCTTACTTTTATCCCTAGTGGGCAACAGCGAAAGACAACTGACTACCGTCAATATCAGGCCTTCAAGTGCCGTCAAATTCCCACTGTCACGACCTGCTCATAATCTTCATCACCATATCATCATCAGCCGGATTATAGCCACCGCAGGGCGAAGTCCTCCCATCTGTTTCAAATTAACCCAGTCGTGTGCGAGCTGCATCCACTTAACCCCTGTGAACCTCTTAACTTCATACACCCGCCTAATTTTCTGCCGTCCCCTGCTACGATTTCCGTTACTTGAAGTCCAATTGGTTACCTTTAGCGACCATCGATTATCATTTCTTCGCACTACATATCTTGCTCATGCCCATTTATGTTCTTGATTTTGGCTAGACTATCAGTAACTCGAGATATTTCTCTGACATGCTCTGAACGGTTCCTATCTCTTAAAATTACGCCTACCATATTCCGTTCCATAGCGCTCTGCGTTGTGTCAACTTAATTTGAACCCTTTTCGTTAGCCCCCCCCACACACACACACACCTCTCCCGCCACACGCGTTTAAGCCAAGATGCTTCGCTATCTATTGTAAACTGCTTGTCCTTTCCGAGCCTGCTGAACGTTACCTTATTCTTCTTAAATTTAATTTCCAAGCCTACCTTACTGCTTTTCCTGTCTAGGTCATCAATCATTCTTTGCAGTTCATCCCTTAATTTACTTAGCAAGGTAATGTCATCAGCGAATCGCAGATTACTGAAGTATTCTCCATCAATTCTTATCCCTAACTGCTCCCATCTCAAGGGTCTGAATACTTCCTCTAAGCAAGCTGTGAACAGTACTGTGGAGATCGTATCTCCTTGCCTAGGAGCTTTCTTTATGGGAATTTTGATACTTTCTGCATGCAGAACTCAGATTGCTGTGCAGTCACTATAGATATCTTGCAGTACTTTTACTTACGTCTCGTATACACCCTGAGTTCCCAGTGCCTCCATGAGTGCCGAGGTTTCTACTGAACCAAATAATGTTTCCTAATCAATGATAAGGGCTGGTTATATCCCGAATATTTTTCTATTGCCTATAGAGAGCACCCTTACCGAAAACATGCCTGATTCTTTGGTTTATTGCAGTCATAAGTTTGCTTGTTATATTAGTGATTACCTTAGTAAATACCTTGTACGTAACATATAGTAGGCTGATTGGTCTGTTAATTTGCCTAATCCTTAGCGTCCCCTCCTGCTGAATAAAGATAACGTTAGCATTCGTCCATGATTCCGATACCTCCGATGTCATCAGGCATTTCGTATGCAGGGTGGCACGATCTCCCCCCATCCTTTCAAACATCTGTAGTTACCTGATGCTTTACAGCTGTTTTCCCCCTTTCCATAAATTCTAAAGCTTTCCTAACCTCGTCCTCAATTCTTTCGTCTCCTTAGAAAGTTTACCGGCGTCCTTCTTCTACCGGTATCCTTCTTCTACCTTCCTTCCACCTACTTCTATTACACACTCAGTAATGATAACTGTGAAATTATTATTCATTGCTTCTAGGCTAAGGTGAGCTTCCTCAGTAAGCTTTGAATATTTATTTGCAGCGAGGTCATGAATTCTTCTACTTTTCCCCTTACAGTTAATTCATTGATGGACTTCTTCCTCACTAATCTGTTCCATTCCCTCTTCAAATCCGGATTAATTCGTGAACTTACCACGCTGTGGATATTGCATCACACCTTTTCGATTACCTATACATCTTGTACAATTACAGGGTTGGAACACAGTATAAAGTCAATTTTATTCTTACTCTCCCCGTTAGGGCTTTTTCATGCCCACTTCCGGTTCTTCCGTTTGCTGAAGAAGGTGTTCATGACTCGTAAATTATTGTGTTCAGCGAACTCAACTAATACCTCCCCTCTGCTATTCCTGGAACCAATGCCAATGCCATCCACTTCCGGGTCTCCAGCTTGCTTTTTTTTCTACTTTGGCATTGAAATTGCTCATCAGTGCAGTATATTCTGTTTTTACTTTCCCCATTGCCGAATCAACATCCTTGTAGAAGCATTCCACTGCCTGGTCATTATGACTACATGTAGGTGCATAGGCCTGTACAATCTTGAGTTTATACCAATTGTTAAGCTTAATTACGAAGCATGCCACAAGTGATTAATGCTATAGAGCTAATCTAAGTTACCAGCTATATGCTCCGGTAAACCACGATAACACAATATATGCCTGCCCTTTAGTAGAGTGTATGCCTATCTGGCCTCTTAACCGCAATAAGCCGTATGATATTCTAATATTTACCCACTAGTTCCTCGAACAGCACAGCTAAACTAGCCCTAATAACTAGCATTTTAGCGTCAAACGTTGACAGTGTCAGTTTCCGATGGCGGCCTGTCCGTAGCCAGAGATGATTAGCACCCACCGTTGAGTCTTAGTTTTGACTCCCGCACTGGTCCGTTGCTCTGCAGCCGCTGGGTAATGAGGGCCGGGGGTTTACTGGAGAATGGATAGGAAGTTGTGCTACTGCACCAGGGTGGTCAAATCCTGTTCTGGTGAGGGAGTGCGTTTCCGGAGGTGTCCGCCGGCATTATGTCGCCGAACCTGTTAATGCAATTCCATCAACATGCAGACTTCTTTTTTTTTCCGTACGGCACTGAGAATCAAACGACGGTCATCTTGCATGCTACGAGGATGTTTTACCTGTACATCGCAGTGGTTCCTTAACTAGTTGTAAAATCGATAGTGCTGCAATATTAACAGAATGAACACGGAGCTTGCACGTGAACGTGTGCTCCCTTTTTTGACTCCAGGCGGGAGGTGACGGTTGGCGTGCAGGTAGCCGCAAGTGTGCCTCGTAACGTCCGGATCCGCGGTGAGCGATGTGCTGGCGGTATGCCGGCGGGCACCACGTCACTGCAGGAAGCACGGCGCTAGCGAAAGTGCTCCGTATTAATACTTTTTGGCTTCAGAGGAGCACATCTACTGGCAGGTTATCGATCTATTTAGCGATTCTCTCCAAGGTCGCTATATTTGGAAAGGAGTGTATATTTTCTCTTATCTTTCTCTGTTCACGAGGTTTCAGTTTTTATTATTCAATGCTCCCGTTCTGTGCGACACTTTTTCTGTTCAATCCTTCTATTCTTCAGTGTGTTTTTTTATTCTCGAATTGCGCGAGGTGTCTACACCAGTCCTCGTTAACAGTTCATAATTATTCGGACAAAACTGGTCCCACTGATATTTGCTCTCTGAATAACTCTTCCAACTTCGCAACTTCAGTAACCTGTTGGAAATTATATTGTTTTGTTTGTCTAGGCAATTTTTTTCGTTCTGTATATGTTTATTTTGTGTGTTTTATTGTTTCTATTCGATGCCTAAAAAGCGGTGTGAACACAGTGTTTTACGCAGTTCCTGTTTGAGAAGCTTCTATGCCGCATTGTGTTCAAGCACAAAGATATATGACGCTTGTATTGTAGTGGGTAGAATAGGTCGACTATACATGAGAGAAAATGCTTAGCTTTGGATTAAAATAAGGTGCTTCTACTTGCCCGTTTTGTTAAACATCCACCATTTGCGTAAATGACAGCAGTGGGACACAAACACGTGGATGCCGTCTTCACTGTAGATCTTCTATCGGCAGACAAGCGGCGGAGCCAATCAGTGTCATCTATCGAATTGGCGCCATTCTGTCAATGACTGAAAGGTCGGCGCAGTGATTTGAAAGTAGACGACCTGAATTGTATTACCTGCATTTTACCCAATTTACTCGGAACGAGTAGGCTGCATTTTAAGATGGAAATTTCATTTGTAACATCCATTACTCGCCTTTGAATAAGTGCACTACGTCGGAGCTTGGTGATGCAGAAGAGGAGAAGGACCGTAAGCTCATTAGGTCGAAAGAATGTACTTTTAGGAAGAGATGAAGAGCCTCTGTAAACCTCGAGGCGCCATCCATTAATCATCCTTAATTCCTTCATTCTAGTTTGTTGCAGAAAGAAATGGTACTTTAACAACATGGCTCGTGCCTGCATTTTCGCAAAACGAAATATGTGCTTCCTATCTCTGCTGGGTCCACTCACAGATAACCTCATTCGTATCTTTCTCTGCTTCATCGTCTCATCTTAGACAAGCTGAAATGGTTCTACTTAAAGCACTGCCTTCGCTTTGTGACTTTCCTGCAGTTCTTTTCAGCTTTATTCATTTTGATTTCTCCAATACATTGACTCGTCCTTCTTTTCAGCCTGAACGAACACTGCGAGCACGTGCGGGTCACGAAAGCGCGCAAACGTCGCGCGTCGTTTCTCAAACATGCTCCCCAGTGCATTAGGACACGGGAAGGAAGCTTTGCAGAGGTTTTCATATAGCTCCAGTTTCTCTCGCATAGGATTTAGGTAGACGACACGTGCTGGGTTCACTGGCACAGTTCCTCCTAGAGGGCATCACTCGGGGCGCGCGTTGTTGCGATACCATCTGATCTGTGCACAGCTCGCTATCCGTTCAACGGGCTCATTCGCTCTCCGTTCTTCTTGTTCCTTCAGTCGCGCGGATAAGTTTAGAGCGTTTTCTTGCTCGTTTAGTGTAGACGTAGCCAAGAGGCGTGGCAGATGAGGCTGGTTAGGAGGGTACGGGAGAGGGTGTCGTAACGGAGTGCGCGTCAGACGCGTTCCCTGTTTGTTTGCCCCCCGAGTGCGCCTGATGCATTTTGTAGCGGAGAGCCGAGTCGCTAAAATCGACTCGATCTATCATTTGAGCGCTCCATGCATGCCACACTCCACGCAGGCGAAGTCCGGTTGGTGGGCGGTAGGTGGCAGCAGCTCCGCGACGAGGAGGCTGGCGCCGTCAAGTTGGCGCTGACTAAGATTAATGCGACGCTGGATTAGGTCTCCCGCGCATACAGGAGGCGCGGAGACATTGTCGGGTAAAACAGAAAAATAGAGAGGAGTGGCGAAGAGAGAATGTAAGTGCCAACCTTGGAGGCGCACTCGCGACATCCACTTCGAAGACTCCAATTTTCTCTTGCGGCGACCGGCACGCCTACTGACTGCTACGTTGACAAGGACGTAAATAAAAAGGGCAGAATGTAGGAAGCAAAAGTAGATGGGCTCATTACGGCGCGCCTGGGTTCCAAACGAGGCCCAAACAAAACGACACCTTACGCCATGAGAAAAGCCATAACATATCGCAAATATTTATGTATAACGGGAAAATTTATCGGAGATAAATACGTATCAATAAGGGTAAGAACCTTATATATTTTACAGGCTAGACAACAAGCGTACTGCCCTTGGTTTGGGGATCAGTTTCGTTATAGTAGCCCGTCAGCAACTGGAAGAACGAGCGCAGGAATGACTAACCGGTTGTCACCTGTATAGCGAGAGCGGTGGATTTGGCACTCACTATCTTAGGTGGCATACTGCCGAACAGGCTGCTTGCTCTGAAGGTGCCGTGATCTTCCTTCGTCGCAATCGATACAGCTTTTCAATTTTCTTTACCGGTTCTGGTCACTTTTCAGGTATATCCAGCATTCCTTGGGATAAACTTTTAGTGTCACCCTTTGCATTAACACCGTTTCCCACGCACCAGGGCGGCGGCAGCTATAACGCATGCAGGCAACCGATAACAATCTGTAAAAAGCAAGTCGACAAAATGCTTCTCACTTTTTGCCAAGCAACCCTTTGATTTAGCCTATTGCGCTCTAGAAAATTAAAAATGTATCCAGTTGCTTTTGTAGCATTGCACAAATGAACGTTTACCTCATCCTACGCGTTGACGGTGCTGTGGACTGTTTGAAAGGGTGCGTCCCCCCCCCCCCCCCCCTCCCCCCCCAATTCCACGAGCGCCCGAGCAGCCCAAAGCAGTCTTTTCTTACCTCTTGATAATTTTACTCTTTTCATGTTCTGCCTTTGTGATGCCGACGTGGCCTTTGAAGTGGCGATGAATACAATTTGGCGGCAACTAAATGACGTGCATCCTCGCCCTCGAAGACATTGTACTTTTTATTTTCTCCAGACATCGGCACCCACCTTCCCCCTGAGAGCACGCCTTGACCTTCATATACGCTACTGGCCTGCACAGTTCGACTTCAAAAATGTTTTATCGCATGCTACTTGCATAAGGCCACATTTTATTCAAGAAAGATGTCTGTTCGCATGAGGCTGCCTTTCGCAATCGTTTCTAAATTACAAGCCTAAGCAGCTTTTTAAGTGCCCTTTCACTCAGCAGTTTATTCGCAACTTATCTCTATATGGCTCGACTGTTGACACAGATTCTGTCCGACAGTTTCGATTTCAAGCTGAGATATACGTGATGCAATGACGTGTGGAAATCGTTGATCCGTATATTCCCAGCAATGCCCATATAGCGTTGTTTTGATCCAACCTCTGCCCACTCGCGCGTCAGTGATGTTCTTCCCGCTGCCATGCTCGGCGAGGGCAGATGTGGCTTTGCTGAATACATATTTGACTATTCAAGCTGCAATTTTACGAAGGCTGTCGCCGAAGCCTATATAACTGAAAAGAAGTATTGAGCCATCGTTTAGGCCTTTACTTCTATGGCCTCTAATCTCTAGTTCTGATTGACCACCCTCTACAAGCTTTTCTAACTTGCCTCCACCCACCTAGCCAGGCTTGGTGCTAGGCTAGGGCTAGGTAACCAGCTTTGTTCTGCAAAACTATTTATATCCACGTCGTCTATCGCTCCAACCACAAGAATACAACAACGGCTCCTTATATACAAGGAGATTGCTAGCATGTCCATTTCCAGCGCGTACCCATCGTTGCTTCACTTAAGCGAAATGGCGTAAGCGCAACATGCGGATCCTCGGGTTGTGTCTTCTCGGATTTCTCTCTAACCGAGAGGCTACTTCCACACTGTTTCTCCGCTGCCATATTTTCTATTTTGATATTTGTGACAATCTCCTTTTCACCTTATGTCTACAAGGAGTTTCAAGCTATTCCTATCCACTTACGCTCGCATATATGAGAATATCTTTCTGGTCACCCATAATGCGATCACTCTTGAGTAATCAAGGCACACCAGAATGTGAAAAAGCTACAGTTGACATGGACTACACAAATTCGTCCTTAAATATCTCTCATCATTGCCTCTCCTGTCAATGTCGCTGCAGCCGTGAACTTGCACGCCATGTCATTCGACGCCATTGACACTGATTTATACGGCTTGCTTCCGTAAGCTGCAATCGGCAGCCTCTTTGATACCAATGGTGCTGATCCTTCAAGGTATGCGCAAATCTTCCGCTTATCCGGCTACCACAGTGGCGGCCATTAGCAGCTTAATTTAGTAGCGATTCGTCGTTCTTCATGGCGCTCCTCGTGAACTGCTTAGTATCAAAGGACGCCTTTTGTGTTGTAAATGCATTGCTGACCACATCCAAAAGAAATCAAGTGACATTCGCCCGCAATCCGCGGGCCAGCGATCCCATCCGAGGATTTTAACTTACCATTGGGCCACGCGAATTGAAACATTTTCCTTCCGTCTGTTAGATAGGTTTTAATGCCTTTATTATACTCGACTACTGGGTTTTCGCTTTTATTCCTTCTTCTTGACTAATAACCTTCTGCTATTATATAGATGCAATTCTCTCTTGCCAACATGATGCACTCCAGTATACTGCATCTGCACCCGCACGACAAACGGATGATGTAAATTTATATGGCGGTGGATCCTGTCAAGCACTCCAGGACTATCGTTGAATTTTCTCCCGGAGTGCCTAGACAATTGCGGCGTCCTAGACCTCACATTATATTCACAGTGATGCCGAGCCCCTGACGTCGTCTATCGATCTGCGTCGTAGCGAAGTCTAGACTTTTCGTTTTTGGTGCCTTAAGCCTGACTACGGTCGCAACAATTTGCCTGCACTGTGTCTAGGGTTAACCTTCACCCATAAAAGAAGACGCGTTACATCCTTCTCAGCGGCATTGCTATAATGGGGTATGGCTGTGCTCTACTTGAGTAACATAGGATTGTTCTCAGCGCTGCTCCTATTGCCCCCTTTCTACGATCACTTTATACTGTATACATGTCTGTCTGAAATCAATAACCTCAATATATCGCGAAATTATTGTGCCCAAAACAGGGGCACAGCAAATCCGCATTACTGATTGCCATCACTGTCCAGCCAGTTTTTGTACACTAAAGTTAAGTATCTACCGATGCCAACGCTCCCAGCTATCAGCAAATCACGTGTGTGAGCCGCTGTCCACACGCGTGTGCGTGTGTGCACAAACACATACATAAGCACGTGCTCTTACATGAGCGTGTACCGTCTTTTGTAAAACATTACAGTTCACCGCATCAATGGCGTTGTGAGTCAATAACTTTTTCAACGGACGACATATTCATACCCATATCACCTTTGACCAAAGCTACTATCGTTTCTGGCTAGCGGCTGATCAGCCACACTAATGTCGCTGTCTACCTTTAGATAACGTAAAGCCTTCTAGTAGTATGGTTTAGGCACACTGGTACTTTTTACCAAAAACGGTACTTGATTGTGAGCGTATATAAGATCTAACACCTTTAAATAGAAGACATGACAGACACAGAGATATTAGATGGCTTTGGTTTTGGAAGTTTCCGATTTATATAACGCGCCAGTATTTTGCTTTCTAACCACTGGTATTAATTTCAGCGTTTTGTGTCTCCGGGACCTTTTGCCGTTTTCTTTTTCGAATGTGAGGTAAACACATATAGCCTCTGCAAGAATAACTGACATCGAGGTTAGTTCGATTGGTACCACCTGTATAGCTGCGCACATATCCCTCCCCTTGCCCTTTGATCCCCTTTCCTCTATTTACGATAATAATAATAATAATAATAATAATAATAATAATAATAATAATAAT
>JAJIZL010019367.1:39136-58491 GCA_023969395.1 Amblyomma maculatum | reverse complement strand
ATAATAATAATAATAATAATAATAATAATAATAATAATAATAATAATAATAATAATAATAATAATAATAATATAATTATTATTATTATATTATATTAATACTAATAATATTAATAATAATGACCATAATAATAAGAAGAAGAAGAAGAAAGGCGCAGTATCTGTCACACTTTTTTTCTGTGGAGACCTGAACCACGCCGTAAGGGAAGGAAGGAAGGAAGGAAGGCGAGAGTGAAAGTGGAAAGAGAGAAAGAGGAGCCGTACTGGAGGGCTACGGAGTAATTTCGACCACCTGGGGATCTTTAAAGTGCGCTGACATCGCACAGCACACGGGCGCCTCTTCGTTTTGCCTCCACCGAAACGCAGTCACCAGCTTACGAGAAGTTTCGTTTTTGGTATCGTAAGAACTCCATTATACGCCCGAGAAGCCAATTCCGTTCCTTGACTGCTTTTGGTAATGGCGGTAAGTGTGCAATAAACATGAACGTGGGCCGCCGCCCTAGGTTAGGGGTAAAGGCGCTTGACTGTTGAGCTCGAAGATGCAATATGCACTTACATGGGCGCGAAATGGAGGGCGCATGGGTACTCTCGAATATGTCAGGGTTCTACTGAAGCCAGGTTGGTCGACATTAATTTGGATCTCTCAACAACTGTCTCTCGGTAGACCCATACCCTTCGGTATTTTAAGCGCAATATACCATATCATGCCTATGCAATGAGTTTAAGCCACCAAGCAAACCGCTAGCAGCCTGTGCGCTTACAAACAATACGATAGTGCGTGTTGCAATCCTGCGCTAAAGAAAACCCCCCCCAAAAAACAAACAAAAAAACATGCTTGCCTAGACGCGAACGTAAACTGCGGAACTTGACGCCTGTTGCAACAGGAATAATACTATCTAGAAGGTGGCCTTATTTGCTTGGATTGCTTTCCTGATACTGCTACAAGGTTCGTAAACTCTGTTTCTTCTTTTGCCCAACGCGCTAGTCAGCCTGTTCTTTATCTCACCCTTGCGGGTGGTCGCGGTGCAAGAACACATGTTGTAAGCACAGTAGGCAAAGAGCCAGCGTCATCACAGCAACGGTTTGACACTCACAGACGACCCTTATTACCGTTTTGCAAGCGCTGGGCAAACTTAGGGGACTTTACCAAGAGCCATCTGGAGAGAATATTGCTGCTTCATCGTCTTAGATTCGGCGCAAAAAATAGCCCGCAGGGGCATGTATATGGAAGGCCGCCAGAACCGGAAACAAAAATAAAACCTGAAATGAGACGACACCAGACTGAAATCAATGACACTGCACTGGTATTCTTGAGCACAATATAAAAACATTGATTTGTCGCAGTGCGTTCCCCGGACGCAGCCTGTTATTGTATAGCTAACATTTCTTCGCAGTTAGCAATTTTCTTTTGGGGAGAACACTTGTGCCGCAACAAAATTCAGAAAACGAGCCCGAAAGATCTTTCAAATAGGTGCACACACTTTGAAGAGCATATAGAAGTAAGCTAGGTTGATTAAATCGCCCCACTTTCTATATGTTTGATTATTTGTCGCTTCTGAAATCTTGCCACCATTTGGGAATCGTGTTTTGTTTTTATATTATGCAACGTTTGTACATCTATTTGTTAAAATGCCTTTGCTAATACTGATTTCATTAAGGAGTAATACCGCCGCTACGCTACCAAGTCTAAGGGGGGCCTGCAGTAATCGATGACAGCTTTTACAGCTGGCCCCCGATATCATACATGTATGTGACTCAAAATAAAGATATTATTACTATTAAAGTACTAGCAGTTGGTTACTGAAGGCTGCGCTCTAAACGCGAATTAAACGACAAGGGAGCACTAACAGCAGCCATCACCTTTTGCTATTATTTGGAGAAACAAATATAGCCAGTACTTTGAGAAAGAATTGAGCCATTATTTCGAAAAATATGAGCGGCACGTAAGGTCTGCCTTTAATGAATTCACCTGCATAGTCAAATAATAGCGGGTCTGCTTCGGCATCCAAAAGCACAGTGAAGGTTGGTTCTTATTCCATCGTCCTATCTTAAATGAGCAACCCAAGTTGTGACAGCGCCTCTTAGCTTTCTGAGATCATGTAGTCACGTTAAGGCACACAAGCCATTAACGAATCAGTGCTCGGCTATTTCAGCTCCCAGCTATCACATGCCACAGCCATAGCCGCAACATTTGTCTCACTACGCTGACGCCAGAGTTTCTCTGTTACGAGACCTTTAACGCTATCGCGTTAAAGCTGACTTCCTCAAGAAATCCTAAGTTTATGACGCGGTGTCGAATGTTTACTGAAAGAAAAGTAAAAGTAGCCAAGCCACCAGTAATTACACCGACGGAGCCTTTCCAAAACACGTGACAGTAACGTTGCTTGTTTTGTCGCGGGATAGAAGTTCTCCACACGATAACTGAAATAGTGTTTTCCGCACGAATATCGCAGTACCATTTTTTAAGCTGGAATTGTATTATCGCATTAAGCTGAGAGTGCTTACTTCTGTGACGTCCTATTGAATTAAACGTTGGCAGCTTTCTTCAGCTGACCTCCCATGCTCCTGGAAAAGAGATAACGGAAGCGAGCTCCAGCTCACAATTGAATTATGCCAGACGCGCCATAACGGACTCTGCGCTTCCTCTCTTGTCTCTTTCACGACTCGCTAGACACCAGCTCCGTACTCTCGCCAAGAAACGACGAGCTGCGGTTCAGTGTTGGAAAACATTCTGTGCAAGATAACGGTACAATACTCTCTGCTTAAAATCATTGCTTTTATACGTCAGATTGCGCAAGCATTTCTTGTGGTAATATAATCACATAATCACTACGGAACGTCACACGCCAAAATATATTTGCTTGCAACTTGGTTCCGAAAGTTCGATTCAGAGCTCCGCCTCATGCAATGAACACTTTCACAATAAGACTGTGCGTAAGCTTGCTTTAAGGGAAGTCTGGGTAAAGAGCTTTGTTTTTATTTTAGTTTGTTTTGAAATTCCATACTGCCTGGGCGGGAGGGCGTGCTTTGCAGCACAATGTGTAAGAATCAGTAGCGTCCATCGAATAGTGTTACTTTCAATAAACGGCCAGAAGAACCATACTCATAAGACTACAAAAATGGCGTCTCGATCATTGCTACTGTAACTGGTCACTGGAAAACGTGCCAATCTCTCACTGAGGCCAAATAATTATTATAAGCAGACTAATAAATTTTATGATGTCGATTTTGCCGTTTGGGCTGTCCGCCACAGAAGAAAGAAGCACTTCCGTATAATGTTTGGCCGTCTGGGCCTCTGCGGTCGGGCTCGAACGCCGTATTTCGTGTATGTTCGCAGAGCGCCAGCAGAATAAATGGAAACACATTTTGTCAAAATGGACAGCAATACATTAAATAGGAGCCCTCGAATAAAAGTATCTGCGTCAGTGTTTATGGTTTCTTATTACAAGTCACCAAATGCAGAATGAATGCTTTGAATATTTTGCATTTCCTTATCGATCTTTAGGCGTACAAAAACATGAAGAACAAATAATTATATTCTGAGGAATGTGCTAAGCAGTTTATAAGTAAAATTACTCAATAGGCTGAATTTCTGAAAGCCTATACTTCTCATGGGATTAAGTAGTCCAAAGCCATGTGTTTTCAGAAAATAAAATGCAGATAATGTTTTTTTTTGTTTTTTTTTTTAATGCTTAACGTGCCAAAGCGAAGGATGACGCCGTAGTGAAGGACTCTGGATATAGTTCAATAAAATTTTATACGCAATCACGAGAAATAAACTGACAACAGCACTAAAGTATCTGACATGATTTGGCAATGCCAGATAGTTATGTTCTTTTACCTGGTGGCTAGATTTTCTGATCGATTTTTCGTTTCTGGCAGTTTGCTCGGCATTTTTACTTTGTCATAAGGATTATTTTGTGAAATCGATATTTATAAGGTTTGCAACCAAAAGACTGGGCTAAACTATATATATATATATATATATAAATGCCAACTTAAACAAACGATACTTCGTCCCTAAGGGTTATAGAGCAACTGCATGACCAAGGGGGCTGTAAGATGTGCGACGAAGCGGAGTTTTCACTGAGCTTCAATATTCGGCCATCAGCCGTGCTAAAGCAGGACAATGGTAACGACCCCTAGGAAACACTCGATTGAGGCATTTAGTTTAGCGCTGGCTTACCGCTACTGTCCATGGCTACAGCGCGACCGTCAGTACGCATGCGCAGATCACCCCGAAGACGACAGGTTGCGCCACGTTCCCGTTAAATGTAGGGTGCCTCCATGCGCAAACTCCCTCCGCCGCTTCGAGGAATGGGCACGGCGTGGAGGGCGCGCGCGCCGAGGCACACCTGTTAAATGCCGACAGATTAAACAAGCAGAGATAAATCAGCGCGTGCGCGGCTGACGGCGCGCGGTAGCAGCAGACGGTAGCGGTGTGTGGTAGTACTGAAGCAAACGTATCTAATAACTAGGAACGCGCCTACCACAATATGACATTCTTTTCTCAAGAAAAGCGGGAGATTTTGAAATTTGTACAATATAGTGGAGACCCGATAAATCACGAATTAAAGAGAGATTTACTAGTATCCTCGAAAACTTTCGCACATTGCTCTAAGAGGCTTGGTTTCGCACTTTCACTTCTATCTAGTGTCGACACTCCTCTTTAAGCACCCTGATTATGTTGTTCTGCGTCCATTCATCGAAGAGAAGAAAATGCTACACAAATACGATGGGGAGTTATCTCGGACATCTACCTAAAGAAAAAATTAGCTGGGGTTGAGCTTTAGTTCTTCTTCTTCGCGGCGTGGCTACCGACCGGGTTTACCCGATGGCTTGAAGAGGGGCCCCATATCTGCGGTCGCTCTAAAGATCAAACGTGGCTACCGGTTGGATTTAGGCGACGGGCGGAAACCTGCCGTAGTAATGCTTACGCAATAAAACAGCTCGTAAAGGAAACTCTTCCATGATGTTTTTAGATGCAATATTTCCTTTTAACAATTCCATTCAAGCATGTTTCCAGGTTATGATAATGATAACGTACTTTAGATTCAATACACATGGTAACTAGCGCTAAAAACAAGGACAACTAAGAGGCGGACACCATGAACGCTAACCATCAACTTGGTTTTATTCCAAACAGACACATTCAATATATAGGCAAACTATGTACAAAGGATCACACCCTAAGCGCACGTCTAACGGCACCTTCCGGTTCAATAATTAAAATTCTTTGAATAATAATGATAAGGTTGGCTTGCTTACACACGACTGCCAGTCCATGTAAATTACAAAGGCTTTAAGTATTTCACGTTCCTTCTGGTCTGAACTTAATGGCCCGTGTCTGATTGTATATCGGATCACAATTATCCTTACAACGTTTGCAATGTCCCGCCAGGTGTCCCGAGCCTGATAGTAGTTCGACAGCTAGCCTTTTCTCAATTAGCCGAACATTGATACAGCTGCCAGTTTCGCCGATGTTGCAATTTCCACATTAGAAGGAATTTCTGCAGACAACACTGGCCTTGCAAGCCACGTACGGCATTTGATGTTTTATTTGGCAATGGCGTTTTTTTCTTTTTTGATGCAACATTAACAGCTTTGCACAATTTACGAGTTGATCTGGTGCAATAAGCACAACTCGGACCTTGACTTTCTGCGGTACCTTCTTTGGGTGGTGTTCGGTTTGGTTTGTGGTGTTTAACGTCCCAAAGAAACTCAGGCTATGAGAGACGCCATAGTGGTGGACTCCGAAAATTTCGACCACCTGTGCTCTTTTGAGCGTGGACTGACATCTCACAGTACACGGTCGCCTGGTTTCTCGCCTCCAGGAAAAAGCAACCACCGAGGCCGGGATTCGATCCCGCATCCTTCGGAACGGTAGTCGAGCGTCCTAACCAAGAGGCCACACCGGCGCGTTTAGGATATGTGCACGTTGGTGAATATAGGACAGTGCCACGCATCTAACCCACTCATGAGCTTGTAGCTTAGTTGTCGTTGCTTATTTCTCAGGTTTTATCATTTTTAACAGGTCGTTTGCAGCCGATGCCACACGTTCCTCAGGGAAACCGGCCTTTGTCATGCAATATGCCTGCCGGTAAGGCTTCCAATCTCCCTGTGAGGGCAGGACTTGCCTAGGGCGGCACGAATGCATGTTCTGATTTTCAATGGGCCAAATTAATATTCAAAATTTCTTTTTATACCTTAGCTGGTACATATAGTAAACGCGGGCGTTTGGCAATGCTCATTGCCAAGCTTGAATTAGGCACATTGTGCGTTTCTCCAAACGTAAGGCCCGTTTTTAACCGGTCTGTTCGGCGCGCTACCTTTTGAGGGCCTCATTCCGACTTGCCTTCGCGTTCCCACGCGCTGCTGTAGCAGGGTATTCGTCCTCCTCCATCTCGCTAAGTGTTTTAACCTAGGCAGGAGCCCGGGGGCTCCTATTTGTACACGTACAGCGTCTCTAGCGCCCTGTACTGACCATGTGAACGTGACCATGTGCTTGACAGTGTTCAGTGGCCACTTAATGGCCTACGTGACTACGCCCCAAAGTCACATGGCGACCACCCGGTCACGTGCCTTTGACCTTGACAGTTGTCACGGGCCATTTGGTGGCCTACGTGACTATGCCCAAAAGTCACATGGCGACCACCAGGCTTAACACAGAAGTTTGATCTCTAACTCTCCCTCAAGGTGAAAACTGTGCATACCCGACGTCACTCACGTGACCTTGGCCTTGACAGTGGTCACAGGCCACTTGGCCAACGTGATGTCGCGAAATCGGCGCACATTTTTATTAGGCTAACGCGGCTCGAAGGAAGCCCGAGCGGCGACTGCATAGAAAATTCTAGCACATTGCAGAAGCATCTCCTTTTCCTCGCGATGAAAGCGCCTAGCCTTGCATGAATCGGCGTCATGCAAGGTTCTCATCCTCCGGGGGCGGCAGTGACTCAACCGGCCAAGAATGTGCGCGTCCTCTCGAGAACTTTCTTCAGCGCCTAACCAATGACAACGCCCGGCTCGGTGGGAGGAGGAGGGGACGCTTAAAAGAGCGAAGTTACGTGTATGTGCGCGCCGGCCTTGACGCGCTGTAAGACAGATGCGGCGCGCCCTATTTATTGACGTCGCGTCACTTGAGCAACCAGCCAGTGTTAGAACCAGTGTGGCTACGACTTGACAAGGGCTACTGCTCGGCCCCCGGAGTTAACCGGCTGTTCGGCAAGCCTGCCTGATCTGCGAGGGAGCGGCGCTCGTCTACAGGACAGCCACATCGTGACTCTCCAGTCTTCGGTCTGCGAGAGTGCCCGATGAACAATTTGGCCTATTTTGTAGACTCTCTCCTGTATTGTTCTTTGTTGTAAAAACTCTGTGCTTAATGAGACCCTCTTCAGTTGAAGCTTTGCATTGCCTTTCTGTGAACCTCGGTTTGTGTGTATTTAGTCTTATTGTGAATTCCTCTCTACGTTTCTTACTGTGTATAAAATTTATTTTTGGTTTGACATCTGACTCCGGCCCATACTCTGGCTTGAACTGGCGAAAGCTGGGCACCAAACGGCCACCTCCTTCTGTCACTACAGGTAGTTGACTTCCGACTGCAGGTTGCCACAAAGGTCGAGTGCATCTCCTTTGAGACCGGGACGGCTACCCCCCTCACTGTATGGGTGTCTTGTAGTGTGCGCCCGAATAGTGGCGCATCAGTAACATCACTATAATCATGAACAGGTGACAATTATTCTGGCGGCCGCGACAAGACGTTTGGTGCACTCAAGCTCTCAGAGAACGGACAAAGAGTCGGAAGGGTTTACGAGGTGGTCGTAAACAGTGTAGCAGCAGAGCGCCAAGCGGAAGCTGTTAGGCGAGGTTCACTAAGCATGCTTTAGGCTACACCTGAACAGCTCAGGATACAGACAAGAATCTGAAAGAGCTGATTGAGGCAAGCGCCCTGGTTGGGTTGTCCAGTGCCGAACTGCGAAAATGGCTTAGCCAGAGAGAAAAAGAGGAAATAAGCCGAGGAAGAAAGAGAAAGAGCAGAAAAGAAATGGGGGAGGGTTCTAAAGGAAGCCGAGGAAGAAAGAGAGAGTAGCAAAGGAGCGAGAAGGAAGTTCTAGCGGGAAAAAGAATTACTTATTTTGAAACTCCAGCTCCAAAGCTCAGGGAACAGCAACTGTTCAACTGAAGTGCACAGCCCCAGTGAAGGATATAACGGCATGCGAATAGATGCAAGCAAGTTGCTTCCGAAATACGGTGAGAGAAAAGACGATTTTGACGGGTTGCTCATGTGCTTCGAAAACATCGCCAAAAGCACAGACTGGACAGACGGTGAATGTGCAACCATCTTTAACACGGGCCTTAGCGGCGAAGCATTAAGCGTGTTCAGAAGGCTTTCTCCTGAAGATGCGCCAGCTATATCAAAGGGAAAGCTGCCCTACCTAAATATTTTTGATTCACTACTCACTGGTTCCGCGGGAGGTTCAGGACAGGAAAGCACATCGATGGCGAAACCGCAACACAGTATCTAGCGCGCCTGAGTCACTGCTTTGATCGCTGGACCGAACTGTCAAAATATAAAACTTCAGTACAGCGCATTTCGTGAGCTACGGATTAAGGAACAATTCCTGAGCAGCTGTTACCCTGGTATGTCGTTTTATTTAGAAGGAAGGAAAGTTCAAACCTTGGACGAAACGATAGATCTCGCAGACCAGTTTTTGGAAGCCCAGGAAGGTGGGAATATGAGCAAGAATGTAATCTCTTAAAACCCTCGAAAGCCCGAGTTCCGACAGGCACATATTAGAATAGTGACAATCCCTAGATGCTATTTCTGCAACCAACTCGGCCACTATGCACCTAACTGCCGCAAACTCACACCTAACAACCCATCTCTGTGTTGGAGGTGCGGCCAAAAGGGCTACAAAGCGATGTGGTGTTCCGATGCTGACATGAAAGCTCCCCAGGCAGCATGCGCAAAAGTTCTGTCGGAGTTGGAATGTCGCCTGGAGGAAGAGGATGCTGATAGCTTTGTGGAGCTGAAGAACGGCAAGAAAGTCCGCGGGGTGCACAGCTTAGAGAAAGAGGATGCTGATAAGGTTGAGGACCTGAATAAAAGCAAGAAAGTCCGCGTGGTGAATTCCGTAGTACATGCGACGCCTGGTTCTGCGGTGAATCGGATGCCGGTTTCAAGGGGAAAGATAGGCGACTAATCAGTTTCCGTGCTGCGAGATACTGGTGGCAGTGCTGTTATCGTGAAATGAAGTTTGGTTCATGATGGCAATCTGACAGGTGAGAAAAATCCTTTTGGCTAATTAATGTTCAGTTCACCTATTACCCGAGGCTAGATGTGATGTGCAGACATCATATTACAGAAAGTCATAGCACTCTGCATGGAACGCCCTATCTACGATCTGGTTTTAGGCAACATCAAGGGCACAAACTTTCCTGAGGACACAGGCCAAACTCCCACCCCTGTGCATTGCAGTGAACAAAAAAGAAAGAGGGAAGACGAGAAAAGCAAAGCCCTGAAAAGTCGGAGGAAATGCCCTGAGAAAGTAATAACGAAACAAAACCGCCGCATGAGGAATTGAGTCAGGAATGCCTGGGCAGTCAGAAGTTGGTGCCAGTAGCACAAGCGTTTTTCCTGCTCATGTGTGCTCTGTTGGGAATATATGGCCTTCGAACGAAGGAATATCGATTCCTCGGGAAGAGCACCACTACAGTGGTTCTTTTTGTGAGTCTGTGCGTTGGCGCAGGTGCCCACGTATCATTCGGCGCTATTTTTTGGCCACATCTATAAGCGCACATTGGTTGAATTTGGAAAGTGACACCCAGAGATGCCTAAAGTAGCGCGCAGTAGCCGGAACTAGGAACATGGATGAACCTCGAATGATAGAGGGCAGATCTGAGACAGAATCCCCGGTAGTCAGAAGTGTTTCACGTAATGGAGGCGTGAACCCGTGAATGATGTTTTGGACTGAAACCTTGAGGTGATGAGCTGTAAAAAAACGAGGTAGGCTATTTAGTGTACGCTGCAGCATGGCGCATGTAGTGAGTCAGTGTACAGGGATCTGCACTTAAGAGATCTTGGTTGAGTTTGTGCGACATCGTCATAAGAGTGCGTCACAGTGTTGCCGAGTAGCGGCAGACGTTGAGTACCTGGAGTTCAAGTGTCACGGCATGGGTGACATGTCACTGTTGTATGCGGTTTAAACTGTTATTTGAGTTCGGGACGCACATGTGGAACAAGCATGTATGTGCGTTATGTATATGGGGCATGTGAGCGCACGCATGTGCGCGCAATGCTAGTGTGGTGAGAATATTGTAAGACAATATTATTTAAGGGAGGGACAGTTTCAAGAAATCGGCGCACATATTAATTAGGTAAGCGCGGCACGATGGAAACCTGTGGGGTGTCTGCATAGAAAATTCTAGCATATTGTAGAAGCGTCTCCTTTTTCTCGCAAGGAGACCACGCAGCCTAGCACGCATCGGCGTCACCCTCCTTCTAATCATCCGGCGGCGACGGTGACTCAACCGGCCGAAATAGTGCCAATTCTCTCGGGAACTTCCTTCAGCGCCTAACTAATGACGACATGCGGCTCGGTGGGAATCGGAGAGGACGCTTAGAAGGGTGAAGTTACGTGTATGAGCGCGCCGGCCTTGACACTCTGTAACAGACAGACGCGGCGCACCCTATTTATTGATATCGCATCACTTGAGCAGCAAGCCAGTGTTAGAGCCACTGTTGCAATGAATTATAAAGTGCTACTGCTCGGCTCCCTTAGTCAACCCGCTGTCCGGCAAGCCTGCGAGATCTGCAAGGTAGCAGCGCTCGTCTACAGGACAGCCACATTCGTGGTTCTCCAGGCGACGGTCTGTGATAGTGTCCAGTGAACAATTTGTTGTTTGTTTGACTCTCTCGTGTATTGGTCTGTGTTGTAAAGCGTACGTGCTTATTGAGGTCCTCTTTATTTGCATGCTTTGCATTGCCTTTCTGTGAACCTCGGTCCGTATTTTCAGTATTAGTGTGTATCCCTCGGCATCGTCTCTTGCTGTGTATAAAGTTTGTTTTTGTTTGTTGCTTCTGACTCCGACCCTTTCTCTGGCTTGAACCGGCGAAGGCTGGGCACCTAACGGCCACCCCTTCTATCACTCTAGGTAGTTGGCTTGCGACTGAGCTTGACACGCAAGTTGAGGGCATCTCCTTTGAGATCAGGACAGCTACCCCCAATCCGTTTAAGGGCGTCTGGGAGGGTCCGCACCAATAGTGACGCATCATTAATAACACTATAATTATTAACGGTTACACGTGACTATACCCAAACGTCACATGGCAACCCCCAGATTAGGTGACCTAGACCTCGACAGTGGTCTCGGGCCGCTTGGTGGTCTACGTGGCTATGCCCCAAAGCATTTATTTCTGTCTTCATTTTCTGATAAGATGCTGCCTGCCTGATACAGCCAAAAATAGTTCTAAATGCACATTTTCTGCTGTCTTATAAGGCAAAACAAGGAGCATATGTCGCTATGGCTAATATGGCACATCTGTCTTAAAATAAGTTACCCAAAAAGAAATTGGCTGCCACTTCTAGTTTAGAGCGGTCGCCTACATACAGGAAGCGAGATGAATTGGAAGTTCTGCTGCGTATTCTGCTATATTTGAGTCTTTGTCTGAGCAGATGATGACAATGTTTAATTATGACTGAATAAAGCGAACATCCAGCCCTAACATGTTATTACATAAAAAGAACAAATAATTAACATGTCATGCGTTTAATTGCGGCTAGAATAAGTACCCTGCAAAGCTCACAGAAATATTTCACATGTTGCACTTGGCGATGCAACTGCCGATATTATTAAATATTTGGAAGGATGTACGTCCATGGTAGGGCCTACACCTCGGAAGCACTGAGTGCTACACGCTTTCAATATTCCTTACACAAGTGCTCTGAAAGAACAAGTGCTTCTTAGGCGACGCACGAGATAACGAGCTCTCTGACATGTGGCTGCACAAGCGGGAGGAATTAAATTTCCTCTGCCTTTGTCGGGAAGAGCGAGGAGGTTACGACTCCATCCTACGAAATGCGGCACAAAAGAGAGCACAGCTTATCAGCGAAACACTTCATACCGCAGTCGTTACGAGCTAGAATGCTAGGTTTTGCCGGAACCAAAACTGCAGGAGTTGCCAAACACGCGAAAGACTCTAGACGGCACCGCGAATATCCCCGCACATTAGGGACACGCGGGTAGAAAAATGCCGAGGAAGCAACCAGAAGTAAAATTAGGAACGACGGGGATTGAGTACGAACTAAGCGAATAAGAGAAGACCTCCCTCGCGTGTCTGGAAATGTTCGATGATGAAGGCGCGAGAACATTCTCTTATTTTAGCGAGCACTCCAAACGGTGCCTAATGGCTGCCGCTATCAGGCTGTTCCAAGCAGTTTTCGAGTTTCGAAAACACTTTTCTTTTGCGCTTTTGTAGCGGAGACATTTGTTGGATTTATTTTCTGCTTGATATATCAAACATTTTCCGTCCCGATTCTACTTCGGATACTGACGCTTTCAGGAAAGCCCACATTTTGTTTTCTTCAATTTTTTTTTCAGTAAAACTTTAATGCTCGCTTTTTATCGTGGCTGCGGATAATGAACCGTAAGACCGGAATAGGTCTTACAAAATGGAGGGAGGGGCACATTCTAAGATTCATTGTATGTTTACTGGCTGCTGATGCTACCTCTGCCAAGTACTCAGTTGCTGTCCGCGACCCACAGGAAATAAAGACTGTGAGCAACACCGCTTGAAGCAATGCATAGTCCCTATTAGCACTTTTTAACGCTTTATGAACGATGACGCTGTAAATCTCTTATTTTGTTGCATAATGCAAGCAATGCTGTAATGGTGGATAGTTGGTTTTTCATATTCAAGTAGGCGCGCTGGACTTTGGCACAAAGACGGATTAAGACGGTCGTGTCGTTTTATTTTTTTTTTTTTTTTGTAATTCGTCATTGTGCTAAAGTATAGCGTGCCTACCTGAAGATGAAGTTGCATAAGACGTCAAATGTAATAGAGTAGGTTGGCATGAGAGAGGGACGAAGGCAGGCAGGTGAATGAGAGCGCTGTTTCAGTTTTTCTACTGGGTAGTTACTTGGTAAAAGCAAATATTGAACCTTAAGGGAAAGAGGGGCGATATACAAGGGTTGGGAGAAGAACATCAAGCAGAGGCACCCCTGATGCAAATTGTGACTTCAACACAGAAACGGGACATACGTACATCGAGCTTAGTACAACCATAAAATATTACTTTATGAATAATGGCTTCAGGAAACAGCAAAGCTTTGCAACAATATTCATGTATGTTAATGTCAAACAGCTCAAAAGAAAAGAGAAAATAAACATGTGAAGAAAGTACAAGCCACTACTTTGGTCCGAGCTTTAGGGAGAAGGACAGACATATTTTCCATAGTCTGATATGACAGGCTTGACGTCACGCTAGAGGTTATCGGACAAGGCAATCATGGCTGAGCTGAAGCCAAGGAAACGTCTTTGTGCCTACTTCCGAGCACAGAGCTCAATTTGTGAGCGAAGCTGGCAGCGCAAAATTACGGGAAGCACGTTTGAAATAGCGTTTGCGAAAAACATAAGGGCAAACTGAACAGGCAAGAGGAAAAAGCCCTGACTGACACACAGATTGACGGTAAAGCAACGCCTTTAAAGGGCCACTGTCCAGGGAAGGCCCTTTTAAGCAAAGGAGCCCAGTGTTTCGATCAGGTACCGGAAATAGTCTGTGCAAAATGCTACAGTGACACGCGCGCCGCAAAGCATTGAAAATACAATTCAAAGGTCTCTCATGCTCTCCTTTGGGAAGCCAGCTTCCCCGTTTCCTGCGCTGGCCCGACGGGCCACAGTAATGACGTACGTACCGCGAACGACGTCTATTGGTCCGTCTCGCTGAATGACGGGAGAAGGATGGGTGTCTACCGCTCGCTGCGCGCTTTTCCCTCGCCACGGCCAGACTGAATCCAGCCGCGCGCTCCCTCCGCCGTTTTTTTCTTTTTTTCTCGCGCTCGCGGAGTGCCACGCCCCACCTCCCGCCAAACACGCGGAGGAGGAAGGGGAATTTGTCTTGCGGAGGCTAGACGACCTCGGGCAGGAGAGTGAAAAACCTTTGCGAGGGAACGGAAGGAGAGAGGCATGATAGAATCGGGTGATTGCGGTGGCTGTAACTGCGTTATTAGTTACTCTTTTCAAAAACATTTTGCGGCCTTGCGTTCTAGGGGCGAAGTCTCACAGTCAACGGTGAAGAAATATTTTCGACCGGAGGGTGGACAGTGGGCCTTTAAGCAAGATGTCCGCCGTTGTTCTTGCGTATAGTTCACTTAGCAACGTAGTGAAACCAACGACGGATTTGTAGCCTGCAAGAACCTCGAATAGATAAGCATGTTCAAAGCACTCGAACGGTTTTCGCCGCCCCATGTTGACTTTATTTAAGCTTCACTCATGATTTTCGGTGTAGGCAGTAAGGTCGCGGATAAGGTTCATTTCGGCGAACATGCTACGGCTCAGTGCTGAGCAAATATTGCGAGTGCCATTTAGTTTCGGCAGGAAATGGTTGGCCGAGGCTACATATAGGGCGGTGAGGATCTTATGACCTTATTTTATAACGGATATTTTTCTGGCACAGCCCCTCCGATCTCTATTGGTCTTAACGGACCTCCATGTGGTGGACCTCTATACAGCATCTATTTCCCAACTTTCCTATAGACATTACGATGCAACCGTTCTTCTCGCAGTGTCCTGTGTGGTTTCATGTACTTTCACTTCCCAGTTAGCATGCAACTCCTGGTTAAGTTGGAGGGCAGTTTGCGATAATTATTCAAATCGATGGCATACCAGTCTCTAACTGCATGCCCTAATCCGCGCAGCACACTTTAACGCAGAGGGCGCCTTCAGGTTAGGATCAGCAAGAAAAAGTATTAGGCCAGTTAGTCAGACATTCATGGGTAAAAAAAATGAGCCCGAACTTCAGGCAGGACGTAAGACGAGATGTAAGCAGGACGCCCGGCAGCGAGCGACGTTCATTAGAAAACTACACGTAGCAACTCGTTAAAGGTAGACGAGATAGCATGGATAAATCACAGAAAAAGACCCGATAACATTTGCATCTGGGGCTAATCAAGAGCTGGGTCTCTTCGTCTAAAAGAGCCACAGAAGGCTCACTTACACACGTGTTGAGGCTGAGATAACCCCTGAGGGAGATGTTATCGTGCTTTTTAGTTCTTCTATGATTAGGTTGTCGATCTTTAACAAGTGATGATTTTGGACGGTTTATCTTCGTATTCTTTGTATCACGTAAAAGCCGCTTTTGCTGCTATGAAGGAAAGGAGCCAACAGCCTGTAACACAAAGGAATACAAAGAGGATACGTTTTGGTTTTGATGAATGTGAAGTAATAATCATTAGTGGATTTAATTGGTTAGAAAATGGAATAAATAACACCCACATACCGCCGTTAGGATCCGAACCTGGGATCCAAACCCGCGAGTACGAATTCAGCTTCCGGTGCTCTACCATTCAGCTCTGGTGACGGACGGCGGCTGGTCAGTCCTCCACTCTCATAGATAGTAATGTTACTTGTAACCTACCCTCCAGAGTGTTCGCTAGAGCCACCCTCCATAATATCCATAATAGTCGCGGACGTAGAACGTCCCGTGGTACTACGAATGTCATGAAGAATGTGATCTGTCGGGAAGGGCTGGAAGTTTGTGATAAGCCTCTTACGATACCTATGGCGTTAAGACCGCAAGATGTGAAACCCTCTTTGAGCTAATGAGCAATCAAATGAAAGAAATTGAGGGTCTTCGTTATGACATGCATAAGAAGAGAGCCAATGTGTAGCCACTCACTCAAACGAAAATATCGTCGATATTTATGTTGATAAATGCGATGTAGAAATCGAATGTTGTTGAATGTGGTAGCTGAGCCCATCAAGCTAGAGTCCTAGCTTTTTCTCTCTTCCTCCCTCATCCTTGTGATTGAAAATAAAGGCATTATTATTATTTATTAATTGTTTGTGTAATTGTCTAGAAAGTGGAGGAAAAACAACCAAACACCGGCACTGAATAAGAAAGAGAGAAAGAAGATGGCACTGAACTCTTGTTCAGTGCCATCTGAACACTTGAATCCGGTTTGAACCATCTGAAGGAACACCAAAGAAAGGTTTGCGAAATGAGGCATGGTAACTAAGGCTACCCCTCAACCCTACGTCACTGCTCCTTCATGCTATGAAGCCGTCTTTTTGCCTCTTTTGCCTCAGATCATCAACAACGGAAGATAATGACGGAGTAAGGTAAGCCATCTCTTCTTCACTGGCACATAACTGCCTATCAGTGACAGTAAGTATAGGCATATTCACAATCACTTTCCTTCCGGATAACACGAACCAAACACCAGGTTTCAAAGCGGCGCCAAGACTGATGACATAAGGAAACTCATAGCTGCACCACCCCTGTACATCACCTACTTCATTATTCATTGCGGTACTAATGACTTGAAACACAGCACCGAAGAACAGACGATTCAGGTCACAGCAAACTCTCGTACACGATGTTCATGCCAGCAGATCAGACGCGAAACCCACAATGACTCCCATCCTACATGCGCTCACAAACAAACCCCAAATGCACATGTACCAGTCGCGACTACTAGCAGCGTACGCAGAAAACGTATTTAAAATTATCAATACACTCTTTTCTAGATATGGAACTCATTCATGAACTTGTCGAAGTCATCCAATAAGCCGAAATCCAACAAGCCCCTGAGGCGCATTTACCTAGATATGGCCAACTTTCGAGGCGTCCGACTAATGGCCCACACAAACAAGCATAAAATGAAGAACTCATATAGGTGGTCGCAACCACCTCAACCCATCGCATGCCGTTCTCTGTCCAGCATGGATCAACTGACCAAACACGAACACACGAAAGTGACAAAGAACCGGAACGCGCACGACCCCCCATTGCCAGGAGCCGCGACACGTGAACAAATAGGAAGGCCATGGAAATAACGCCAGCGGAAAAACACGCCACCATGGACCCGAAACCCACCGCAGTACCTACAAACATTATAGGAAAGACACAAGCTGCCTGCGGACACCGACGTGGACTTCACCACAAATACTACCCCTAAATCAAACAACTATAAACACGTAACACCTATCAGGAAGTCCATTCGGAACAAGTGGCAATGACCGAGAACTATCACAGAAATTTCCAGCAAAAACGTCTTCCTTTGTTTGTCACTAGAGAATAAGCAACAAAGCATAATAACTACATCTCGCATTTATATACTTACAGACATTTAACAAAAGCAATGGTATAGAAATGACCTAAGATTAATCTAAAGTGCAATGTCAGCACGCTCTGGCCAGAATTAATTATTCAGTCTAAAATATTTAAGATAAGGCGTCACTAGCTTTGACAGCCATTCTAAAGCAACACTATCAAGAGCAATTAGATGCACTTACTCACCAGTCTGATAAAGTAACGCTAACCATGGGCGCACATCAAGCACTAAAATAATTTGTACCAAGGAAAGAACAAAAACTTCTCGTTAAAAGCAGAGTAAATTCAAAGAGATAAGCTGCCGCTAGATAAAGATACGCCTCGAAGCCAGGCATAACTCCTACAGTTTCATAACAGCGACGTGTTTCATCTACCAGGCAGGGCATAGATGACAGCACACATTTTTAAACATTAGTGAAAAAGATTCTAAGACGAGGCCCAATCTTCCGCCCGACTAATAAAAGCTATAATGAATACGAACTCCACCGGGATATAACTGATTTCCTGGGAGAACGCGTTTTAAGCAATTCTTCGCCGAACACCCCAAAAATGTACCGGAAGCCACTAGAGTCCCCAGAAGAAGGGTTTCTGATCAGAGTGCAGCCCTGACCATGATCTATATACTAAATTTGTCTCGAAAAAAATTATTCGAATAACAAAGCTACCTCGAAAGCTCAAAAACCTCTCTTCAACCGAAATAGCCACTCTTAACAAGCTATCTTCTAGAATGAAGCCTGCGAACAGAGGTGGCAGCATACTTATTATACCAGTCGAAGATTACATAAAACGAGCCCCATAGACACCTTAATTCTTACCACTACGAAACGTCAGAGAGCGATCCGAAAGAACAGTTCAATGAAACCGACCTGAGTAAAATGTAAAATATATTAGCCTGGGAACTAATTTTGGAAATTGATTAATGATTCCTCCAGCGCCATACAAACAAGAATGTCGATTTTACTTACTTCCCAAGATTTGTGATGTTACCGTAGGAGCATTGTTTACCTGGGACATACCGGGAAGGCTATTTGTTCCTAACAATAATATGCCCACAGAAAACCTGTCAATATTCTTAAGATCACCACTTAGCAGAACCCCCAACCCAGCTTCCTTCGTTAGTGCAGGTCATATCTCCTTTTATCCGAACAATTGGGCCTATTATTAACCCTATTAAGGTGACTGTATATTTGTCACAGTTTATGTCACGGCACTGTACACTAACATTGAAGCAAATTTTGTGCTCGTTGTGAAAGCCAGGCGTGTTTATTGATTCAAGTGCCAGGGTCATCGTCCTAAATGTTCCACCCCTCATCCCACGCTTCCTAGGTTCCGACTCCGGGAAATGAGTGATTCCTCGAATGCAAACTCCTGCAAGGCCAGCCGGCGACCCGGGGCGAGACGTTTTAGCCCCAGAGCTTACATTTCTCCTTAACCTCTGATTCGTCCGACTGGGGCTCCAGGCTGTCTGGCGATGGCGGCGGGGTAGAGGGATGCTACGGGAGTACTGTGCAATGAGTCGGAGAGGCAGTCAGTCGGGATGTAGAATTTCAGAGGGGCGGTGGTCTGTTCGCTAAACGCGCTTGCATGTATTCTGTTAGTCAGGAGGAATCCCTCATCACAAGGTTTCTAAACCAGGGAGGAATCACTCAGGCGAGCCGACATCGACAGCCCGACGACCACATCGGATCGGACACTACTGCCTCAACAGTTAAGCACTCGCTACACTTCTGCCTTTTTCTGAATTCTTTCCTTAATTCCTATATCCGCAAGTGTACTCGCTAACCGCGTGTGCGTGTGGTGTATCAGCTAGTTAGTGTCTGCTCGTCGCAAGGTGTCCGGCCAAGCCAGGAATCACTCAAGTGAGCCGACATCGACAGCTCGACGCCCACCTCGGATTGGACCGTACCGCCCCAAAGAGCTAAGGGCTCGCCACTCGTCTTCTTTTAAACTCTTTCCCTGATTCCTCTCTACCAAGTGGTCCTGTATTGTATTTCTATTTCCCTTCATCTGTATTATTGGATGCTGT
>JAJIZL010019367.1:11306-39126 GCA_023969395.1 Amblyomma maculatum | reverse complement strand
TCACTCTGTGCCATAACTAATCGGGAAAGTAATCTCATATACCGTAATTGTATAGTTTTTTCACAGCACGTGTATACACTATCCTCCCTCCCGCCTCCGTAATGTCATAAGCTCTTGATTTTCAAAAACCCTGTTTCATTAATATCACTTCTTGTTTTGGTGCCCCCTTGAATTTCTTCAGATTATGTCACACTTTGTAGGTATGGTTTACTCTGATTTGTTGCAGTTGTTGTTGCGACTGAAGGAAGAAGAAAAAATGCACGGGCTTGCTACTGGCTCTGTAGCTGAGCCATCTGCTGCCTGATTTATTTATTTAAAAACTCGTACGGACAGAAGAGAAAATAGAGAAGAAAGAAAAGAAGAGGGAGAGAAACGCATGCGTCGCAACAGCCCCCGTCCACCACCGAAACGGTAGCGGATGCAATGACAGTCTACAACAGATATGGTGGCAGGCTAGCCCCCGCCGCAAGCGACAAAGACCTACCAATCCTACCCCTGTAGAACCCGGAGCAACCACCTCCCCTGTCTTGAAGCTGTTTTTGTTGTTGTTGTGGCTATAAGAAGAATTAAAGAAAATGCACAGGCCTTCTGCTGGCTCTGTAGCTGAGCCACCTGATTTAAAAAAAACTGATTTATTTATAGGAAGGGAAAGACGCGGTAACTCTCTCACTTGTTTTCTGTGGACACCGCAACCGCGCCGTAAGGGAAGGGAGGAAGGTGGGAGTGAAAGTGGAAAGAGAGAAAGAGGAGCCGTAGTGGAGGGCTACGGAGTAATTTCGACCACCTGGGAATCTTTAACGTGCGCTGACATCGCACAGCACGCGGACGCCTCTTCGTTTCGCCTCCATCGAAACGCAGTCGCCGAGGTCGGGTTCGAACCCGGGTACTCCGGCACAGTAGTCGGGCGTCTTACCACTGCACCACCCCGGCGGGGCAGCTGAGCCACCTCTGCTTCCTCGTGCAGACAGAAGAGAGAAAGTGAAGAAGAAAGAAGAAGAAGAAGAGGAGAAAGACCTGCGCCACAACAGCCGTCGTCTACCACCTAAGGATGGCGGGTGCAAGGACGGCCCACAACAGATAAAAATTCGGTGGTAGGCTAGCCCCCACCGAAAGCGGCGTTGACCTACCAGTCCCAGCCCCGTAGGGCCAGGAACAGCCACCCTTCACTACCTTTTCACTACGCCAGGTAGTTCGAGCAGTCGGGTATGCACGGTTTTCACCTTCAAGTGATCTTGACAGATACTGCGCGTTTCCTTTTTTATTATAAGCCAATTTACAATGAAAACGAAACCTTCACTACGCTAGGTATAGCAGGTTTTTCGTGTGACACGAAATTTTCCCTACAAATGACCTTGACCGAATGAAGTTCTGGTGTCCACAATTTCGTGGTGTTCACCGAAATGTATACGGTGCCTTCCTTTCCCCAGCACTCATTTCGCTCTTTCCCTTTCACTCTATTTCCTTCCTCTAGGTGCGGGTCAGGTGTCCACAGAACAAGTGTGAACGATACGGCGCCTTCCTTTCTTGTTAACCAATTATAGCGGAGAGCCTTGGGTGGGCGATGTCACCTTGAACAACCTTGAAGATAAGACAGATAGTGCGTCTTTCCATTCCTATAAATCAATGTACAATGCACAAGAAAAAAATAGGAAAACATGATGTTGATCTGGTTAAGTGTAGGTGTGCACACTTCCGTGGCACCCACTCAAATATATAAGGCTCCTTCCTATCCCCAAAACCTAAATTACAAGCCGTTAGCGGTCCCGTCGCGGTGGTGCAGTGGTAATACGCTCGACTACTGTACCGAAGCACCCGGGTTCGATCCCGACCGAGGCGATTGCGTTTCGATTGAGTCGAAACGAAGAGGCGTCCGTGTGCTGGGAGATGTCAGAGCACGTTAAATATCCCCAGGTGGTCGAAATTACTCCGCGCTCAAGATGTCTTCCTGCAACTCACTCGGGAAGTCCTTGACCCACTCGAATGCCCCCATAATGACCGGGTAGTACTCGCCTTAAATCTCAAAGGGGCATTTGATTATACTCACACGAGATTATACTCACCCACCTAAGCCAGACCGACTGTGGTCTCAACACATTCCAATACATCAAGCAATTTCTCACGGATCGTCAGTCCTACATTCGCATCTAAGATAATGAGCATGGTCCTTACCTACTCGGCACGCGGGGAACCCCCCAAGGCGCAGTACTTTCCCCGCTGCTCTTCAATTTGGCTATGATGCACCTGCCTGCCCAGCTCGATGGTGTCACTGGTGTACAGCACGCTCTGTATGCCGATGACATCACCCTGTGGGCCACGCATGGCAGTATCGGGGACATTGAAACCAGCCTGCAAACAGCGGCGACGATAGTAGACCGCTACGCCCGCCGCTGTGGTCTTCAGTGTTCCCCACAAAAATCAGAATTTCTGCACCTCCGCCCCTCGCGAAAGTGCACAACTCAAATCACTCTTTCTTTAGACAGTGGTCCCATACACAAAGCTGACGAGATACGGGTACTCGGACTCTACATACACAAACACAGACGGTCAGACACTACACTGGCCAAACTCCGTAAGGTGGGGGACCAGGTGGGCCGCATGGTCCGCCGGGTTTCAAACAAACGCGGGGGGTTGCGAAGTAAGGATGCCTTGCGGCTGGCAAACGCCTTCGTGACCAGTCGGATTCTATATTCGACACCTTACCTTCACCTACGGAAACAAGAGGAGGATGCCCTTGAGGTTATCCTTCGCAAAATTGTCAAGCGTGTCCTGGACCTCCCCATCACTACTTCAAACAGCCGTCTTATGGCCCTTGGGGTGGTGAATACTTTCCGGGAGCTCCGGGAGGCACACCTTACAAATCAGTACACGCGTTTGTCGCAAACGGAGTCGGGTCGCCGCCTTCTTGCTCGACTCCATATCCAACACACCACACTCATGGAAGACAGGTTTCGCATCCCAGAATTGTAGAGACGCTCCCTCTGCGTGCGACCTCTGCCAGCGAATGTCACACGAAGATCATAATGGTCGGCGCTTGGCACGAGCGGAAGCCCTAGCCCTACATTATGGCAACAAAACAGGTGTATACTACGTGGACGCCCCCGGCCCTCACCACGGGGGATGGTACACGGCCGCTGTAGTTCACAACAGCAAAACGGTTAACGGTCTCACCTTTAGAGCCCAAAGTACAACACACGCAGAAGAGGTGGCGATTGCTCTCGCGGCCTCTCATTCCGACTCAAAATACATAATTACCGACTCGCGAGGAGCCTGTCGGAACGTCAGACAAGGCTGGACTCCCTTACTAGCTTATAAAATTTACCTAAATTGCATACGGGATACGGACCCCGCACACCGCTACCTTATATGGGCCCCTGCTCATCAGGGTTTGGCAGGAAACGAGGCAGCAGACGCAGCCGCCCGCGCGCTCTCTCACCGGGCTGTTTTCTCCTCCCTACCCGATCAGGAACCCGATTTTAATCCGGCCTACACATTCAAAGATACCACGACGTACTATCAAAATTGTCATCGCCTTTATCCCAGCCCATGTAAAGGTCTCAAAAAGGCGGATGAGCGGCTCCTTCTCCGCCTTTTCACCAATACATTGCTGTGCCCGGCAGCCCTAAAACATTTTGACCCCTCCTCTAGTGGCAGCTGCACACACTGTGGAGCGGTGTCTTCTGACATCTATCACATGGTGTGGGCCTGCCCCTCTAACCCGGCTATTCCCCCCATCCCCAACCCAACCCGGGAGAACTGGGAGGCGGTCCTGCTCGGCTGCCACGACTTACAGGCCCAACAAGCCTTAGTCGGACGCGCCCGAGCGGCGGCAACCGCCACTGGGGTCCCCAACTAGGAACCTCCACCTAGTGATTGTAAGGATCGGTCCCTTATGGGCCGATCCAAACATACCTCCTGGCCCTTGTGTAAATAAATGTTCTTACCACCGCCACCTCCACTTCGCCTCCTCTTTTTCTCTTCCACTTTCAGTCCCATCTTCCCTCTTTTCCTTATGGTGCGGTTCAGGTGTCTACAGAAACAAGTGTGACAGATATTGTGCCTTTACCTTCCTATAAACCAATTATTATTATTATGAGCCGTAAGCGTCCCGGAGGAGGGGAGGGAGGATAAACATTTATTATTTGAGAAAGTCAGGCAGACAGGAGCTTCCGCGCTGGATGGCCAAGAGCCCTTGAGCTCTGGCGACCAGGGTTGCACGCTCGGTGGTCCGCAGTTGGATTACCAGGTCTGAGCGGAGCACAGCGGCCTCCCACTCCTCGCAGGTGGAGACCTGCAGATCCCGCGGTAGGGGGTCTCGAGGGCATGCTTATAGTATGTGGTGTAAGATTGCCCTCTGGTTGCATAAGTTACAGTAAGGGGTGCATAAATCAGGTACTGCATGGGCGTAGATGACTGAATTTGGAAAAAAAATTTCCACCTTGAACAAACTTGAAGGTCAAAGGCAGATACTTCGCCTTTGCTTTCTTATAAACCAATGTACAGTAGACAAGAAAAAAGTATGAATACAAGATCTTGACCTGGTTAGGCGTGGGTGTCGACAATCGCTGACGTCTATATCGAGTGCGCAGCCATGCCACGCTCTCGGAGTACACCAAGTTAAAAGCAAAAGGAACTTTTTTACTGACCAGCGGAGTCTCTTCCTAGCCATAACCAAAGAAAAACCTACTGAATAAGGAGTTTTACCATTTTTTAACCATGCTTCAGCTTTCGCTTTACGGAAGGTTTAACCGAAGTTAAACCGCAGCCATTTTTCTATTTTTTGTCCTCTTCTCCTCGCGGAAAGCTCTCCATAACTATTTACCTGCAGCTATATTCCTTATCAGCGGTGCAGCGGTTAAGGTTGTGGGACAGGGCGCTCAATTCGAAAGGCCAATTGTGGGCGCTCAGGTGGCTGCCGTTTGTATACATTTGCACTGTTTTGTTGCTCCTTTTGACTGCATGTATGCTTTGGGAGAGCGTGCAAACCTTCGGTAAAGTTGAAGGGGTATGGTAACCAGCAAGTAGCCAATCATGTTGATACTTTGCTGAAATTGTCTATGTTTGGAATGTGGATTGTGCCCCGAGGGATCAAAACTGAGACCGAGTTGATCTATAGCTTAGCACGACATCTTCGGCTAGGCCACATCCGAATTTGCCCAACCTTGTTGTAGGTGCTGTAAACAATATGAACCTCAGTTTATCTCAGCTTCCATCAAGTGCCGTCGTTTCCCATACATCGTTATCTGCTCACACCATTATTAGGCAAGAACCACCAACCTAAATATCTCAATAGGAATATCACCGGACCCCCCGCAAACACACTATACTCTAGCATACACCTGTGGGAGTAATATACGAGAGGTATTTGAAGACTGACGCTGGTTTATTCTTTATTTTTTGTTTATAGACACCAACTTTGGAATTTGTTTTCTGCTTCTGAAATAGAACAGAGTGATTACAAACGGTATTTGCCGCATCGAAGCACTTATACTAGAACGCTTTCGCAGATCTGGTTCTGTTGTTCAGGCGCTGCTAGCAAAAATTATAAGAATGTTCAAATATTAGGCGATTAGGCGTTTGGCTGTCCCCGAAATGGAAACAACGCGATACTACTTTAAGAACAAGTTTAACCGCCCTGCATTCCCTTTGAGTTACAATCGACTCACCACACGAACGAACCGATGACAACCCTGCGCGGGGCTCTCAGGGTTGCCAACTTTCTAGTATGCCCCAAGCACCATTCCACCGATAACATTACTACCATGGCTCTTTGAAAATTTAAGAAAGAGCTTCAACATCACGGCCTAAATATAATGTAGTGGCGCCAATTTTTTGGACATTTGGATCACGACTAGCACATACGAATAGCACACAATTACAAAGCGCGTTGGGCTTCTGGGAAACTGGACGAAATAAATACCTTGGTGTGTTCCTCAGCAGGAGTGATGTTGGTATTATGGAGGGTGCTGCGGTATTTCAAGTGATAGGAAAATGAACATGTACAACGTCTGTCCTCACCAAGTTTTCGTTTTGTGCCGCTTCCGTGAGCGATAGGAAGTTATAACGACTGCGTAATCAATTATCGTTGCGTAAAATAGAGATCAACGGCGAAAAAAGCAATCATGCTTTGTTTCATGCTGCCATCATCACGATGATCGGTTCTGCGCTATTCAAGCAGACAGCCTTACCTTGCGGTAATAATTCCTCACTAATGCTTACTTCCCATGATTAAAAAAACACCAGCAGACATGTGCCTGCCAAGCATGTTTGCCTGCTGTGCAATCTCAGCGTGTTACCTTAGGCTGTGATAAATGTCAGGCCGGCCGGGATTACGACAGAACAGAGGGGTTTGGTTATGCTCAACACAACATTACGATTGTGCGTCTGTTCTCTTTGCCAATGGCGGAGCCGGAAATGTGAGCACGGACACTCCCATGGCGTGTCTGGAGACACTCAACATTTATTTATTTGGAGCAGTCCCGCTACTGTGTGCAAAGCAGATAGGTAAAAATGCACACCACACTTTTTTCGCAAAAGGCAAACTTCTAAAAAAAATTGTTCATTAGATCATATCTTGCCCTTCAGCGACTAAGACATGAAAAGAAACCACAAGAGTGCAGGCATGTAATCAAGAATTTAGCGCGAAAACAAAGAACAAGTGACGAAGGAGAACACACAAGACAATTGACTAGCGCTACTCATTAGCGGTAGGTAGTAGCGCTAATCAATCGTCTTACGTCCCCTTCTTCGTCCGTTTTTCTTTATATCTGAGCTAAATTCTTGACTTAATAGATCACCAACTGGCCCAGCAGTATGCTCTCCTTAGATTGGCCTAATAGCTACTGGAAGATGATTTCGTGAGCACCTACTAGCCTGGTGGGTGTAGATGTTTTACCTTTGCTACCAACCGCTCATGGATGCCTTGGCTCAAGGATAATAGAAGACATTGTCGTGCAGATTTGAAACCACAGAACAAAGACCTTATTAGGAATCATATCACCGGTATGAAGTCGCGGGAGGACAACATTGTACGATTCAAGCAGTTACTGCCATAAGAAGGTCTGGGACAAAGGCCGATGTGCTGTCTAAGACAAGGAGCTTAGTACCGAATGAAAGTCGAGGACAGCTGCCTCTCCCTTTTTCTGCGAGTTTATCTGCGAGTCAGTCACATTTTAAATGCAGTTTTTAGCTTCCATGACGTCGTCGCAGATTACTTCACTCCTGCTCTAACTTTTCATGGGTTCCCAAAAACCAAAATGATAATTGCTAACACTTCGCTCTTAGCATGTCTACAGGGTTCACTGTCAGCGAACACGTTGATAGATAATGTTGATGACTGAAAGCTTAGGAACCTTCGGGCTCCTATGAGTTCTTAATTTGGCGTTTGCTCCCAGTGTGAATGTTACACAACCAGACTTTCGGTGGTTTTCGTTAGAGAAGTTCGTATCCGGTTTGCTGAGATTTTTAAATTCTCTCCCAATCGCTCCTGATCAGGCGTACAAATTAAATAGGTACCGCTGTTTTAAACGCTAAAACGAGCGCCATATCCCCGCATGCTCCCCACTCTTTGGCTGCAGTGTTGTGAATTATTCGCTGCTGAACGTTGCTTTGTGAAAGCACCTCGTGAATTTTTATACTCTGTCGGGTGAAAAGTACGATGAACGACGGCCGGGGCATCGGAAGCAGATAAATTCTCAACCAGCTCGTTTCGAGCGCTCTCATTCATAAATATTGAAAACCTCACTCTCACCTTCATCTATCCATACCTTCATTTCACCGCTGGCGCTTACAGCCCATTGTTCCTTTCGTTTCGCTTTGTACGGCGTACTTGCAAGATGTATGCGTCCTCAGCGTAATAATTCAGCCTGCAAAAACACAGCAGCTTCGAGTAAACTAAACAACACGATAGAGAGAAGAATGGAGCAAACGCGTAGAAACAAAACATCAATCTTCAATCGAAGAGCTATTCGCTTTCAAAAGCGAGGTGCAATTCTTGCTTTTGGAAACGTTCCCACCACACGGGCGCAATCATGCTCACCCGCCTCCCGCTCGAAACCTTGCGGTTTGATTGGCGACAAGAGCTCCGGAAGGAATCAAATAAAGTGGGTTAGATAGAGCTGGCTAAGTAGCGAAGCGGGTGCAGGCCTATGTAGAGAAAGCAGGGTACGAATTGCGACGGCAAAACCGCAAACACACAAAAAGAAAGAATGTTCGAAGCGGGAACGGACAATATGCTATTTCGCTGTGCACAGCGAGTTGAGGAGCAACTAGAAAACGAGAAACAGCGAAAATGAGGTGAGGGGAAGGAAAACGCAAAAAAAAAGTTTGGAAAAATACATACAATTTAAAGTGTTCCGAGAAAATGTGTCTCTGTGTATCCGTACGCGCGTCTCGTTGTAGCGGGAGAGTGAGCTGAGAATGGGCAGTGTGGAGTGGCGGGAAGAGGGCCAGCCATGGCAGAGCCGAGGGAATGGAGACGCTACGAAGGGAGTGGAATTCTAATGCACCGCCGCCGCGGTGCATAATGCAGGCGCGTTCCACACGGACCCGTCGGCAAGGTGCGCGCCTCCATGACTATTTTATCGGGAATGGGACCGTGCGCGAAGCAGCGGCTAGGCTTCTTCTGGCCGAGCAACGCGCCGCGCGCCCGTTTTCTCGACCAGCAGAGGCGCGCGGCGCATATAACGGTCGTCTCGGACCGTTACCTTGCGCTCTTCATTCAAACATGGATAAACTCGCCAGATAGGTGCGGGCGCGCTTCTTCGCAAGCGAGCGAGGAAAACAAAAAAGAAGTGTAGAGAATGTGAGAAAAATTGGGCTTTCTCTCACATACAAAGAAGAGGGAGAAAGATATGAGTGTGGTGCCCAAAACAAGAATAAGGAATTCAGGAATGTAACTGGCTGATAGGAACGGGAACGAATACCATTTTCAAGGCGGACGCAAGGGTGCAGGAAATTCAGAGCGCGCCGAGCGAAGACAGGGCTGGGAGGAATCAATTTGCATGCCTTCGTATGCCGAGTAGTTTCGCTTTTATTTTGGTTTTGCTTGTTTGCTACCTAATTTTTAATTGAAAGAATGGTGTTGTCATTTGTTGGATCAACTCTAGCTGTGCCCTAATGCGGCAAGCGATTACTCCGGTTCCCATTTACGGTCGTCAGCATAAACGAAGAGGCGTCAGTGTGCTGTGCGATGTCAGCGCACGTTAAAGATCCACAGGTAGTCGAAATTACTCCGTAGCCCTCCACTACGGCTCCTCTTTCTCTCTTTCCACTTTCACCCCCACCTTCCTCCCTTCCCTTACGGCGCGGTTGAGGGTCCACAGAAAAAAAGTGAGGCAGTTACCGCTCCTTTCTATTCCTATAAATCAATCAGTTTGTTGCATGTATGCGTGATGTTTTTCGTGTGCATGTGTGGGTGCAGGTTCGAGTGTGCGCGTGCGCTTGCAACGCTACGTTAGAATAGGTCATAACCTAGAATCTTCACCTGTGTACCGGAAATGTGAACATATCTATAGGCGGTATACAGAACAGCTCGAATGAACACTCCCCTGAGAATTGTGCGTGGCCCGCTTATGTAATATCCATGCACTTGAAGTCAGTCTTAAGCTCTTGTAAAACTTTAAGCAGAATTTGTTTGATCAAGGTCTGTTACCAAAGTGCCCAAGTGATGAACAGAACAATGAAGAACACAGAGAGAATGTTTCTATTTCTGTGCCGCCATGCTTCATTCCTAGTCCCAGTGTAAAGGTAACCGGTAACCAATGAGAGGCTTTTTTTATTGTTCTGTAAACTGTCAGCTGCACATTGCCCGAAATTATGCTTCCATATCAAAATCAATGAAAGAAACTTGATTTGGCTGCCTACGCTGCTACCTGTCGAGTGCAATTTCTCCCATATATTTCACGTGCCTGTTGAAAAACAAAAGAAAGCAACCAACATATTGCAGCCTCTGGAAATGCTCGGTGAGTGTAAAAAACGGGGAAAACAATATAGTTGATCCACTAGTTCATTGCATGGTCAGCGGCCATACCTAGAAAACCAGTCGGTGACCTCTTTGGCCTCCTTTATGCCCCACCGCTTACTTGAAGTATACGTCAGCATAGACCTGCATGGTTCTTGTTTGAAATTTTGCTTTGGCTGTCGCTGGATTTTTGGGCCAATTATCCGGCTGCGTACTGCGAAATTGTCGCTATGTCATCAAGCACAATGCGTCAGGAGTCGCTGTTCCTGTTGAGCAAAATGCTCCTAAGTTATGAACCACCGTAGGTCATAATAAGTGCTTTCTAATCAGGTTTCTTCTTTATAGCAGAAATAAATACCCAGTTGGTAGTGTGCGCATCACCATTGTGGACGTATTGTGATCTATTCTGTGTGTGTGGTGGACAGTGCACCGCCAAAAGTTATCAGAGTCATAATATGTAACTGTGGCAATCAGTTCTCTGCTGATGTTACAGAGGGGCCCTGCAACCATGCGCGTCAACGTTTCGCAAATCCATTCTTATCACCGCAAAAAAAAAAAAAAAAAAGGACGGCTTGACATAGCTCATGAACAGAAACATGATCAGAATGTACGTGGCAACGAATTACAAGAACTGGGCACCATCCTAGCCTTCGTCGCCTACGCTTTCAATACTGCTACCCATGAGACTATGAGTTGCACAGCCCTTTCTTCCTCCAGTACCCTGGACACCATCCCGTCATGTTCAATAAATGACGACTTCTGCTTCTTCGTGAAAGTCTGCAGTCGTAACAATATTACGTTGGACTCAAGTAGTTTTCGGCACCTCTACTCAAATGTAGAAGTAAAAAATTTATTTTCGAATGATTTGTTTTTCACACTAAACCTAGGAGGTCCTAACATGCCCTGGGCCTTTCGTCGGATGCCATGAGCCGAGACACTCAAGGTTCTGAGTAGCACTGACACTCAGAACTTTGACACGGAAACTGACAAATGACACTAGAAGTTCTGAGCTCAATACAGCAGTGGTTTCGGCATCCCGAATGACACCGGTATTTGATGTCTGTTAATGAAGGAGTTAACCTAGATCTGCGCTGAGGGATTAGTGACACGGGGTAGAGAGCTGTACGCTATTTGTGATATGTTTTCTTCGTTTTACTAAAAGCTAACATTTTCTACTGTGCACATTGAGCTGCAAGCGTGCTCATTTGAAAAGCAGTACCTCGCCGGAACACCATTTGAAGTTGCTGCTTTGTAGTGAGTTTTTCACCTGCAATCTATGCAGAAATTTGAAAGCTAACCCCTCGCGCGTAGGCCGGCATCGTTTGTACCACTGCAGTCACCTATATAACCCTTTCCACTTGGAGTCAGGCCCCGCTCCTGAACTTGTTGACCTTAACACTTAGCTTGCAGCCGTGTGCGCGCTGCTCTGCGATGTGCTCACGGACATCTCATTCGTCTCACGGGAGGTCAAAGTGCTCGCTGTGGTAAATACAGAATAACACCCGAAGAGCAGCGGCAAGACCCAAAAAGAGGTCCAACGCTGTCGCTTTGATTCCGCGTGAAACAGAGACTCTATGTGAGAAGCGACAGCACAGGGACTGTTGCCGCCTTACATGAGCCAGTGGAGATACATCACTACGTTAACGTGGCTGGAATATGTATAAAACCATTGGATCTGCAGCGGTGAGTGCCCTTGGGACTCATTCAGAGGTGGCGTCACAACACGGTAAAGCCGTGCTTTTTGCCCAAATGGTCATCCCAATATAGTCAGCTCAAAAAGCAAGCAGCTTATGCCCCTAAAAAAAACCTCCTGTAGTCATTAGCACCACACAGGATGTGGAAGATGAAAGGAGATTCATCACACCTTGAGGAGCACTCGATTCCATTCACTGAAGGAGCTTTTTTGAAGGATGTCTTCTGCCTTTTTCAGCCTTTGTATCCGACTATAATTCGGCCGACCCGTGCCACCAAAGACTCCGCTATTCCTTCCACTTACATCTGGAAACTCTTCCTCATCGACCGGCTTCCCCGGCTTCACTCACACACATACAGTAATGTTGTTTACATTGCTAAACCTACCGTAAGCCATGGAGACCTTGTCTGCAGAAATCTGGACTGTAGGGCTAGGGTTTTGTTTTGTTTGGATTGTGTGGTTTAAAGTTAAAAAGCGATTCAGGCTATGAGAGAAGCCGTAGTAGAGGCCTCTGTAAATTTAGACCACCTGGTTTTTTTTTAACGTGCACTGACACTGCACCGCACATGGGTGCCTTGCTTTTCACCTCCAACAACACGCGGCCGCCACGCCCGGAATTCGATCCCGCATCCTTGGGCACAGTAGTCGAGTGCCCTAACTACAGCACAGCCACGGCAGTAGAATGTAGGGTTCTGACTTATAAGAACCGACGGCTCGAACTAACGGGTCGAATTGACAACATAAATTCGTACCTCCGATTGTGTGCCGTTAAGGTGTACAACGAAAAGTGAAACAGGCACTGCGCGTTCCTTTTTCCGAAAACCTAACAAACTAAAGGCGTTTAACACTTTCGCGAATATCTCGATGACAAAATTTCGCAGAAGGAAAAGATTGTGTCAAAAGTGCTATTGTGAGTACTCCTAAGGTGAAATTCCAGCGTCCTCCTAATTCCTTTCTATCCGGGATGCATTAAAAAAAATTTGCCCATAGCGGGCCAAGAGACAGAAAGCAAAAAAAAAGGTCAAATAAACACAAGTATAGGAACAATAGTACGAACTAAAAAATAACCGCACAAAAATCGCACTAACTTTGCTTTTTCGGACCTACACTCTCCCATTCTTTGGGGCAAAGAAAAGCCGCGCGTTTGGCCAACTACGGTACTTCAGGACAGCTAGGAAGGAGCCACTTAAAGCGTGAAGAGAAGTCCAGATCTATACTGACACTTTACACAACATAAAACATTCCGAAAGAGTGACAAAAACGATATTTGTACACAGGAGATCCTTGCATTCCATAAGAAAGCAACAGTACCCAACCCGATACACTGAACACAAGACGATGCTAAGAGCTCTAAACAGAGAAAAGTTGACAATATTACAGGCCAAATTCCAAACACGAATTCCCAACGACTAGGCTCCCTTTTGAGAGACGCTGTACTCTCCTCGTTTTAGCATCCTTAGTACATGTGCCCTCATGCGCCCGTGCACTTTCCCCCTTCTCCATGACTTAACAATACTGCAGGAGGTATCCCTTAGAAGTATATTGCTGGAGCGGCCCTTACCCCGTCGGTTACGTGCCGATGGATCACAATAAGACTAGGTGCGGCCCCCCGCCCCAAGTGCTTCACACCGGCTGCAGAGGCGGATGTTCGCCGCCTGCTGTAACCTCGCGTAGGGGCAATGGCGTCAATAACGTAGACTCTATCGCAGACTGAGAATAATAAGAACAGGAGTCTTCGCAGGTTCCTGCAGGCAAATGCCATGAGTTTTATACTATGTGTTATGGTAAGCTGGTGAATTAAGAAAAGACAGACGCCAAATCCACTGATACTGGTCCCTTATTTCACCTGTGAAAATAATTTAGGGGGTAATGGGTTTATTACTTACAAATATATGGGGGATGCACGAAAGCTAGGCATAGTCGCAGTAAGGCTTTTCCTCGCGCATCTACTTCGTTCTTCTCTTTCACATGCGCAATGCCGCGCGGCGCAGCGTAATTGACGTAGCAGTTTCCCCCAGGGCAGTTGAAACTCGTCCTAGAGCGAGTCAAGCAGATTTCGAATAGCATCGTTTCATTCGTGCCACATGGGCCAGCTGAGTCTTCCGCGAGTAGCGATTGTCGATGTTACTTTAGCGATAACGGAAGTTACTTCACTCAACCGACTTACAACAACAAAGGGTCCACCGTATTGCCACAAGAACTTTTGGCACAATCCTCGGCGTCGCAATGAGGTCCAAATTCAAACCAAATCTCCGGGTTCGTACGTTACTGCAGCACGAGCCGCATAATACCGAACCTTCGAGTGGTCTTGGGAGGCGATAGTTCGCAAACGAGCAAGACGACGCGCTTCTTCAGCAATACAGAGATGTTGCGACACGGATGGGTCATCGTGCACGGAGAATGGAAGAATGGTGTCCAGTAAGGTTGATGGTGAGCGCACGTAAAGAAGAAAAAAACGAGAATATCCGGTAACTTCATGCTTAGCTGTGTTATAAGCGTGAGTTACGATTGGCAAGACAGCGTCCCAGTTCTTGTGATTTGATGTTACGTACATTGACATCATGTTGATCAGTGTCCAGTTTAGACACTCAGTAAGGCCGTTTGTCTGAGCGTGTTAGGGAGTAGAATGGCGGTATTTGGAGCCACAGAGCCAAAAAAGGTCTACCACAATATCTGCAGTGAACTGTCGTCCGTGATCACTGATGATCACTCGGGGCGCACCGTGGCGAAGGACGATTTGGTGTAATAAAAAGTTCGACACGTCGGTTGCTTTGGCAGAAACGAGTGCAAACGTCTTCAGCGACGGCCATCAGACGATTGGGGGAAATTTTGTATAATAACTATTGTATAATAATGTTCTTATTGTTTTATGATGAGTACTAACAGTCAGTTAGCATTGTGTAATGACGTTCTTACTGTTAAATGAGTACTCACAGTCAATCATCATTTTATATTCATGTCATTCAAGCTCCTATTATTACCCCTATTTGTGCAACTCCCCCCCCCCCCCTGACACAATACTCAACCGCTTGGAGCCTGTGAGGCAACCTGAATAAATAAATAAATAAATAGACATCAATTCCAGTTTTCTCGAAAAGCCACCTAGGGGGCTGGACAGGTTGAAGAAGGCCAACCGGTGGCGCGGTGCTTAACTTCAGATGTTGGCAAGGGACAGATCTTGCTACATAGCGCTTCGTTGTTGTCTACAACCTTGGCCAATAAAATCGTTGTAGGACCCTCGCGAGAGCGCGGGCAAAACCAAGATGACCTGAAGTGATGTCTTCATGCGTCGCATGTAGGACGGCATTGCGAAGACAAGCCGGGAAAACAAGCAGCAGAAGGGCACTATCAGTTGAGTAGCTCTTTTTGAGGCGTAGACCATCTCGAATACCAAAAGGTGTAGATGCTGCCTTGCGCGCCTTATCAAACAACGGAGTAATTTCGTGGTCTTGACATTGCTCTTGCCGGAACTTTGCATGATCTGGTAATGTTTCGGTCACAGGCGCCAGAAAGTCGTCTAAATCATATTCACTGACTGCCGTGCACCGAACAAGAAATCTGGACAAACAATCAGCGTCGGCGTGGCGAGGACCTCCCTTATAGGACACAAAATGGGCGGAACTTGGTAACAGCGAAGATGACGGCGAGACATTCCATTTCTGTCACTGTGTATAGTTGCGTTCTGCTTTCGTTAAATGCGGCTTGCGTATGCGATGACATGTTGGGCGCCGTTGTGCTGCTGGACGAGCACGGTACTAACGTCCACGCCGCTCGCATCGGTGTGAACCTCGATGGTAGCAACCGGATCGAAATGGTGGTAAAACAGGAATAGATGTAAGTAGAAACTTCAGCTGTCGGAGCGATGACTCACATTCCGTGGACCAAAGAAACAGAGCGCCTTTTTGCAGGATATAAGTGACTGGATGAGCAATTTGGGCGAATCCTTGAATAAAACGGCGCAAAATGAAGATAGCCCCGGAAAGCTTTTTAAATGTTTTACGTTTTGAGGTTTTGCATGTTCGCACAGCAGCAATCTTTTTAGGGTCGGGCCGTATACCCTCCTGATTCACTAAAAATCCAAGCCCAAAGATCTGCCGCTCACCGAAGTGACACTTTTTAGAGTTCAAAATTAGTCCGCTGTTTCGAATTCAGTCCTGCACAAGACTGAGTCGCTGATTATGCTCCCGAAATGTCTTTTCATTGATGATGACGTCCTCTAGGTAGCACATGGGTATCTCCCATTTTAAACCACGTAGAATTTTGTTCGTAAATCGTTCGAATGTTGCTCGTGCATTGCACAGTCCTAGGAACATCGCGTTAAATTGATAAAACCCGTCAGATGTCACAAAGGCTATCTTTTCTCGGTTCGACGGATGAATTGGGATCTGCAAATAACCAGACCGCAGGTCAACTGACGGAAGCGGATTGAAGACAATCTAATACATCGTCGATACGTGGAAGAGGATAAACGTCGTTTTTTGTAACTGCGTTTACCCGATAATATTCAACACAAAATCTCCACGAGCTGTCCTTCTTCACCAAAATGAAGGGGGCTGCCCAAGGACTGGAGGACTCCCGTATAACACATTTTTTCTACATGTCCTGGACTTGTTCGTTAATTGGTCATAGTTGGTAGGGCTTCTGTCTGAGAGGGATTGCATCACCTTGTTGATCTTGTGTGACATACGTGAATGTGGCGGAACAAAAAAAAATTACCTTCTTGAGCAAAGTCAAACACAGAGGAGTAAGGTGCCAGAACTTCACATAACTCTTGCTGGTCGGATGACGAAAGCGATTTGTTTATTATCCGAGTTATATACGCTCTGTAATCAGTATCCACACGCTCGTGCGGATGAGGAGACACAGGCCGAATAGTGAGGACCTCTTAGCCGTCAAATGTAGCCAACTTGAGGCCAGATGGTAAACAAACGAGTTCTAACGAAATATTCACAGTCCACAAGAGAGCAGAACTATCTACGACCTCGACGACAGCACGGGGCACTAGTAATTTTTCTTCGCGGTACTGTTCATTTCAGCTTCAACAAACACAGAGTAGGTAGCTGCTCGCTGGGCAGAGCTGTGAACCGGCACAAAGATTGCAACCATAGAAGGTAACACTATATCATTGGAGACTTAAAATGCGCCGTCACTAGAGCTAGGTGTGTCCTCTACAAAAGCAGACAGAATATTTCGGCGCAGAGAAATTTTGCCGCTTGCGCAATCTACTGTTGCTCCGCAATCGCGCAGAATATCAGTGCCGAGAATAACATCATGTGGGGCTCGTGCAAAAACTGCAAATTCAACTCAAAACGTTTCCCTAGCAATGACCACTGACACGCAGAAGAGACCGACAGGACGCACATGTTCTCCCCCAACACCGCGAAAGCAGGCACTTCGGTCCCAAGCGAACATTTTGTCCAAGGCGACTTTTAAAACTGAGACTCATTACGGAAATTATAAGTGGCACTAGTATCCACTAAAGTTAACGTATTTACACCATATGCAGTAACATGCACTTGGTTCTTCAACATCACAGCAGACAGAAGAATTCGCGAAGATGACCGTTCCGCGACATCACCTCCATCGGCCGCTCCTGCTCCTTTCCCGATGGTGGCGTAGGCAAGCGTCGAGGTGGGGACGGGGACCATTCTCGGCGCAGGAGTGTTGGTGTCAAGCTGCGATCACAAGCGGCGCAAAGTAATTGACGTAACAGTATGTAGGCGCATACGCTTCCCGGCTGCCGACGAACACTACTGCCTCTGCTCAATAATAAAGCGAATGACTAAGGTTATCCTCTTCACATGTCTAGGCTTGCTCTAAATGCTTCCTAACAGACCTATGAGCTTCGGTTCTCTGTCTTCTGTGCTAAAGGATTTGGTCTTGATAGCACAATAATCCTTGTCTCGTACGGTCGATTCCTCTACTCCTTCAGAGGACTATAAAAATATTGGACGAATTAGCGTGGTTAGGCCAAATTCGAATTAAGTTTCCCAGCGTTTCGACTTTACCATTTGCACTGTTTCGTGGCTGGGATTACATTCAGACAGCTGCGAAATCTGTGAGTGGGAGCCGTATGCAGTGGTAGCGCTGAAACAGGAATTTTGTCTGGGCTACCTTAGATCCTGGTAATTGAAGAAGAAACACCGCGAAAAAAATGTGACAAAGGAATACACAAAAGTACAGGACAGAGCTCGTTCTTCACTGTTTCGTGTTCATTTGTCCACCTTCTTTCACGCTGTTTTTGACAAATAGTGGTAGCGCTGCACAAATTGTTGCGTCCGCCAAAGACATTTAAGAGGGCAGCGCAATTGCTGTATGTTCTAGCTCCACTGCGTACGGAGGAAAGTTGCTAAAAACAGGGATAAGCAAAGCACAGCCCAAGAAACTGGCTGTTAAGCCCTTGGAATATTCGGCGGCAGGATGCCTTATAGGTCTAATGCGATCACAAACGAAGCTGAGCTGTTGAGATTACCGAAGATTTGAAATTCATTCTCGGCTAGCAAGAGTATATTATTTTACTTTATTTTAACCTCAACTACAGCCTCCGGACTACCATCTGTCAGAAGCGAAAGAGCTCGCAAACATCGGCAAAACCGATGAATGCGCGTTTAACTGTTTGCTCAGAACCTGCCAAAAAATCATGGTTCTAGGACGCATAATGAAATTACGTTACATCTAACCCCTTAGTCCTTGAATCTGCAGGAAACGCAGTGCGAGCAAGGCAGCCAGTAATACATTCCATCCTTCTTGAGGTGGGGAAGGAGTAACAGCAACTGCTCCGAAATAGGCTACGAAACCAAAAACCCAGCGATGGACATCGATCAAACGCAGCATACAATGATAGTCTTGCTCTATAAGCCTATTTTTCGGCCACTGTTCTTCCGCACTTCTTGCGCAGTATTCATTTTGGCTTCTGTCCATCTCACTCATTCAGCGCCTTTGTACTGATAACCCAGTGATCACCGTAGCAGAGACAGGATGGATGTGTCAGTTACTTCTGCTCTAATGCTTGGCTGCTGGAAAAGCAATCATCTAAAATTGATATCATTATTCATTCGGTCGCATCCGCCTGTAACTTGTTTTCTGAATGAGAAGGTCGAGTCTGAAGCAGGCAATGCATTACTAAGGATTAAATAGCTACATGAAATATGAAATGAACTCAATTATTTATAACGATCGCGCCTTAGCACTCCCTTCATATTACACGCTCGCCACGTTATCTTCTCATTCGACTGCAGAAAGGAGTCCGTAAGACATAACAACAAAACATTGATGCGCTGAACCTGATGACAACGGAGAACGAAGTTTCAAGATGGCCTCGGCTCTGGATGTTGTTCCCGTCTAAACAAAAGCGCTGGTTGGGTCGCATAGAAACAACCCATGATTTAAAATTGCACTTTTGAGTTTGAATGGCACTCGAGGGGTTTTTAAAAACTGGGCCGCTCGCTTTAGAGTGTTTACGCAGGTGGAGTTCGAGCCGAAGAGAACGACAGTGGTTTAGACATAGCGAAGCGGGCGTTTTACGTGCAAAGGCCAGAAATGCTTTCGTACTAGATAGGCTTAGTTGGGCCTATTAGACGCATTTAACTCCCATGATGCCTATTTAGGCTTATGATGCTGTAGTCATGGCCAGTATGCGTTCAGAAAGCGAAGTATTACTGTAATCTCACATCTCTAAGTTTAGCTAGGCCTATTATGTTTAACTGCGCCTAACACAATCTATTAATATCAGGAAGGTGCAATTATGCCAGTGTATGTTCAGATGCGCTCAAATTTGATTCCTTAACAGCTCCTTCACGCATTTTTATTTGGTACCCATGAGACCTAATTGTTTTCTGCTTGACTTTCACCTTTGTTATGAAATGGCATTATGCTATTCATAGTTGCTCATAGCAAGTCATAGTATTGTCAAAATCACAGTACCGCTCCATTAATGGACTCATTGTACCCAGTCACTTCTGGGTTAATATTCCAAAGCTCATTGGAGGTGTCTCCACCCAACATGCAAGCTCAAAAAAGCTACTCCGATGTCAAGACCATAAGGTGCACGCTAGTGAGACTGACGCTGCAAAGAAAGGTTTGCCCAGCAAGATAACTGGCAGATCATGGCTGCAAATAAAGTCGACTTAGTGCCTCTGAGCGTATCAGGTCGCGCGTACAGCGCTCGCGAAGACACAATGAATCCTTATCTTAACTCTGTTTAGCTTTTGTCTGTCTGCCGATGACATTTATATGCTCTAAACTGCGGCCGTTTTTTGTCCTCATATATCCGAATACTAAACCACAATGCGCGCCAAGAAGAGTGGGCCCGCTTGTAGCGCGTTCTTGCAGCGCTCAAACGCATCGCGTAGCATTCGCTGGCCACGACGGACTGAAGCTGGATTCGAAAGCTGGAAAACGACCCAGGAAAATATGCGAAGAAGAAAGCGTGCCTGCAAAATGCGAAAAAGCAGCTCAGTAGAAAAGGATCCCCGAACCTTGAGCCCACAATAAACTGAACGGACTCTCCACCCGGTATCACCAAAACGTCACTGAAAAAGCCGCTGCGCGCCTTTCTAAGGTCATTCTTCCCTTCCAAAGCACATCGAAGAGGTTTTCTAGCATGAAGGCTAGCGGTAAAGCAAGGCGCGCGAATTGAATTGAGTTTGGTTATTTTTCTTATAAAATACTCTCTTGGCAACCCCCCCCCCCCCCCCCCCCATTTTTTATTCTTCGCGTTCTCTTTGCGGCTTAAAATGGCAATACAATTACACAAAAATAAAAATCACTTCTCAGTAAAGCTGAGTTTCTTTTTACTGCTTTCTTCATTTCTTACCAACTGCATGCTCTCGTTCATCACCCTTGCTCTCATTCGGACTCTGATGTTTGTTTTATATTTTATTTACATTAAAGCGCCCCATGCTATTGTGAATAACGGTAGGGTGGCGCCATTCAGCGAAGAACGCTTTTCTTTGTTGCCCAGAATGGAGTTGGCAATCAAAATTGCCAACGCATGGCTTTCGAACTGAACTTTCTACCATGATCGCTGGTTCTTAGCATTTGCGTCTCTCTCCATGCTTCGCATAGTCTTTCTGTACTTTTACCAACTTCCCCCCTCCTCCATTCCTGCTGTCTGTCGTCTTTCAACCTCATGTGCCAGGCATAAGACATTGATTTGCGTTTTACTTGTTATTTATTTGAATTACGCATTTTTCCGACTGGTTTCTATCTGGATGCTGCGCAAAGAAACGATTGCCTTGCTTATTTTCGTGTAATCCCTTGAAATAAGCGAAATAAGCGTCATACTTTTAAATTTGCTTTAATTACCATTCTCCGTTTATCACAGTAACTTTGTTTAGATAGAAGAGGAAACGACGCAAGACAGGTTATTACCCTTTAAAGAAAAAATGATGCCACCGACAGAAGCTGTAACCGGAAAGCAAACAACAGGGTGCCAGAGGAACTCAGTTTGGATTGCAAGGCTTAATAGCATCGCACCCGAAATGCCGTGGAAAGTGTCATACTTTTATTGTAATGAAAGTTTTTTTTCTCTCCCACTCGCACGTGTTCTCGTTTTCCGTTTTCGCGCTTGAAAGCAGAGTAATTGGCCTTTGGCGAGAGTGTGATTTTACTTTGGCATTCCTCGTCATGATGTGCAGAGTTTTTTCTCTCAACCTATAAGTTTACTCATGCCGTTTACTTTATTTTTCAGCACCCCGTGTTTTTATTTTTGTATTAGCGTCCTTTCAGTTTATTCAGATGTTTCGTGGGCTGTCTATTTTTATTTCTCTCTTTGCTTTCTCGAAATAATAGCTGGAGGAACGGTTTCGTGGGCCACAATATGGACAGCCTTTCCTTCTATCCATAGCATAGAATACCGCACGTTCGCAGCGGGACGCGGCCAGCGAAAAGCGGCGTTGCATTTCTCAGCAGCGCACCGATTGTGCCGCCGGATCGACCTTTCGAGTCGGTGCACTTAGGCGAAGAGAAAGGTTGGGGAAGAAATGTCTCAGCAAAAAATATCAGACACAGAGCAGGAAAAGAACAACTGTGATTGGATTCAGCCAAGCTCCTCGGTATCGCATACAGGCATCACAAGGATGCAAATAAAAAGAAACACAGCAAAAGCAGGATGAAAATAGATGCTTCACCGAAATGCCCTCCGAAAAACAGGACCTATTCTCGTCAAGTCCTTTCAGGTGATTCTAGTGATTTTTTCTCTCGCTTTCTCTGTTCCTTCTGGATGTGTGTATTCTATTCGGCGTTAGGATGCTGGGCTACAAAGATTGTCAGGGGTCGGAGAGCTGGAATACTTGATTTGAGAGCGAAAGCCTTGGCGAAGCACGTAGTTTGCACGCCTTTTCCTGTGTGCTAGATTCCTTGCTTTATATCCCGGGCAATTTGAAACGTCGACACCTCTTGTGTGGAAATCAAAATTACATTTCTTTATGATTAGATTTTTCTGCAATCTTAGGTGCGCGCCATGATGGTTAGCTGCGGACTGACTGGTACGACACCAAGCACTTTGTATTGGTGTAATTATCTCCCGATGGGGGTGTGCCTGCGCTTAGAGGTCATCAGAGTTGTGCCGCTGTTGCCTATTCCTAACCCCTGACATTTTGGGTTAAGCAAAATAGCGCATCACAGCTATGACGACGAGTTCTCTTGATTGTTCGCTTCACCTTGTGGTGAAGAATTATGCGAGATTACAAACGTTATTTTTTCAGGCAAGTACATCACAACAAATGATGTTCAGGCAGTTTAATAAAAGGCTATGACCGTGAAGTGACGTCAATAACGGACTGACAGACGAAACACCCGACAGTGATATCATTTCCATGAACTCGCGGACATCAAACATAGACAACAACTTGGCTTCGGCGGTGGCTACAAATATATTCGGCGGTCGCCCAAATGGTAATAACTCTCCGCCCGCTATTTTCTAAGATGATTAGAAACCTTCATACTAAAGCGCCTAAAACTACGAGAGCGATCCGGAACGTCATTTTATCTTTCGCGCGTTGCCACGATCGCTTCAGAACAGCTTCGTCGTGTCTCGAGAGTCTAATAGAAATTGATGTTGGATCCTAACGACGTCCGTACACAAGGCGGCACGACAACACAAACATAAGACTTGGGCCATTGTTGTCGCTGATCTCTCTCGACAGATGGGCTGATAAAGATTGGGCAGACTGGCAATTTATGCGGTAACCTCACTGTGTAGCTTCATAAAATTGAAACTAGAGATTATGGAGCCTTTTCTGCGACCGCTAGAATTACAGAACATCACTCAGCCTACACGTGCGAGGATGCGCCATTGTCGGCAATTAGTATCCTGCGTTCGCTCAAAATTTCAAACTTCAGCTCAAACACGAACAAAATGGATCTAAAAAGGCGCTATCCGTTTTGATTACTAATTTTGCTTGAAATCCATTTGCTTGAAATCTGCAAAACCAATTTATTTTGCTAGCCTTCAGTACCAACAAATTCTGAAGTATTCGAGAAGCTTATTGGTCGTTACCACCGCGCCGGTCAAAACAAAAAAACATCTGATGCGTGGCTTGAGGTCCGAAAATAATATATGCGATTAGTCCAGTACGTCCTGGCTCTCCGTAAGCACAGTAGCGTGTGCTCAGTTTTCGAGCGCAGACCACTTACATGTCTTTAGGGCTGTTGGTCAGGAAGTAAGACCATTATCTAAATATAAACCTTGGAAGGTGCTAGTATGCGCCAAAACACAGTTCTGTTCGCTTGATTTAAAAAGGCAGCCATCCAAGTGCCGTGCAAAGAGATTTACGTTACGTGTCAGCCTACAGAGTGCAATGAGCTGACGACTAGCCTGATTGGAACTATCGAAGGTGGGTTTCCAATGGCTCAACAGAGACAAACGACGAAGACAAAGAGCGGATCTTCATTCCTGCCAGTATTCTGCCAAACATAGACTTCTAATTTTGATTCTGCATAGACTTGCTTCGTTTCAAGGAGCTGAAATCTCTGCTCTCAAGATTTTCCATTTAGCTTCATTTCGGTGGGGACGATATAAACCAGCCCGTGTACTGTGCGACGTAAATGGACATTCATGAAGCCCAGTGGGTGTGTCTTATTCTTACACAGAGGTCCGTATAGTGTATGGCGGTCGTCCATGCTCTGTCGCATGGCTCATGTCTCGCTTCGAGAAGCTGAACTTCGAATTTTTGCATGAACTATGCCGCCTGATTAGAAAGAAGCGTTTTGGAGGACGCCTAATCTTAGACTTAAGATTAGTCGCGATAGCGTGTGCATTCATTGCCTCGCATACAGTGTTCCCACTCCAGCCTCCCACTCTCGTTTCAGCTGCCTAGCTGCCTTATATCGAGCATTCTTCTCTGCCTTCTGTGCATCCGTGTTACAGTCTCCCTGGTCGTCAAGCGCCACCATCACATGGCATCCTCAAAGAAGCTCCCAAACTATTACACGCATCTGGTACAATGTCACACGAGGTTGTAGTACTATTACCAGCAACAAAAAAAAAAATGCAGGAACCGGATCAAATTCATCGGCACACAAAGGAGAATATTGTCTTACACCGTACTGCTATCATTCACTAACTGCCAATCTCTACTTACTATTCAGTCAGTCACCCCCATCGATCAACCAACAGTACATATACAATATTCACTGCATACAAGGCGATCACATTTTCTTTATCTTTCGACTTGACCTTGACATAAGACGCGCAGTTTGATGATGATGCTTTACAACAAAGAAGTGCCGTCTACACTGGCCATGACGTATCTGGTCTGTATACAGTTGAAGTGCCTACCGCATCGTATGGCTCCACCATCCAAATGTTGGCGCCAGCAAGCTTCACGTAAAACATATTAAGCGTTTCTTCAACATACTGCACAGCAGCAAGGCGTCATATAGACAAAAATTATTAGCTTTTTCAATAGAATTGTTTTTACTATTGAAGAAGTGCTATATTCTTCAAGCAATGTCAAGAAACAGAAATTACTGATGACACAATAGTATTCTTTTTCTAAAATAATACCTTCACTGGCAGTGCCTGTGTATTCAGGTTTTAAAGAAAATATATGACGCATATTCATCATGAAAGCTGTATTATTGTACCCGTAAGAGCGCATTATGTGCAAGAGTGCATCAATGCCACCTGGCGGTTTGAGGTAGCGCTTGAAAGACATAGCATCCTTGAATACAAAGAAGACTTTGTCCTGCTTATGTGCAGCCTCTGACTTCAAGAATACTGGCGGCGGAGATGATGCCGTCCTTTAAAAATTCCTAAGAAAGAAAGAACCACCTATCAGTTCAGTGACCAGGTTACTGCGATAGAGAGGAAGAATTTATAGAAATCAAAATCGTCTACCCTGCGGCAAAACAATTTACCCGACAGTGACTTCCATCAGAGGTTACCATTGATGTGTTCCTTTGGAGCAATCAAATTTGCACAACTGAAAAGTATTGGAGTGCTTTCAGTCTTCTCACGCAAAAGATGCGTCCCAGCGCCTCCAGGAGTTAGCAAAAAAAAAAAAAAAAGACTTAATGTGTGAGTTGCGATACATTATCTTGATTTACTGTGTTGTTCATGTTTTTTCTGTGAATGGGAACAAGTGAGGCATACAGACGTCAATGCACTTGTCTGGATAAGGGAGTAGTGTGCTTCGGGGCGCATAAAATGAGGTCTAAAGCTGCAAGCGCGGAATTCGGGCTTCTTTGGTCCTTATCGACAGGCTGCAGCGTTTTAGTTCAGGGAGCTTTCATGAAAACTTATACGTGCTTTAAATTTTCACTACCGTTTCTAAGCATAGAACCCCGCGGTGGCTGTCAAGTCTGATCACGTCTGTGCCAGCCACTTTCGGGTTTAGAGTAGCAACGAAATAAAGTGGGAGCTGCGGAACATTAGCATGTATGTGCGGAACGGGAAACACATGTTCATTGCCGCTTGCAGCAGGTGCGCTCTGCCAGAGGCGAAACGAGACAAATTTCCGCGTCTATTGGTTATAAATTAGGATTCCGCAATAAATACGTGTATCATCACGGCGCTGAACAGCCGACTAATGTTGATGCCTTTCGTGGCGTAATATCGCGCTTTTAGTACCGTAACTCGAACCTTTTTATACATCTATGCTTCGTGTAAGCAATTTTCGTTGAGACTGCACTTGCCGAGGAAGTCTGCGTGTCAGAAAAAAGCATTCAACGTCAAATGAAGCTGCTGGAGCGGTGAGAGACAAGCACACTTGGGAAACTATGTGAGCCTACGGTCAAGAAACCAAAAATGAAGCAACAAGGCAGGTGCAGGTAACTTCCCGGAAAAGGTATAGGTTTACATGCTAGACATGATTGGCAAATTGAACTTGAACCGTGTTACATTTGCAAATTGTATTACTGGCAGCCGTTACCGCAAGATCAAATACCGTAGCTTAAGTGGATGTGGGTGAAGGCGTAGCAAAGGCACAATAAAGTTTGGTTTGGGAAATAGCTTCGGTCTTTATATAGTGCCGTCACCCATACAAAATTTTTTCGTATGTTTCAGCTACATAATGTTGTAAGTTTAAGAGGGTCAAAGACAATACCCAGAAAATAAACTCAGCCTTGCGACGAGATTAGAGTAGAATTGAGGTATAATAGTGGTGTAGTGGGCAATGGTTTCAGAGGGGGAGGGAGAATCTGAAAAGAAGTCTTAGTAACGGGTTAATTTTATGTGTGGATAAGGGAGCGTCCTGCGAGATAACTTCCGACGTCGTAGTGTGTATGTGCAATTGACTGCTATACTCTCCGCCTTGTCAGCATTGCGGCGTTAATTGCCCTTCCGCTGGCGCCAAGTTTAATTTTTTTTTTCGGAGTCATGCGATAGTTTTGCAAGGCCGTGCATACTTGTAAAAAAATACAAGATTAATACAAAGATGAGCTCACGTTTTTCTGACTATTTTGGCGTGCAGAGAGCTCGCTGCAGGGGAATCGCTAGAAGTGCCCGGACTCGGGCGAGGATCATAAGTGGTCCTGTCTGCACGTTGGACGTTTGCAAACATGAACTAACGATCTCTACTTTGTAAGAGGTTCTTTTTTATATATAAACACCAATACACGTAGTGCAACTACAGTTAAGCGTTCACCTTTAATGATTCGATGCGATTAAATTGTAAAATCAAGAAAATTAATTACTGCGCCAAAGCTAATCCTCCTTCTCCCGGTTACCATATAAGCTTGACTCAGCGCCGCCTATAGCTCATAAAAACGCCAGTTTAGTGGTTATAACCTGTGCAGTTTTCTAACATTTGGTTCATGACTTGAACATCTGTAGTTAAGTGGCCTTACCGAAAACAAGTTTATTGTTTTTGCTGTTTTTTAAATACAAGGTGGTCGCGGTTCTACTAGTGTTTACCTCAGAAAACATTTTGAACGCTACGAACAATAACCGGATTTATCCGCAGGTTTTTTTTTTTTTTCCTTTCATTGACGTCGCTTCTCTTTTGAATTAAAACCATTAAATCGCCCTTCCAAGATTCTGCTACGTCCAAGGTCGTGAGTCATTCTCTTTCGATAGTGGTCAGTTCCTCGCCAGATTTTAATCTGCCAACCTCAAGCACGCCTTTAGTGACGTGATTTGCACCAACTAAACTGCTATTTTGCATTCATTATAAACCCATGTTTACTTCATCTTTCGTCCTAGGACTACATTTTCTATTCCTCCACATGACTACCACTTTCACTATCCTTGCTCTTACTTTGCAGAGTTATATATGCTGATACTTTCTTTGTTGTGACATTGTTTTTTTTTTTTCTTTTCAAGCATTACTTTCTGCCTGTTATGCTGCTCTCGGCCGGTTATGTTATACTCTCTGTCATACTCTCTGCCTTTTATGCTGCTTGTCAGGAATAGCGATGTTTTAGTTATGTTCTATGCACATTTGTCCAGTTAACTGCTTGCCGCATCTTTTCGGGCCTCATATAGACCTGGTGTAGGAATGGAGATCGGCTGCATCTCTCAAGATTCTCTCGTATTTTAAGGTGAAGGCCTTCCTAGGGTCATCAAACAAACTCCCCTACATGAGAGTTGTGCGCGAGATTTGTGCGCGAGATCTTTCATATTCCGTGAGATTCCACGAGATTAATTCTGGTCTAGCGTTGTTAGATTAGCTCTTATCTTGTCTAGTTTGTCTAGTGGAAAGCTACGGAGTAATTTCGACCCTCTA
>JAJIZL010019366.1:0-42249 GCA_023969395.1 Amblyomma maculatum | reverse complement strand
TCAGTAATACTGCTGCGCAAACAAACAGCGTCTAATATATATAAATAACAATATACATGGTGCAAATAGCAGTTGGTCAGTAATACTGCTGCGCAAACAAACAGCGTCTAATATATATAAATACTGGCTAGTTTAGTGAAAACGTCACAAATTGTCTTGCACATGAGGCCAACAGCAAGCTCCAAAGAAGTAAAATAATAAGTTCGGGAAATTGAAATGGGCATTTATGTTTACAATTGTATGCAGCCAATACTCTTATTTCGTTTTCTCTCATTTTTCTTCACGTCCTTTGATATTTTTCCTGGCTACGAAAAGATTGCTCAAAAGAGGAATGTGTGTGTGAAAATTGAAGGAAAAACAATGGAAGGACGTTGATGGCGTAATCAAGGCCTTCACGGGAAAAAAAGAAAAGAAACGGAAAGCGTTTCGTAAAATGACAGAGGTTTAACCGTACCTAAACCTGGTTATTATGACAGAAAGCTTTTGCTATGGTCGCTCAGTGCTGAGGAGACTCGGTTACTGAACACAAAATCCTGAGCTAGAATCAGCTTCCGCATTTGTTTTTTAACGTTAAAACAACGGCACAAACAAGAAAGATCGGACAAGGTCCATCGTCGGCGGCTCATATGAGTGCTGTCGCACTATTCTAAAAAATGCCTGAATACTGTAGTAGTTGGAACTCGCTTCAAGACGACTTTTTTTGGGGGGTCGTTCATAAATTCTTGGAAAACAATAGAAAGTTTGAGTTAATATGTGCTATCTTCATACGGTGTGGAGTTTACTGTAGACACGTCTACAGTATACCGCGCATGTGGGGGTATGCCCAACAGCATATTGATCGTATGCGATATGCGTGTCAAAAGCACTAGCCTACCGCTTGCGGGCTGAAGGCGAGCAGATATAGTCTTCTTGCTTTTTTTTATAGAACATGCAAGATTTTGAAACTTGATCTTCACCCGCTCCGACGGCTGATTGGCTCAGATAATGTAACTTCCATTGTAGAGAAAGAACTCTACAGTACCGGTCGTTAAATATAGTGACTTACTCTACATATAAAATATTTGACGCAGAAATGTGCACTGAAAGCATAAATAAAAAATTAACTCTGAAATGAGGGAGGAAAATTAAATTATGCTCACAACGTGTGTGGTGGCGTTACAGCGGTTGCGAAAAAGGGTAGCGTTGGTCGCTAGACCTCACTGAAATCTGACAGCACAATTTTCATCACAATGGTGGTGACTAATATCTTATCTAAGTTCGAGGCTTTCTATTCATCACAAGACATCATTTTGTACTCAAAAAGTTTTCGAAAGGAATAGAGCCAGGCAGTAATCACCCCACGACGACCGCAGAGAGCAGCAAAATTGGCAACGGCATAACATATTTCATCCTATCGACAAAAGCGATGTCCGTATCAGAACATTGGCTCAAGCTCTCACTTGGAGGGGTCGATGAGCACTATTTATATGGGTTGCAAAAGGTGCGATCCTTTACATATATTTACATATATTTTTATACGATGTGCTCCCATCATCAAACATAATCACTCGTAACGTGCCCTAATATTATGCACAGTAAGAAAGCGTATGCCAAACGCATGCACAGGAAGGAGAGCTGTTCAGAACTAAAACCTAATTGATCACAACATTTTAGCATTATTAATAGCTGAGAGCAAGAAGGGTTTTCTGACAGCCATGCAGTCCTATCATGTACCCACGTTACTCAGGTAACAACAGCAATATACAGGAACTCACAGAATTCCTTGTAAAAAGACAATATCAAATTTAATTCAGATATCATATGCCATGTGATTCATCCTCTGACCGTTTTACGGAAGCAGCGGTACATTTGTAGTACACTGCGAATGAATTTAGGAGTACTCCTTTGGCGCAAGGTTTTGAATTAACCCGAGGATATAATTGCTGATGTAGTTTATAGGTGTCCGTCAAAAAAGGGAATACTCTTTAAGTTCGTTCAAACAATCTACGTTCTTTCTAATAGACGTCTTTTAAGTGATTCGCTTCTGTAACAATTTAAAATAGACCACTTATTAGGGCGAGGACATAATTACTGACATAGTTTATAGGGATCCCTCAAAAAATGGAATACTCTTTAAGTTCGTTAAAACAATCTACGTACTTTCTAAAACACGTATTTTGAGTAATTCGCTTCTGTAACAATTCAAAATAGAACATGTATTAAGGCGAAGTCCATATTGCCCTATCAGGTGCAAATCTCTCTCAGCGTTGAGCACATGATGGCACCAGAAAAAGAAGTCTTCACGCTGACGATCATCAAAGCAAGGGGAAAGGGAGCTCAACGAAGGAGTTACTGATGGTGACAGGTCTCGACGGGTTGAAGCTGGGTGGCGGGGGTAAGAAGATGGGGAGCAAAATGATTTAGCTTAGTCGACGTATTTTACGCAGGTGATCGTAACAGCAGGAGAGAAGAAAGTAGGGCGGAGAAGGGACTGATTACGACAGGCATCGGTGTGCTGAAGTGCGCTTACCGGGAGGGAGGGAAAACTGATTCGTGGAGGCGAAGTACCGCATCGCGTGTCCAGTGTTGGAGAGAAGAGGTTGTAGATCAATTGGCACAATCGTCTGCCATGTCAGTCGCCTGCATGCAGTTAGGTCTTAGCCATGAAGAGTAAAGCGTTAGAAAGATCCACGGGGCAGGCCTCGCAAACGCTTTGACTCCGAAAAAGCCCAGCGACGGTGTAAAGAAGAACAATAGCGAAATAATATAGCCAGACGTGCGAAGAGAGTAGTGCTCGTTGCTACCAAAGCGGTTGCAGAGAGAATGTCTAATTATCTCCGCTCTAGCGCGTAAAAATAATTTATGCGCATATCATTTACACGCAGAAACATAATACACTTAGGAAACATTTGGCGATATATTGCAGCCGAAAAGCAATCAGGCTTAAGCATCCTGCCGCGTAGGAGGTCCGAAGTGCCTCTACCAAATATATTTGTAAACGGGTTGAAACACGCTAGTAATAGAAGCAGCCGAGATACCTAGCTCAAATGAAAATAAGACTCTCAGTTAAGGCTTTATGCAATACACCTTGTCTATCGTTTGCGAAAAGTGCGCCACTGACGTCTCTAAAATGAGTTGGGCACAAAAGGACGTTGCGATAAGAAATATATAGGATAAAGCTGACATGTTGAAATCTTGAATGCACATCTAAGTGCGACACTTAATTTGGATGTAGACAACGGCTTTAATCAGTGTAAAGATAAAAGAAAAATGCACACATTTATAACTAGAACGGAACACCTGCTTTGTCGTAAGCGCTGACTTGAAGGTGTGCAGGCAACCAGTCTGCAGTTGGTTTTGTTACCTAACTAGAAACGTCGAGATGATGCAAACCCTAACCGCTGACTTCAAGATGTGCAGGCAACCAGTCTGCAGTTGGTTTTGTTACCTAACTAGAAACGTCGCAATGATGCAAACCCTAACTTGTTCTCAATGATTTACACTCTGAGGTGCAATTATTTCTAGACGACAAAAAAAAAATAATTGGTCCATGCTGCGTTCTTCGTCACAAAACTTTAGAATAATCGTACCGAAAATTGCCAAGGGTTCGATTGGCAACTTTTTGTTTGGGGCACCTTTTCCTATTGAAAGCTTTTTTATGTTGTAGGCAGTTGCCCTATAGAGATGGCTGGTGAAAGCACAAAATCATTAAGTAAAATGGAGGCGTGTAGAGAGTAATACTTAAAATACTCAGACAAATTTGTCCTGTTCCTGCCGTCCGTAGTGTTCTTTGTACCGGGCCGACGTCTACTTGCCTAAAACTTTATTCGTGTTGTTCACAAACGACATGAAGTCAAGACTTTATTCGGACAGCAACACGAGCATACAGGCAACAAGTAGTCAGTGGCTTCGTTTTATAAAGGAAACCTGGGTGCAACCGAGGCATGCTTTTGGCTAGCGATACAGTCGCACTCGCGAAAAGTGGCCGCGCACATCATAATCATCATTATCATCATCATCATCGTCATCAGCCTCACTATACCCACTGAAGGGCGAAGGCCTCTCCCATATTTCTCCACTTAACCCGGTTCTGTGCTAGCTGCATCCACTTGACCCTTGCGAACTTCTTAATCTCATCCGCACACCTAACTTTCTGCCTCCCCCTGCTACGCTTTCCTTCCATTGGAATCCACTTTGTTACCCTAAGCGACCATCGGTTATCCTCTCTTCGCACTACATGTCCTGCCCATGTCCATTTCTTCTTCTTAATTTCCACTAGAATGTCGGTAACTTGAGTTATTTCTCTGACCCACTCTGCACGTTTCCTATCTCTTAATGTTACCCCTACCATTTTTCGTTCCACAGCCCCCTGGGTTGTCCTCAACTTAAGTAGAACTCTCTTGGTTAGCCTCCACGTTTCAGCGCCATAGGTGAGTACAGGTAAGATGCAACTGTTATATACTTTCCTCTTTAGCGATACCGGTAAGCTGCTAGTCATAACCTGCGAGTGCTTGCCAAATGCGCTCCATCCCAATCGTATTCTTCTTGTTATTTCCTTTTCGTGGTTCGGATCTGCGGTTACTACCTGTCCTAAGTAGACATATTCGCCTACTACTTCCAGTATTTCGCTACCTAATGTAAACTGCTGTTCCTTCCTGAGGCTGTTGAACATTACCTTAGTCTCCTGCATATTGATTTTCAAGCCTACCTTTCTACTTTTCCTGTCTAGGACATCAATCATTATTTGCAGTTCATCCCCCGAGTTGCTTAGCAAGGCAATGTCGTCAGCAAATCGCAGATTACTGAGGTATTTACCATCTACCCTTATCCCTAACTGCTCCCATTCCAAGTCTCTGAATACTTCCTCTAAGCAAGCTGTGAATAGTACTGGGGAGATTGTGTCTCCTTGCCTAACACCTTTCTTTATGGGAATTTTGTTACTTTCTTTATGCAGAACTATGGTTGCTGTGCAGCCACTATATATATCTTCCAGCACTTTCACGTACGGCTCGTCTACCCCCTGATTTCGCAATGCCTGCATGACCGCCGAGGTTTCAACTGAGTCAAATGCTTTTTCGTAATCAATGAATGCTATGTATAAGAGCTGGTTATATTCCGAGCATTTTTCTGTCACTTGATTGATGGTATGGATATGATCGATAGTAGAGTAGCGTTTCCGAAACCCTGCTTGATCCTTTGCTTGATTGAAGTCTAAGGTTGTCCTGATTCTGTTAGCGATTACCTTAGTAAATACCTTATACGTAACAGACAGTAAGCTGATCGGTCTGTAATTTTTAAGGTCCTTAGAGTTCCCTTTCTTATGAATGAGGATAATGTTTGCATTCTTCCATGGTTCCGGTACCGTCGATGATACCAGGCACTGCGTATACAGGGTGGCCAGTTTTTCTAGCACGATATCCCCCCCGTCCTTCAGCAAATCTGTAGTTATCTGATCCTCTCCAGCTGATTTCCCCCTTTTCATAGTTTCTAATGCTTTCTTGACCTCGTCCTTCGTTACTGATGGAACGTCTGACTGTTTTTCCCTACCGCCCATCTCATTACGGTCGTGACTACTCTGGCTATTGTAGAGATCTGTATAGAACTCCTCGGCTACTTTGACTATCTTATCCATATTCGTGATGACGTTGCCCGCCTTGTCCCTTATCGCATACATCTGGTTTTTGCCTATGCCCAATTTTTTCTTCACCGCTTTAAGGCTTTCCCCGTTCTTTACAGCATGCTCAATTTTCTCCATGTTATACTTCCTTATATCGGCCACCTTGCACTTATTGATTAGCGCACATCAGATAGCGGTAAAAAGTAGCAAAGCAGCAAAAGGCTTGATAAGCGTCGCGCCAATATAACACTTCTCCTCTAAAAAGATCAGAAGCTATCATGCGTCAGACGAGCCGGCTTCCGCCCATCACGAGCTTGGTAGCGCTGTTAAACCAGCATCGCTTTGTTCAAAGTTGATTCACTTTGGGTGTCACTTGAAACTGGACAACTATCAGTCCGATTCAACACTGGCTAGATTATGCCTGCTGTCGGAGAACGTTCACTTTCGAGCAGGTTACTTGAAAGGGGTAACGTTCTATCGCTTTCGTTCAAAACAACAGGCTTCACAAATAAACGTCGCAAATGGTCAGCATGTACAAACCGCCCTGTCCGTCTGCAGCCACAAGGTATGTTATTGCTTATTCTACATTCACAACCTCGCCTGGACGCCGCTTCTTCATCTGCTCCCCACGGCCTGAACGAACATACACTCTATCACAAAAATACAATCGAGGTAACTCCTCGATTATTGCGCTGCGATCATTCCTTTCAGATCTGGCATTTATTGACTCTTGCAGATTAGGTTTCAACAAAGCTAACCTTGTGCGCAACTTGCTCCTCAAGAACACTTCAGCTGGCGTTTGGCTAGCGAATGTATGCGGCTGTGTTCTGTAAGGGAACAAAAATTATCTATCCTGAGCTGCAGTGATTTGGCACATTTATTCCTCTGTTCGTCCAGCAATTGCTTCAACAGCGACTCGTTTACTGTTTGTAAAGCATGTTCTGCCGAGCCGTTCGACGGAGGATCATATGGCGTAGTAAGCATGTGTTTTACCTCGGTAGCCAGAAGAAACTCGAATTATTGCGAAATCTACTGCTAGCACTTCGAGCCTTTGGGGTGTCGTGGCGCCTCCATACATGACCTTTCACGCAACCGTGTGACGTCACGCAAGACTGATAGACGGGGCCCCAGCTCGCGCTATCGGATGGTGGCGGTGAGTCCTTACAGAAGCCGCAGCGGTGACGTCACGCCATTGTTACTTGGCCGTGTGACGTCACGCCAGACCGAGAGACGGAGCCCCAGCTCGCGCCATCGGATGGTGGCGGTGAGTCCTTACAGCATCCGCAGTGGTGACGTCACGCCATTTTTACGTGACCGTGTGACCTCACGCCAGACCGAGAGACGGGGACCTAGCTCGCGCCATCGGATGGCGGCGGCAAGTTCATACACGGCGCTGTGTCGCAGCCGAGAGAGGGCTCTCGCTGTTTCTGACGTCACGCTAGGAGGATAACTGGGGCTGTGGCTCGGCTCCTCGCAGTAGTCGGGGCGCAGCCGCCGGACAAGGCGCAGACAAGGGTATTGCTTTCGCATTCTTCCAGGCTTAACCAAGGTAAGCCTTCAGCCAATTGCTTTTGCACGAAACTGGGACTCGCATTCTTTGACTACCTTTGTCGACAGGCCATGACTTGCGAACAACAAGTGCTTTGATTCGATCACGCTTAGCGCGGCCGTTATTGCCATGATTAATATTTCAAACCACTTGCAGTAGGAATCTACAGCTAAAAATCCTGTTTTCTTTTTCAGCAAAGTCCAGGTGCACCTCCTTCCAACTGCTTACGCACCATTTCCAAGATGAAAGTAGCGCTAATGATCTCACAGACTTTTAGCTTTGGCAAACTTCACACTGCTTTACACTGTTCAAGGTAGTTGTCAATCTGTGGCCGCCAAACCATTGTCCTCGCAAGTGCTTTCATTTTTCTATTCCCGATGTGTTTCATATGCAAAAAGCACATAACTTCACTTTGAAGCTGTTTTGATGCGACTCTGGTGTTCCACACCAAACAACCGCAATCGGCTGAAAGTTCAAATCGCCTAACGACAAAAGGTTGATAAGGTGTGTCCGCAGCACGCGGTGATCCGTGCCATATCGTTTCATGAACAGCCCTAAGAACTGGATCTTTCGCAGTTTCACGGATGATAGTTTCTGCTCTTATGGGGAGTTTACTAGCCGGCGAAAAATACGATTTCTTCTGCCTCGTCACAGGCTTCAGGCAGTGGAAGGCGTGATAAGCCATCTGCATTGATTATCTTGTTTCTGCGTGTGCATAATGCGAAAGTAGTAGTTTGCAAAAAATATTCCACAGCGATGTACGTAGACGAGATGCAGCTACTGCACCTGTGTGCTGCTTTGCCTTAAAAATAACGGTGAGCGACTGGTGATCAGTGATCACGTTGAACCCACTGCCATACAGATACTTATGAAATTTCTTTACCGCAAAAGCAACAGCAAGAGCGTCTTTTTCCACCTGCGCGTAGTTACGCTCGGCAGCGGTCATTGATCGAGATGTGAACGGAATCGGTCGCACTACGCTCTCAAACACGTGCGACAGTACCGCGCCTAAGCCATAAGCGGAAGTGTCATATGTCAGCTGTATTTCTTTTACATATAACGCATACCCCGCCGGAGTGGCGCCGTGGCTACGGCGCTCGACTACTGTTCCCAAGGACGCGGGATCGAATCCCGGCCTCGGCGGCCGCTTTTCGATGGCGGCTAAAAGCAAGGCGCCGTGTGCTGTGCGATTTCAGTGCACGTAAAGAACCCCAGGTGGTCGAAATTTCCGGCGTCCTCCCCTACGGCGTCTCTCATAGCTTGAGTTGCTTTGGGACGTTAAACCCCACAAACCAACATATAATACATTTCTAAAACCGCGTCTCCACTAGTCAAATTTTTACAGCGCGTCTGAAAAATGTGTCACACTGGCTCGACCATTCCCATGTACTGCCTTTGCGTAACAGTTGGTGGAGAGGTTCTAGCAAGTGTGCTAAGTCAGGCAACAATTTGGCTTAGTAGTGTACTAGGCCCAAAAAGGCATTTAGCTGAGTCACGTTACTTAGTTTTTGCGCCCCTCGAATCGGATTTACTTTTACATGCGCTAGACAAGGCGCCCTGCTGGTCTAGCTCACCTCCCAAGCAACAAACATTGTCTTGGACATATTTGCATTTGCCAGCGTTTACACGAATCCCATGCTTACTGGGCGCTTGTAGCACTTGCTCGGAACAGGGATAGCACATCGTCAGGTCTTTATCTGCTATTAACACATCGTATCGTCCAGGTAGCAGGAAATTCCAAGTATGTTTCATGACACCTGGTCCATCACGGCCTGAAACATTACAAGTGCACTTGCCACTCCATACGGCGGTTGCTAGAACCTGAACATTCCCATGTGCGTGTTCACCATGAGCAATTCTTATGCCTGCTCTTTCAGCTCAAGGTGCAAGTAAACCTTAGACAAATCCAGTAAAGTGACTCCAACCAGTGACGCGAATATCTCCTCTGGCAGTGGCAGTTGATAGCAGTCGTGTTCAATACCCCAATTTGATGTTACCATGCAATCTCTGCATATCCTAATCTGCTTTTCTAGTTTCTGTGGGAAAATAACTAACCGTGTAGCTTACCCACTGCGCCTCACTCTGAACACCAAACCAGCCTTCTCAAGCTCACGCACTTAATTCTTCACCTGTTCGCGCAGTGCATACGCGCTGATGTCCCCTTACGAAAATTGGATGCGCATTGTTTTTAATTTTTATGCCACCAGTTAATCACTGAATAGAACCATAACCTGGCTCAAACATCTCATTGTACAGTCGTTGTAACTTGTTCTCGGCTTTCGCTGCTATTATCTGTCTGCCCTCCTGGACGTTATCAACGTTATGTTCCAACTGCTGAACAGCATTGTGCAGGTCAATATTCAGTGCCGTTATCCAATTGCTACCTAAAAGTGCCGGCGTGCGAGCTCCATTTTTTCCATCGGCATGCGAGCTCCAGATCGTAGCCTTGGTTCTGATAAGATACCTTGACGTTTGGTACACCTTTCACTTTGAGTGGTGTACCGTTATACGCGCCTTGACGTATGTCATCTTTCGAACATGGCAGTTTGGAAAATTTTCATCAAAGTTTCTTTCAGACATTATGGCAACAGCGGCTCCCTTGTCAAATTCCATCCGAATCTATTTGCAATTTACTTTAAGCACAATGGGTGGTGAACCATCAACTTCTTTCGTCGGACAAACTGTAAGTAATTCGGTTTCCGCCAAGGGCTCCTCAACTTTGTGCACAAAATTGGTTTTGAATTTTGCACATGACCTTGCTTCGAGCATTTGAAGCGCGCACTTTTGAGAAAAGGGCAACTCACTGACACATGGAGTCCGCCGCATCTATGACAGACGCGAACACTGCATTGCCCACGTTGCTTCCTTCGGCGGTTTGGGGGTGCGTGCTGCTTGCTGCTAGAGGCCTTTTCCTTTGTCACGTGTTGCCTTTGTGACAGATTCCCGATACCAGTAGATATCCGCAGGGCTGGTCGTTTACCCCTCAGGTAGCATTTCTCGCGTGCCTTTCTGAGCCGTTTCCTTGGCGTGGACAATTTTTAAAACTCACTCCAAAATGACTTAGTCATCGGACAGGTCAAGAAGACGATACAGAATATAATCCGCTCGCATTCCAGAAATAAGTCCATCCCGGAGCGCTTCTTCTAAAAAACTTCCAATCGCGTAGACAGTCTCCTCAGCTCGACAATCAGGCTTTCGTGCGAGTCTTGCTTTCCCTGGTTGGATGCCGTTTGGTAACCACTGGCCGTTTTGGTTGATATGGCTTTCGAGAACATCTGTAGCTTCTTTGTACGTGACCTCCGCGTGCTTCTTCATCAGCAGAAGGCCACCCAGAATCACGCAAGCCTTTTCATCTAGCGCAGTTACGAAGACTTGCTACTTCTTATTTGCACCTACATCGTTGGTGGTTGCGGACAGGTCTAAGCTTTCCGCGTAGACGTCGAAGTTGCCAGAGTCCTGGTAGAACTCGCCCAATGATTCCAGGATGGTGTTCATCACTGATGTCCCCGCTTGCCGGGGCGTCATCGTCGTTTCCTCAGGCCTGGTATTGCCACTACTTTAGCGACTCCATCCTCGCCGCCATGTTGTTCTGAGACACCGTGAAGTCAAGTCTTTATTAAGGCAGCAACACAAACATACAGGCAACAGGGATTCAGTGACTTCGTTACACAAAGAAAGTTTGGGTGCAACCGAGGCATGCTATTGGCTAGCCATACAGCTGTACACGCGAACAGTGACCGCGTGCACTGGATAGTGGCCCACACTAAAAAAACGGCAACAGGCTTAATAAACGTTGCGGCAACAGGCTTAATAAACAACTGCACTTTAAACGCGCTTTCGTGTCTCTCAATCATCTATATATTTTTATTATATGTATTTCGCATATTTTTGTTTAGGACCTTCGAAGTACAGCAGAATGTGTTGTGATGTTTTCAGTTTACAAAACTCAGTCAATGCGAAAAGAAAATCAGTGAGAAGGCTGCGCTATGCTGGCAGGGGATCGTGTCTTGATATAATATCGGGAAGAGACTTAGGATTCCTGGCTCTTGGCGTTTATTCTCAGACCGTGGTAGCAATACTTTGTTCAAGTGCACTTAATGGTTGAACAATGCTTTCGATGCGCACTTTATAACAATAACGTAGCATTTAGGTTTTTTATAGGGATTGTATTTCTTCACATACGGACATTACGCATGGTTCGTATGTATTCGAGGGAGGGTTCAAATGTTTCGGCGTACAGACTACTTATGAGGTTCAATATACACCAGATGCGAGACGCAGTTCCAGGTTTTGCACTAGGTCAAGTCGTTTTAAGTGTGATGGCCTTGAAGATCCGCACCGTACATAACTATAACATAAAAAAGACCGCATCACAGAGTGATAAATGAGCAAAAAGCAAGTTTCATTTGACCCTCAACATTTTCGGAAAAGAACTCTCCCCATATAGATTTGGAAACTTTGTTTTTAACAGTGAGGCAAGGATGAGTTTCAAGTCTTCGGTTATCTCCAAAATGTGCTTTCATTTTTTACTTGTAATTCAGTTTCATTTAGTTCCAGGGTAGGGTTGGTCGATGTGCCGCGTTTTATTGAGAGCATAAGAGTCACTGGTTTTTGTTAGTAAAATTGAAATGTTACATATTTTTGTCTTTCCGTATCGCTGTATTATTTATTGTTAGCTGCACTTGCTCCTGAGGCATTGATATGATGGTGGACGTGCAGGATATTTGAAGATCGGAAGACAGGCTAAATCCATAACAGATTTTGATACTTTGAAAATGGAAATCATCTTACTAGAAAAAGCACATTTGCTTAAATATGCCCTTGAGGAACTTTATTTTCTGGAGTAAAGAGATTTTACCCTGTAGTACCAAGTTGCACCCGATATGTACATACAACGGTTGTGCAGAAGATCGTTCAGAACTTTAAGTATTCTGCCACAGTTGCATAGGTCGGCTAGGTTGCGCAGGATCCGGAACCTCTAAGGTTGTATCGAATGCTTTTTCTATGCGAAAGAAAATGGCAAGATAGTTTTACTTATGTATAAACATTTCACGGATTGTGTTTCATGATGAACTAGGTGGTCTATTCTTGGGAATAGTAAGGTTTAAAGTTGGGCGAGGAGAGATGAACCTTGTTCATATTGACGGTAGCGCAAAAAACGAGGACCAAGGAGTAGAACGACACAACACGCGCTCGTGTTGTGTCCTTCTAATCCTTGGTCCTCGTTTTTTGCGCTACCTTCAGTATGAGGTTTTGAGAATACTTTCTTAAATTAACGTTAATGGAGGCCCGGAGTTCACTGGGCCGGAGAGTAAGCATAAATTTGACATAACGACATTCATCTGACATTCAGGCTACATGGCACAGGCTACGCACCGAGCGCATTCGATGGTTTTTTTTTTAGGCTGACTTGGCTATAGTCAATTGTCTTCTTGCTTGCGACTGCGTTCTTTCGGTTTCGGGTTCGCACAAACGTTCACTGAAAATAACACAATTCCCAAGCGAAAACTCTTCTACGCCAGGTACAACCAAGTTTCGTCTCCCGGCCCTGCAAGGTCACCCACCCCACACGCCCCCAAGACTATTAGTGGATGGTTTTATGAAGCATGACCATGCATGAAACTGGTACCTAACCATGATGACATTTGATCCTTATTTTGGCATTTAGTCATAAGGGCTAATTTTAGTACAAGAGAAGTGTCATTTTGCCTAAGAGGAACTGTTCATCCAGGGCCATGATAAGGCAAGAAAGGTTAGACTTTTTCCAGATCCATCGAAAAGTGCCTCGGTCACACAAATATCGAAGCCTACTAGTAAGCAATCTGAGCTCAGATTTCTTAGACTTTGCACTCATTAACGGTGATTTGATAAGAACTTCTAGCGCATCGCTGAACTTTGTCTTAGCTTACAAAGGCGAACGTCTGATTTACAAGGGAAGTACCACTTTAAAGAAAATAAGTTGTTATTGCTTACACCTCCCTCTAGCGCAGTTTACTTTGCTGAAAACACCAAGGGTGAAATTTATACCGTCGTTAGCACACCGGGACAAGAAGCCATGCTGCCTCATTGATGTAGCCTGCGTTTTCAAGCATATGACACCGCCGGGATCTCCAGGTCTCGAGGCAAGCATACAGATGAGGGCTGCCTATCCCGGTTCCCTTTCGGCAAGCTGCCGGAAGGAGGCGGTGACAACGCCTTTTGGGACCCATAAGCACCAGCAAGTGGGTGGTGGTGGCTATGAATATATGGGGCTGATACCCATGCACGACATACGCCAGTTGTTAGCTGCAGCTGCACTCTTGGCGACAAGAGAGTACGGGGATAAGGGAATGGCTGCGTACGAGTATGCAAGGAAGTGACGTGCACTAGAGGTCGAATAACAGTGAAGGAGTACACAGTCACAGTACCCAGCATGAACACCCCTTGGCTATCCAGTTTGCCCTTACGTGCACAGAAACGTCAGCCCTGCTCGCAAGATGACGCCAGTTGCAGGTGCAGTGTCGGTCAGAGTAGAGTGCGGTTCGACGAGCGCCCGAGCTCTGAGAGGGAGCCAGAGTGGTCAGGAGGGCCCATGTAGAATCCTTGGAGCCTCAACTGAGGAGTGAGGAGGCTGCGCTTTAGCAGTAGGCCTCCACGTCGACAGGATGAGGCGGATGCAGGAGGGACCGCTCGAGAACCGCGGTCGAGAAAGCGATGCGGTGGTTGACGCTAGAAGACCCGCCAGAGCGAAGGCTTGTCGAGGCCCACGTGCACGAGGATGACGAGAATGCTGGCCGCAGCCAACAGCAATGGGTGACGCTTAGTTACCGCTAGGAAGGTGGCGCGTCGGAGGCCTATGAAAGTAAAGGTCCGCAGGAGGGACTGGCCGAGGCCGGCGGGACAGGTGAGCTTGGAGTAGGCCGCCACATGAAACTCGGAATCCACTGAAGCAGGGGGGAGTGCCTCTGGCGATGCATTGGCAACGGCTGTTCACAGGATCGCGGGTAGGGGGGCCGGGGCGGCAGGGGTGTGTCACTCACGGAGCAGAAGCAAAAAGTGCTGGCAAGAGCCAGCGTGAAGGGGCAAAGAAGGCCAGGAGGTTGCGCCACAGTAGGTCGGGGCACAGGAAGGACTGCGCTTCAAGAAGCAGCGAGTAGTAGGCATCATGGTGACGCAGGGAGGCAGCACAGGAGCTGAAGCACGAGCGGCGAGAGCGGGCGCACGCCAGCTCGCCGGAGCGAGCACCACGTACACCCGCACCCACGAGCGTTGAGAGGCGACTCTAGGAACTAGTCCACAGAGGCACAAGAGAGAGCGAACGCGTGCGTCCGCTCTCTTGAATGGTTTATGCAACACCAACACGCAGACTCCTAACAAGAGCGCCTCATTCATTTAAGGACACGTCGTCCTTACCGTTAGGGTGCCGCGTTGTCATCGACGCACGCTTGATACCATATTCCTCTACTTCCTCCCTGACAGAGATTCTGGGTTCGTTGTGATTTATTTACATGCTGTTGAAGACGGAAAGTAGATAGGCAGCTCGCAAAGTTATGCATCGCTAGAGTGGTCAAAGGCTGCTGTTTCACTATCGGCTGTCGCCAAGCTAATAGCGGCCGTTGTATGTTCGCCTCGCTTTGATGTTACATTATGAAGGGCTGCTTCAGTAAGGAAATGCACATGAACTACAAAGGACACTACATTGTCACCAAGTCTTTATAATTTTAAAACTAGTCCGGCAATTCTCTAAAATTATTGTTAAGGATAAGCTGCCAAGATTTGCCCTTAGATTTGCTCGTTAGGTAATGAACTCTTGAGAGTTCTAGAACTTGTGCCTATATTTAGTATTTAACTCATCTTCCGCCTTCATGAGAGTCTGTTATTTCAGTCGTCTGACGGGTTGTTGAAATAGTAGGATTCCTAATCCGAGCTTATTTTTCGCGAATTAAATGGCTGACGTTTACAAATCCCTGCAACTTAACAGGCGGCTGACACTTGCCGTTATAACCAAAAGTAATCCTGCAAGGGGATGTTTTACTTGTATTTCATGTAGCACTTAGGAGCTCCTGATCTAAATCTGTGTGAGAATATTATAAGAATGTTAGTCACTTTTTAGTATCTTTCTGTCTTCGTGGGCGCCGAATTGACTACATTTTATGGCTGAAAAAAGTACTTTGCAGAAACGGTAGAATGGGTGAAATAATACCGTACCCAAGCGTTTTTTTCTAGCTCTGTATTTGCGCATTCAGGCACTCATTTAAAATGCAAGCTTTTGACATGCTATAATGACGCGCATACTGTGACACAGAATTTTACATTCCAAGAATATGGTACGCGCACTGTTCGCGCCGTGAAAGCCCTGAACTTTGTGCAGAAGCGACGTCGATTGTACTTCCTCGAAATTTATACTCTAACGCTTTCTTTACCTCTCCACTGTCAAGCATCGCATATACGGCTGAAACGCTGTTGAGGAGACGAACATTTTCGTCTCCTGTACATAACAACATTTATTAATTTATTATTGTGCCAGCATTTCTGTTACGTTCTTGAACGTCCCACATATGGCGAAGGCCCATTGACATCCCGTCCGAAACCCGGTGGCATCGGGCGGCTAGGGTCGAGGCACATTCCGAATTGGTGGTCACCTCTCTCGGGCACACATGAACAACCAATCGGGCAGTAAAGGTCTCCTTGCTCAAGTCTGCACTGTTTTAGGAATAAGAAATAGACCAATGCGCGATAAGCTGATAAGATTAGCTACGACATAAGCCAAATATGTAAAGAGCAAGAATCAACAATAGGGTTATAAATAAAAGGTTTTAAATACGAATTCATCGGTTGGAATTATGTACCATTAGAAAAAATTATTACAGGATACATTTCAGCTACGCCTTTAATCTACGCCCCGATAGCGTTAAGCTGCTAAGCTATCACGTTATACAACTACATGTCGTCGACAACCTCTGGACAACCTCCACAGACACCAACATTAGTCTTCGTACAACTACGTAGTAAACGGAACTACTATTTCCTCGGTATCTTTTTTGAAATATTTAGGTGTCACAATTTCCAGTGATCATATATGGCATTCTCACGTTACATCCGTTACTAACGATGCTAACCGCACACTTGGCTTTCTTCGGCGTAACCTAGCTCAGGCACCTTCTTCTAGCTGTTAAACATCTAGCTGTTAAACATCTAGCTTATGTACCTCTTGTAAGACTCAAATTGAAGTACGCATGCGCATTATGGAACCCGCATCTTCAAAACCTAATATCAACAATCGAATTAACACAAAACCGTGCAGCTAAATTTAGCTTCTCTGGCTATTCTCGCAATACTAGCGCCACTAATCTAAAAGCTATAGTGCCGGTCTCCCAAGCTTACAAGCACTGCGTAAAATATCTAGACTCTGTTTATTTCATAAATTTTTCCATGCTTTATCACCTAGCACAGCAGTCATCATGCCGTTTTATTGGACATCCAGTTGCATCAGCCACACCTTGGCCGTTCATCCGCCACATGCCCGAACAACAACGCACCTCAACTCATTTTTTGTAAGGACAGCCATCGACTGGAACGATCTCCCAGCTGACATCGTCGTTCACTCTAATACCCTTGTTACACTGACAGAGGTAAGCGCGGTTAGCGTAACCGCGGTTACCGAACTGAACTGTGGTTATCTCAAATCGCCGTTCGTCGTTGTTACACAGCACTCCGGAGTCGATCCTCGGTTATAGGGAGCCTTACTCGGTTATGGCCTTGGGTGGAAAAGACTGACTCAACAATTCGGCGGAACGAAATTCTGTACGGAAATATGTGCGTTATTTAGAAGATATTTGTTATGAAACATGATATCGATGAGAAGTATGTTTTATGTCGCAAAATTATTGCTTGGTAAAGTTTGTAACACGGGCGCAGACGCTGCCGACGCGCTGCCTCCCTCCATGGATGCCGCCATCTTCTCAGTTAACGACGCAAACCGAGGTCGCCAAGCTCGGTTCGCGATAACCACGGTTAGTGGCGTAACCATGGTTTGGTCCGCCGTGTAACATGGGCTAACCACGGTTTCGCGTAACCGCGGTTATGTAACAAGGGTATAACCCAAGCGATTTCAGAACCGCCATTGAAAATGTTTTTAATCGCGATAATACTGTCAAGCCTACCCCTCATGTAAAACCCCGCACTCCTGTGGTTTTTGAGGTATTAGAAACAAACAAATAAACAAACAAAACAAACAAACAAACAAATAAATTAATAAATTATTAAAAAAATAAAAATAAATAAATATAAAGCCCCGCTATAAGCAAGTATGAACATGTGTTTGTGTGGCTTTGGATTAAAATGCCTTACAGGGCGTCCAAGGTAACTGGAGGACTTGTTATTTTGCCACCTTCCCACTTCAAAGGAGTATCCGGATTAGGCAGCTCCACCCAGATTGCTGGTATCATTCTACCTCGTTAGGTCGCACAACCATTGAATTCTCTAGCAATGTCAGATGTCCAGTGCCAGTTCAGTGCCTATAATTGTTCGCTCACTACGACGACGCCAACACTGACACCGGCATAGAAAAGCCTGAGGTTTTTCTTGAGAACAAGAATAAATTTTGAGCCTACCCTTCTTGCACAATGTTCATGTCCATGAAATCTGGGACCTCCGTAGCCGGCCCTGAAATGTTATGACATCAAAACTGGAGCAGCAAGACAAGGTTAAATCGCAGAAAGCTTTTGAAAACATCAACTATTTGTAGCTCATAAATTGTGAAAAAACTGCAAAACTGTTAAAACGCTGCAGCATAAGGCAAATGAACGATTCCAGCACGAGGTGGAAAGCAACGTTAGTTAGTGGACAATAACCATGGCGTCATCAGAATTGGTCGATATTATTGTCTGAAAGGTTCTTTTGAGGGGCCACTTCAGCTTTTCGAACCGAAAAATAAGCTATTTCAAGCACGAGCTGAGGTCAACCTAAGCGTACCCTTGTCTGTCTACGAGCCTGAGGTCACAGTGTGGCTATGTAGCTTAACCATGGTGCCATCTAAGGTGTACAACAACTAAACCTTTGATGACAGATACAGTATCTTGTGTTTTGTCTTCGCGCAAAACGGCGTTTCCACTTCACGTAATGTGATTTAGCAGGGTTAAAAATCCACGAATTTCCGTTAAGGAGAAACATTTATAGGCTCATGAGTGTTCATCTGTCTCTACGTCTGTCCGTCCGCTGAAGGTGTCGCACTCAACCTGTAATCAAATGAAATCATTACCCGCTAACGAGTGATGTTCTGTTCAACCTTTAAGAAATAAAAAAATGATCCTCCACAGAAAATCGAACACCTACTCCTCCGATCACCAGACGAAATCCTTAACCAATTACGCCACGCCGGGCACGAGAAACATATCATGGCTCCCCTTGTATAGCGTTCATGCCGTCTCCATCGAGACGTAGGGGCGCAACGAGGACACCTTAAGCCAGAGCCACGTAAACTACCTTGTCTAGGTGGCTTTGCTTCACACCGGTCTCCAGGAGGGTGCGTGGCTCACGCCATCTACCCTAGCCACAGAAAACAAGCGCCGCAACTAGCATGCGCCATTGCCATCTAGTGCGGCTGCTGACCGCTAATTCAGCACGGAAGAACTACTGCGTGATCGTCAAGGTTCTGGTAAATAAACGCTTCAGTAGAATCAGCCACAAGGTGTTTGTCTTATTGCTTATAAAGGATCTTAACAACATCAATAATATTTCTTTGCCTGGTGACCCATTACATTTAACATTATGAGCAGAGCGAGCCTAAAATGTCCAGATTCGGGCCTCATTGCTCATAGCATAGCTGATTATGCATTTAGAAGTTTCGTGCATAAATGGTCGTTCAGAGTAAAGTAAAAGCGGTTTACCGCTGAAAAGTCGATAACAGCTAGGTCTTGGCGAAAGCTTGTAATTATCAGACAGTACTTAGAATCCTTGTGGCAATGCTGTCGGACCTCATAAACTCAGGCTGTGAGGCAAGTGCTCAAAGCACTATGACTCCGAAAAACATTTCATATAGCCCGAGTCGAATCGGAAGAGTGTTTTATGGCCTCTGGAAATCTGACATTATCTTTGCAATAACGTGTGCACAGAACATCATACTGCTGCAGGAGCTCAGCGAAATGTGCATTCGTTGTACTTTCGTTAAATGCACGAAGTTATATATGTCTTGCTCATAACTCAACAGGTAATACTTACTCAACAATCATGGCACACAGCAGTACACAAATTGAGCAGAGTGTACTAAAGTTCATCTCCGTGCAATCAGCGACGCTATTGACGGCGAGAAAGCAATGTGCAGATGCGGCCGCAAGGAAGAGATACGCAAGAATAAATAATTTGCTTTAAATACCTTGGCAACAGCATCGCAGCCTCAAATGCATTGGAAAGAAAACAAAGCGGAAAGGCACTCAAGGGCGGCAGGAATGGGTAAGCAGTAATTTTACTGTTACGAAAAATGTCGAAATCTATCCTCAGCACGTATGCCTCGATTTCATCTTTCTGTTATAAGCACTGGTAATTCGGAAAACCTTAAAATATTTAACAGGGTTCACATATATTCGCAAATTGTTGTGCACAGCAGAGTGCAGTTATTAGTGAACGAAATATTCAATGTTACTATTTTCAACACTCCTGCGAACAAAGCAAATTCCAATCGCGCCGTACCGCCTCCATATGTGAAGGGCGCGCATTATTATTGAAATAAATGGCTCTTTAGCTAGAAATTTTGGAAAGCAGCGATAACATCCTATTATCTACGCTATGCCTGAAAATCGGGAATAATTTTTCAAGAGGAGGAAAAAAAAAGGCAAAAATGACAAGACTAATGAAATGATCAGACTTAATGAACAGCGGCCTTGAAACACATGTTTTTATCCTCTAACGCTTTCGAATGTCGAGGAGGACTGAAATAAAAGGAAACGTTACGAGTAGCTTTTCTTGATTGTAGGAAACCTATCAGTTTGCACATATTTCTTTCTTGGCGCATTCTTTCGATGAAATGAATAAAATACGTGTTTTGTCTGAGACTATAAAGGCAAGTTTACAGGAATTATTGAATATAAAATGAACATTTGTCTTCCTACCTTCAAAAAACAATATGTGGTAACTTGTAACCTTGCAACGCTTTGAGCTTTTCGCTTGATCCTTTTATGTTATAGCAGAGAAACATCTCGATATAAAAACCTACCCAAGATCTCAGTCATTTCTTCAAAATGAGCAAATTATACTTGCAGCGTTGTATCGGTTGTTTCAGTTCAGTTTAGTCGTTCAGTCGTGTCCGACTCTTCGTGACCCTATGGACCATGTCACGCCACGCTTTCCGGTCTCTCGCTATTTTCCTAACATCACAACTTCATCTGCAGTGCCTCGAGGATGCCATCTAACCAACGCGTTCGCTGCCTACCCCTTCTCCGGCGACCCTCAACCTTTCCCAACATCAAATCTTTCTCCAGCGACTCCTCTCTTCTCATCAGATGACCAAAGTAGCTGAGCTTTAACTTTAAAATTTGACCCTCCAATGAGCAGTCAGGGTTTATGGTCGACAATATCGACTGATTTGATCTTCTGGCAGTCCAAGGAACTCTCAAGAATCTTCGCCAGCACCACAATTCAAACGCGTCAATTCTTCGGCGGTCAGCCTTTTTCACAGTCTAACTCTCGCATCCATACATCACAACTGGAAAGACCATAGCACGAGTTATACGGATCTTGGTTGGCAGACTAATGTCTCTGCTCTTTACTAGGCGGTCAAGGCTAACCATTGCTCTCTTTCCCAGAAGCAGGCGTCTCCTAATTTCATGGCTGCAGTCTCCTTCCGAGGTAATCTTGGAGCCCAAGAACAGAAAATCTGTCACAGCTTCCACTTCTTGTCGATTGATGCTCCAGGACTTGATAGGGCAAGACGCCATGATCTTTGTCTTTTTAATGTTCAGTTTAAGCCCAAACTTCTCACTCTCTTCTTGTACGCGGATCAGAAGTCTCTTGAGTTCTACTTCACTTTCTGCCATTAAAGTGGTATCATCCGCATATCTAAGGTTGTTGATACATTTTCCAGCAATCTTCACTTCAGCTGAAGACTCGTCCAGGCCGGCCTTCCTCATGATGCACTCTGCATATAGGTTAAATAGGCAGGGCGACAGTATGCAGCCTTGCCTAACTCCTTTCTCGATCGGAAACCAATCAGAAGACCATGCCCAGTTCTGACTGTGGCCTCTTGCCCTTCATACAGGTTCCTGAGGAGACAGATGAGGTGAATTGGAACTCCCATCTCTTGGAGAGCTTGCCACAATCTGCTGTGATCTACGCAGTCAAACGCTTTCGCATAATCAATAAAGCAGGAGTAGATGGGTTTCTGGAACTCTCTTGCTTTTTCCATGATCCAGCGAAGGTTAGCAATTTGGTCTCTAGTTCCTCTGCCCTTGCGAAACCCAGCTTGCACGTCCGGAAGCTCCCGATCCACATACTGCTGCAGCCTACCTTGGAGGATTTTCAACATCACCTTGCTAGCATGCGAAATAAGCGCGATCGTGCGGTAGTTGGAACAATCTTTGGCACTGCCTTTCTTTGGAATGGGGATATAAACTGACCTCCTCCAATCCTGTGGCCACTGCAGGGTTGTCCAAATCTTCTGACATAATGTATGCAGAATGTTAACAGCGTCATGGTTGAGGTTTTGAAGCAACTCAGCTGGAATGCCATCAATTCCGCTAGCTTTGTTCTTAGCAAGGCTGGCTAAGGGCCATTCATCTTCACTCTTCAGGATGCCCGGCTCGAGATCAGTAATCACAACCGTCTTATGTTGGGTTTGCACATTCGGGTCCTTCCCAAAATTGCGATAGTAGTGGAAAAATGTTGAGTGCAAAAATCTATCGAAGAAATTTGGTGCTTTGTTTGTCATCTACAAGGGAGTGCAGATTTAAATAGCTTTCGGTATAGGAGCCTGAGAACATAATTTTGGGCTACTGCATACACTATAAATTCAAGAGAAATATTTTCCTGCATATTAAACCTGTATACTTCTGCTCATTTTATGAATTACGTATTCGAGAGCTTGTGCTCCAAACGTAAGCGGGCTATGTAGTACTTAGGTACAGCATAATTCAATTCGGTGATGAAATGTAGAGCTCAAAGCAAATGCATTTATTTCTCTAATTGAATGGTCCGTATGGTTTTCGATGGTTCGAAAATTCCTAATTTACATTCCCATTGTTTTGTAATGCCAGGGTATTCTAGGTTTTTATAGAACCTATGCTAGTGTGAAACTTTAAGGCATATCGCGTGTTCACGGGCGCATTTAGAGGCAATAATTTTGTTTCTCGTGGCCACATTTTTGGTAGTTGCGCTCGGTAGGGTATAGACAATGGAGCCGCGTGAGCCACGTTTTGTTAGGCAACAACTGTATGGACCCGAAGCCGAAGTCAGTGGACAATTCAAATCTCACGCCTTCCCCCATGGAAGTATGCGTATCGGTGGCATCTAAAATGACTGCGGTGAAATACGAAAAACAAGGTGCCAAATACACACGAAGTAAAAAATGGTGCGTCACGAAAAAAAAATAATAAAGCCTGCTGCGACACGACCAGCTGTGGTATGATGAAAATTATCGGCTCACTAAATTCCGAATAAGGGATACAACGAAGTGTCTTCACATATTTTACCATGTTAATCAATGCAGGATAATGTTTTTCTCGCAATTCACTTTTTATTAATTTCGAAAGTACATACATTCGTGATATATATGCTGGTGCATTTAATAGCAAGAAAAATATGTAAAATAAGTCTTAAGTACAAATACAACATGAAAACGCGCCTAGAAGTCTAGCTATAATTTCCGGCTTTTTATGTGGGCGGTCAGGAATGTATAATTCGGTGTTTAGAAAAAACAAAGTCTTCGGCATCGAGGCGCCTTGCTTCTGTACCGTGATGGGAATTAGAAAGGCGCGTTGGGGATCTGATTCTCCTTTCGTAGTTGATGATAGAGATTACATATCGCTCTCTGTTTGGAGAGAGTACGGCAAATGTTCTTTTGCTCAAAATCGAAATGTTTGTTGTTATGCTTTCTAAGCACTTTAACTTCGCCTTTAGAGGCATAATGCCGCAGCGTTAATCACGCACTGAAGTAGGGCAAAATGTTGGTCATGTTGAAAATATTCACAATGGAAACTAAAGCGCAAACGAAAAGACGGGCACACTAAAGGAAGAGACCGCACAGGACATACGCTTAATGGCAACAAAAACGTTTTATTCCGCGCTCAGAATACGTGGGATTCACGAAAACCACAGAACGAAAAAGGAACACCAAGTAACGAGACAGAAAAGATGATAAGCTGTTATTATCTAAAAAGTCACGTTCTTTCTCAGTTAGCAGAACAGATGGATCGCTAATACATGCTTCAGTCGTAGCGTTATGGTACGCTTCCGTGATCTCTCTTGTGCTCTGGTCGAGATAAACCAAGAATATTGTAGTTTGCTCCAGTTGAGCTTGGCAGGGATTCATCTTGCTCGAGGTGCTTTTTAAGATGGCGTGCAAGGTGCGTGCCCGTTCCATTTTCTAATGACCTGCGCTGTTCAGCGAGGCGCGCGTTAGTGCAGCGACGTGGGTGGCCGATGTACACAGCCAGGCATATTACAGGGCTCAAGTATACGCAACATAACCTTGGCAGTCGATAAAACAATTTTCACACCTAATGCCACACTTTTTGCGCGCACAAGTGTTTTCTTGTTCGGTGTTATGTTCTGCGCGAAAAATTCTAGTCAGATTGTTTTGCGCTGAAAAAACAACGTCGGCGTTATAACGTGCCGCGACATTTTTTAGCGTACGAGATGTGGGATGAATATAGGGAAGAATAGCCATCCCATCGTGTACCTCTGCTTAGATGGGTCGTTATTTTTTTTATTTTTTTTTAAATATTTTGGAACTCACAGGTAAAGACATAGTAAGGATAGCCAGTGGTTACCAGCTGGGCGACTGAGCATCTAGGCTGTCTTTCACCATGTCATGGCAAGTCTTTAAATATTCATCGACTACATCAGCATGCGCAGCTAGGAAAGGGTCGGAAATAGATAGTGTTGACAGCTGCTTTTACATGTAGGACGAGGCAACCTTTTGCCAACAATTTCTATCAGTCCCAATGCAGCGAAAAGGAATCTCTAATTTACGTGTCTTGACGGAAAAAAATACTTGCAGACTTTCCCTGGGGCGCTTGTGCTGTATGGTCTCTTCCTTCATTGTGCTCGTTTTTTTTGCGCTTTCATTTTTGTTATGCTTAATCCCGCACGTTTGCAGCCATTCATGCCGATGCTCGTCTACGCATACCAACTTTGCAACTTAATTGTTTACTCAACCCTTAACATGTACTTTTATGATTTGCCTTGTATTCATTAGTGATTATGATGATGATTATGATTTGCCCTGTATTAATCAGTGTACAGGTCTGACTGCCAGGTTATGAGAGAGAGCACATGCTTTAAACAACCCGTGCGGACGGGTGTGCCTGGATAGTATCCAAGGTTCGTCATAAGTTCGGTTCGCTTCTCAAAGCTGTGACCTATGTTAGCAGCCTATGCCAAGTTATGCGCTTTCGTGACATGTCACTATCAACTGGCTGCATGGCCACCAACCAATTAAAACTAGCCGGAGGCACGTTGTTACTCTATGGGAACCGTGTATGGATAGGAATCCAAGGGTCCCGTGCTCAGTTACTATCTTACTATAAGTAGAAGTCTCAGCACCTCCTGTGTGTCATACGTTCACGCAATGTGAAGTGAAGCCATGTAATATGAAAAATACAAACTTTCATAGGCCTTAACATTGCCCGTTGGGCGAGTTGGAAGTTCATCTTATTGTAAGAATTTTATAGCCCAAACATAGACAATTGTGCGTGTGTCTCGCCTTTCTTGTCCTTGTCTATGTTTTGTTATAAAGTTCTTCCATAGGCATTCTCTTGTTTCCTTGCAATGCAAGAATGCAAAATGCAATCCAAAATGCAAGAAAGTCTGAATGATCAGGTTTTGAGGCTCGTTGCAGCGGAGTTCCCTAGACCGGTCATATAAGTCTGTAGCTGAGGTCATCCTGCCAAAAAAAGAAAGGCACCAGCAAAAAAGAAAAACTGCTGAGCCCCTTTCTTCCAAGGCAGTGCCATATGTACACCGTTTATTCCACAACATTAAAAAAAGAGCGGGCAAGCACAATGTGCCCCTGGTGTTTACTGCTCGTAACAAGCTCTCGAAGTCTTGCCTATATGCATCACTGGGTGTCCTGGCGGGATTTGCAACAAACAACATGGGTTCCCATATGCGAACTGCGTGGTAGGAGTGGTGTTCCGCGCACATTCCCTTCTCGTGTGGGGCCTCTCCACCTTCATCGCTATTCTCACCAATCCTCCTGTGTTGGCCCATTTCAACCCGTGTGCCCCAACGGAACTTCGCACCGACGCCAGTGGCCACGGGATTGGTGCCATTCTTGCACCGCGAGAACGCGGCCAACAGTGCGTTATTGCCTACGCCAGTCGTCTCCTGTCATCAGCAGAACAAAACTATTCTATTACGGAACGGGAGTGCCTGGCTCTCGTTTGGGCCGTTGGAAAATTCAGACCCTACTTGTTTGGCCGACCCTTCACTGTAATTACCGATCACCACGCCTTATGTTGGCTCTCTTCCCTCAAGGATCCTGCTGGCCGCCTCGGCCGCTGGGCACTGCGCTTGCAGGAGTATACATTTTCCGTTGTATACAAATCCGGTCGGCTTCACCAGGATGCAGACTGTCTGTCCCGTTATCCCGTCGATCCCCCTTCCTCCACTGACCACGAGTCGGACCCCTGTGTCTTCTCTATATCGGATGTTTCCCACATAGCCGACGAACAGCGGTTGGACCCAACCCTCAGTTCTCTTATCGACCGCCTCCGCACACACAGTCGTGACTCTTCCCTCGCCCTGTTCTTCCTTCATGGAAATACGCTATACCGCCGTAACATGCGACCTGATGGTGCTGAGCACTTGCTGGTCGTTCCCCAACACCTACGCTCTGCCGTTCTCGACCAAATGCACGACGCCTCTACAGCTGGTCATCTTGGCCTCTCACGCACATACGACCGCGTGCGCCGGCGTTTCTTCTGGCCTGGACTCTACCGCTCTGTCCAACGTTATGTAGCCGGTTGCGACCTCTGTCAACGCCGGAAGAAACCCCCTGTGCTACCACCTGGACACCTGCAGCCGATTGCTATCCCGACTGAGCCATTTTCTCGTGTTGGCCTTGACGTCCTAGGGCCCTTCCCCGAGTCCTTGTCAGGAAACAAATGGATCGCTGTGGCCACCGATTATGCCACGCGGTACGTGATCACTCTCGCCATTCCAACCAGCTGCGCCGCAGACGTTGCTGACTTCCATTTGTACGACGTCATAATACACCATGGTGCTCCCCGTCAACTACTTACCGACCATGGCCGCTGTTTCCTTTCCCGAGTTGTTGAGGAAATACTTCGTTCTTGCTCCGTTCGGCACAAGTTCACCACTGCGTATCACCCTCAGACGAACGGCCTTACGGAGCGTCTTAACCGCACACTCACCGATATGCTCGCAATGTACGTATCCGGCAGTCATCGCGACTTGGATATTAGTCTGCCATTTGTCACCTTTGCATATAACTCTTCGCGTCATGACACTGCTGGGTACTCTCCATTCTATCTTCTCTTTGGAAGAGACCCCTTACTGCCTTTCGACACTTTGCTTCCCGCCGCTGGCCCCGTCACAACCTATGCTCGCGATACCATCGCCCGAGCCGACGCTGCTCGCCAGATTGCTCGTAACAATCTCACCATCTCTCAAGAAGCTCAAAAACGCCGCTACGACGCTCACCACCGCGATGTGCACTATCCTCCCGGATCTCTGGTGTTGCTCTGGCTTCCGTGCCGTTGTGTGGGGTTGTGTCAAAAACTTCTGCCCCACTACACAGGTCCTTACCGTGTACAACGCCCAGTGACCGACGTGACCTATGAGATTTCACCGCTCCACACAAAGTCAGCGACTGCTACACCCACTTCCGAAATCGTACATGTCGCCCGCCTAAAGCCATATTACTCCCCCTCCACATCGCACGCCTAATACGCACCGGGACGTTGCCTTTTGCCGAGGGGGGTAGTGTTACCTGGAAACGCGGGACCAAAGTAATGCGCTCACTGACGAAGACGATGACCGAGGAACACGGGCACGACAAAGCGTTGAGAAAGAGGACGACACTGACAGAGTGGACACTGCACGGCTACTGAAGTCTCAGCGTCGAGTTCAGCCCATCACTGTGCTGTTACATTAAGTACATCCCCGTAACAATATGTTCGACAAACTGAACACTGTGTCAATGACCGGCGCGGGAGCAGGCTCTAAATGTTGAGAATCTGGACAAAAAGATGAAAAAGAAGATAAGAATGATCAGAAGGAAATTAGAGACCGAAACGCCAACCTTTCGCTTAACTTCGCATCACGCAAGTGTAGGGGAAGATTTGAGAAGACGATGGTTCAGGGAAAGGTGAAAATAATGAGGCAAGGCCTCTTTAGAGGCATATGTAATACGTATAAGCTATCCGATAGTTGCATTAGCGATACTTCTGCCCACATATACTCAGCGGGGTGTGCCTGCTGCAGCATTTATCTGCTGTAACTAGAAAAATTTATGACATTGCTACAGAACGGTCTGTTGCCAAACAGGTTTCTCATTAAAAACCGCACAAAAATTTTGTCACAACAGAGAATTTTCTGTAGCTTTTTCCGACTGGGTTTGGACGAAGTGACATGTTTACAGAGAACCAGATTTAGTCCATAGGCTAAATAGGCTTTGGAAGTGTTGCGCGAAGGTGCACATAAGCAACCAAGTTGTGCAGCGAAGCCATACGTCATCTTTGCAGGAAGCCATACTGGATCGATGAGTGAGACTGGAAAGAGTCGAGGAGTGATTACGTCGGCTGTCCCAATGAAAATAAGTTATCGCCGCTGCAGAAGAATCACAAAAATGCCCCTAGTGAAATACTCTAGAAGTCTCTGCACTAGTGTGGTATGGTAGTTTTCCTCAATACAATAAAAAAATTATGAATGTGGTGAATTTCTTTCTAGGTAGCAAACAAAGGCTCAAGAGACTATCCTACCTATCATTTCTCCTCTTTAAATGTGCTTTTCGCGGCGTATGCACAACAACTATTGTATTTGGGTGTGAACCACGGGTCGCCGCACGGTATGAAAAAAAAAAAAAAAAAAAACGGTTTGCGCTTTCTGAGCCTTCGGTGGGATCTGAGTGGAATATCATGTCGGGTGTACCACTCAGATCACGCGTTACATTGACGACAGTGTTACCGGCAACAGCAAGATATAACTAAAAAATCAAAGAACAGATTGGCACAGCATAGCAAACAAAAATGTGACACACTGTCTCCACGAGAGATGACGCAATGAAGCAGTAGTGCCCGTTTGGTTGGCTTCACGGCGGTACACAAGTGCTTGGAGGCGAAAGGAATGAAATGCGGAATCAGCTATTCTAATTAACCACTAATTATCGCATTGGCCTAATTATTTTTTTCGGACATAGCATTGAACGCTGGCAAACCTTATATAATAACTGTGTATAACAGAATATTGGCAGCCTGTGCGGAACTGTGTGAGGGAAACTTCCCGCGCAGGACAAGTCGGAGCTCCTCGTCCTGTGTGGGAAGGGGGATACTGCACCGCTGGAAATATCGGTCCATGATACACGTATTCCCGAAGTGGAGACAATGCGGCTTTTGCGACTGCTTATTAACAACAAGGGTATGAACGCAGCAGCGATCACCAAGCTCTGAACAGTATGCGAACAGGTCATCCGTATGCTATATCGGATCGCAGCCAAGAAGATCGGTATGCAAGAAAAAGATACCCTTAGGCTAATACAGGCCTTTATCATCTACAGTACAGTATAGTGTACGTGGCCCCGTACCTTCGTATGGGCAGAACCGATCTAAACCACCTGGACGTTATCATTAAACTGCTTACAAGAAGGCGTTCGGGTTACCCACGAAAGCATCTACGCAGCATCTGCTACAACTAGGGGTGCACAATACGGCTAATGAACTAATTAGCGCCCATCTTACAAGCCACGTAATGCGATTGGCCACAACCAAGACTGGTCGCAGTGTCTTAGAAAATTTGAACATTTGCTTTCCACGACAAATGGCAGGGAGACAAGATATACCTCAAGAGGGGAAGAACAAGGTCCTTACGCTTCTGCTCCTCAAAAACATTCACCCGGAGCATCACCATACTAGACGAGTGGCGAGAAGCAAAAAGTTGAACGAATCTTATTCACGAGAAGAAGGAGCCTTCTTCGTGGACGCTGCGGGTAATGCAGCGGGGATATCAACAATATCAGTGGTGCACCAAATGCAGGTCGTGGACGGGCTTTCAGTTCGTAACGGGGTTACGCAGGCTATGGAGGAAGGGGTGATAGCCCTAGCCGAAACGCACTCCGCATCTAAATACATAGTTACAGATTCCCAGGCAGCTTATAGAAACTATATGCATGACAGAATCACGCCGCTAGCATGCAAAATTCTGAGTCAATGTAGGACTTCAGCTGCACAGAAGGAGCTAATATGGGTACCAGGTCACCAGGGAGTTGAAGGAAACGAGCGCGCACACGCTTCGACCGAGCTTTTCTTCCCCAAAATCCTTCTACGTCCTCCATTGCTGATTTAGGCTCCCCCTCTCCTTTAACAACGTATTCAGAGACATTACAGTATTTGCGCCTTGAAAGGCAGACATTCCCGAAGCCCGCTAAGGGGCTTAGTATATCAGAAGAGTGTCACGTTCGAAGGTTACAAACTATGTCAATTAATAATCCAGCAACACTTCACGCCATTGAGCCCAAATCTTTTTCGGCGCAGTGCAAAGTTTGTGGCCAGAAGGCAAACTGATACCATATGGTATGGGCTTGTCAACAAAATACCAGTATTGATGTAATAAATCAGCCAACGTGGGAAGACTGGGAGGCAGCCCTGTCCAGCTCGGACCTCGAGGAACAACGAGCCCTCGTCGGAAGAGCACGGACAGCGGCTTTTACCAACGATGTCCCGGACTATGGAGCCGACTAGCCTTCCCTTAATCTAAGCCAATGTCAATAAATGTTTTCATCATTATTATCATCTTCATTTCTCTGACCACAAAGCTTCTTTCGTGACAGTCAAGAACTGTTAGTGGAGTGTCTCTTGAAGGAATATGTGTGAAAAATAAAATAATTGTCGGTTGTTGTACATGCTTGCCTTGCTCAAAATCGTTGCCTGAATCAATCGACAAAGTTGAAACAACTGAGGAGTTGCGCTAAAATTTCGCATTAGGAAGTAACGTCATCATCATCATCATCATCAGCCTGACTATACCCACTGCAGGGCGAAGGCCTCTCCCATATTTCTCCACTTAACCCGGTTCTGCGCTAGCTGCATCCACTTGACCCCTGCGAACTTCTTAATCACATCCGCCCACCTAACTTTCTGCCGCCCCCTGCTACGCTTTCCTTCCCTTGGAATCCAGTTTGTTACCCTCAGCGACCATCGGTTATCCTCTCTTCGCACTACATGTCCTGCCCATGTCCATTTCTTCTTCTTAACATTCTTAAATTTGCCGACGATTACGTTACTTCCATTTAAGAAGAAGAAATGGAAGTAACGTAATCGTCGGCAAATTTAAGACGCGTTTTTTTTTAATTCAGGGTAACGATAATGGTGAAACCTTTCCTACCGAGCAAGCTGTATACGCTGCCCCCAAAAATAAATGTTTTTATGAAAACGCTTCATTCGGCGCATTCCTCTAATCTTTAACCACGCTGTACTCTCATCCGGTTTGGCGGTTGCAGCCCAATCGCAGCATGTTAAATTTAGGTATCGGCGGTCGCTTCTATATGTTTACCCTAGTATACTTTGCACAGACATGTTCTGTTCCCACAAGCGTTGAAGTAAGCGCGTGTAAAATTTCTATATATAAATTCTGATGTCAATACTGATTTAATTGTACTCGCTCGATTACAGCGGTGGATAGCAGTATACACAATGCCGAAATCGGAACAAAGGTCATCTCAGAAAAATAACGATAGAAAATGATTTTCGAAACTTACTTTAAACATCCCTAATATATTATTACTCTATAGGATATGTATATATGCTATAAGTTTAATATTCCAGCTTTATTATAAGCGCTTTGAAAACTTGCCATAGTAGCCTGGTTACCGCCGTAACTTCCAACATAGCATGAAAAATAGGATAAAAGCTGTTTATACTATGTGTTCGTCGGTTGGCAGATTTGCTCATTACTGAATTAACCTGAACATTTGATGAATGATGGTGTGCCCATGAAAATATATTCGCGCACTTGAGCTACTGCGGGTGCGAGCGTACTTTAAAGGGCGGTTCGACCTAACTAACGATTGAAATAAGTGAGGGACACTAAATTTTACATTCAAGTATCTCTGCTTTTCTCTCACATTTAAAACTAAGTGAACTATGCTGCTCTTAAGAAATAAACATTTACAAAAATATATGGTAATGTCAATTTTCTATAATCATGTGCATTTGTTACCTAAAGAATATTGAATGACTCAATAAGTCGATTAGCTGAAGAATAAAATAATAAAATTATCATATATCAATACAGATCCTGGTGAATTTGATAGTAGAAGCCCGTTTTCCAGGAACCACTCGGATTCTGCGTAATCGCAGGTCTGGTCAAACAGCCTACGTCGGTCTTCTAGGTTCTTGCTTTGGCAGTGCTACCTTTCGAGCTTACGTATGGTGTTTTATGTGTGACAGGCTGTATGACATGGGATTGTGTGACATGTGATTGTGTGACATGTGATGTGTGACATGTGACATTTGATGTGTGTGTGAAATGCGATTGAAGAAGCTTTGGGCCAATTTCCACAACAAGGACCGATTGGAAATGCACTTTCTGGTGAATGTTTCTAGCGGATCAATCTCTCCCTCCTGTGTTTTGAGGGATATTTTGAGTTGCGTATACGTGTTCTATGTAGACGCTACAGGATTTCGAGATAAGTCTGTAAGACCGGCAGCAGGTTTTAGTTCACCTTCAGCTGCTCACTTAGTGTCTCCCCGAGCTACGGCAATAACCAGGCCGGCAGGATGTGAAACCCACATGATATTACAGCACACCTCCTAAGGTTGGATATGAATCGTTGTAGATAGTGTTCTTTCGAAAATTATGCCACTGGTTTATTTACGGTGATTCGTTTGAGAGTAGTAAATAATTTTTTAGGCATCTTTACCGTCAGATGCTGTGGTGATGGCGACAGATATCCCTTGCTCTTCCTCTTTCAACATCGCATGTACCGAAGGTGGCGCTGGGGAGCTAATAGCTGCTGCGATCATTATTGTTTGACAACCTTTACACGGGTGCATTTAGGGTGTTCAGCAATGCAGTTTAATACCCTAGCACTGATTGTTCGGAAAGTCAGTTCGCAAACAAGCTCTTTCTATTGTAACACTCCGGCAATGTCACACTGCGCTCGCCAGCCGGTACTGGCAGTCTGGACGACTAGCTGCTTTGCTATCCTTTTGGCTGGCGTGACTAGCAGCAGGGAACAGACCGTCTCGCAGAGCTAGCCGTTAGACGGCCTTGAGGCCAAAAAAGAAGATTGCTGTTGATAGCATTATGCTGCGTATTGCTCCAAACTCAGAGATAGCTGTAGCCGCTCTTTAAAGAATAGTTGCAACTCCAGTATTTTTCACCCCAATTTATTCTTATATCATGATAAATACCTAGTTCAAGACATGCTTATATATCGTGATTAAGACCGTGTGTGATTCTATTTTTATTGTATGTTCTACTTGACGTTACCGGTTCAGAGGCAATGTTCAAGACATTCGAAGACCTAATGGCATATTATATGCAACTGCGATGATTGCAGTGGCTGGATAGTATGCGGAGCTGACATCCTGAATATGGTATAAAGTAAAAATTGCCTTGGATCACTACTCAATTTGTGCACCTGTATTTACTACAGGTCCGAAGTAGAAATAGTACGCGCATTGAATAAAAAAGACGTCATGTTTAGTCAGGTCAGAAAAGCGGTAGCAAAGTATATAAAGTAACAAAAGCCAAAATGCAAAAATATGTAACGCCAAACAAAGATGAACAAGACAAGCAAAATTAAATAGTCAAGGATGACGAAACTCAGTAGACAAAAGCAGAGCTAACCAAGAGGAACACAGCTATGTGATGCGCAGATGTGCTAGCGCATATTAGTAGCATTTCATCTCTCAAAAATAAATCAGCAGCTACTTTTGTTTTTCATGCCGTTCTGCACGGGCTACTCCTCGCCTTCATGAATGCTATAATGCACAGGTTGGAAAACTACGGAGATCTTCTACCTGCTGTAATATTATCAGGCAGCCTGTAGTTTCTTGTATTCTACTTGAGAGCAATGTCCGATTAACAATGTCTCGTGAGAGAAGTTAGTTTTGTCGTCGTTTCGAATAACATCTTCTTGAGGCAGAAGTAAGCCTTCTCTAAAACGAGTGAAGGAATTCAAGATTCCAGGGCATTGTTGCTGTTGGATGTGTTGGGCAATAGACATGGAGCTGTCTGGTACTCTTTGCTGCATATATTGGTGTTTACAGATATAGTTCAAATCTGGGAAAATACTTTGGTGAATTTACTAAACACTAAAGCGCTTATCAGTCGCAGATTGTCTTTAAGCCGTCGCCTGTGATTGGCATTAAGGGACATAGTCCGGGCAACTTGTATGCAGAGTTGTACAAATGTTGAAAGGTGCAGTTTGCTCTCTCATTCAGTGCCTTGCCGTTCCTAGAAGCCATAGAATTTGCAGTTTTGGTAAATAAGCATCTTGTTTTGCGGTGAATTGCATTTGCGTTGCCTTGAAGTAGGTATTGTTTTGCAGCTTGTGTATTTTTATAACCGAAGCTTTTTTATAACACAAGTATTTTATTAAGGTTTTCAGCCCTTTCTAGCAGAAGACATGGGGAAAATATGCGTTGTGGCATCAACGGCCAGCAGTTGCCAGACCAGCAAGGTGCTTTCGAAAAACTGAAAAAAAAAAACATCTTAAAAATATTTACTTTATAGAGTAACCTCAAATTTCGTGGATTATAATTTCATGCATGTAGAGTAAAATGCAATAATCAGTTTATGTCCAAATTTTAGCTGTCATGACCCCGTTAAGCTCGACCAAAAGGCAGAAGTTTTATTTAATTAGTGCCAGACCATGTAATCTGCATGCCCATGACTGTTTACATTTGTTGCAACTTTGTTAGCTTTGTCTTAATTTGCAATAATTGAAAATCTCGAGCTGAAGGTACGCTGTAGAAATAAATTATTGCTTCTGATAAAAAGAACACACGTAGTTACTGACGTTTACAAAAGTACAAGGCGAGTGTATGTATTCTGCCACGAAATCTAGAGAAACGTGACTTGGTGATTCACTTCGGTATGCTCATTTTATCTACGTGGCAGCCGGAAATCGTAGTCGCTTGCAAAACCCATATCACTATACCGTCGACGCGCCGAAGCAGATTTTTTTTTAGCTGAGATTGGTTTGTGTCATGTAATGAGATGACTTCTCTATGTCTCATTATCCGAATTACTTTGTGTGCAGCTACACGTGGTTTCTTCGCTTCTTCTTTATGGCATGCATTCAAGCCTCGAAGTCAGCTCACAAACAATCGAATTGTTTTGTGGGAAGCACGTATATCCCTTCACCAGATTGAGACTTAAAACATAATGCGGCGAGAATGTGCTATTCATATTTACTGTCATGCTTCGCAGTGCCTATATTAGTTATACAGGGAAATCTGCTTTAGAGTTTTAATCTTTTTTATATTTTCCTTAGACATTTCAACACGCTATACATAGGTTACTCATCACAAAAATGCTGAAATGCTCAAGAAAGTAGGAGATTGAACGGACATCGCCGCACCTCAGTGGAAGGGCTCTATATGCGAAATTCAGAGGCCGTGGAATTGTATTACGCCGGCGGTTTGTGATTGTTTGGTCTTGTACTTCTTAATCAGCTATCCTCTATGATTACAATAATAGCTCACATTTATAAACAAAAATATCATTCCACGAATCTTTCTTTCGTGTTGTAGAAGCTCTAGGCTCCCTTTGTATGTGTGTCCTAACGAGGCCCTCATTTCCTTACACTTGTTTGCTGATATTATCCTAACGAATGCCTAAAATCGGCCAGCCTTGAAGTATCGCTCAGGTCAACATTTGCCCGTTATGTCAAGATAGACTTAACGTTCCCCTTAAAACCAGACGTAGGATGTTCCGCTACTATTTACGAGGCTGGCGTTGGCGAACACTGTGATGAATAGGTAACACGTAACGTAAACGCCTTACAAATAGAAGATTGAACAGCCGTGAGCATAGCTCAGGGGTAGAACACGCCACGCAAGATGTGTGGATTGTTGGTTCGCCTCACACGATTGGCATGTGGTTGTTTTTATTCTACTTCTTATCAAATACTCTGCACGATTACAATTTGCTTGACCTGGGGTATCTACCTAATGTCTCTGGAGCAACATGTGTCACTATTCATAACTAAAATATTTTAAGGCGCAAAAAACAGTGTTTGTCTGTTTTTTGCGCCCTAAACTATTTTAATTATGGACGAAAACCAACTAGCCCAGCAGCAAGTGCTTTTAGACTATGTGTCACTATTACTCTTAGCAAGGTCTGTGGTGCGTCTCCTATCGCTGTGGGGTAGCACAGGTGGGAGTTTAACGCTGTGTTATTAAGGTCTCGTTGCGCCCATAATCCAACGTCAGTGTCGATTTTGTGAGCGACAATCCATGTTCGTGACGGCGCTGGCAGGTGATCGCTGGCGGTTGGCATGGCCGAGCACAGACTTCGATTACCTGCTCGCCTTAGAAAAAAAAACACCAATATCAAAAATATCGGATGAGCTGCCAACTCAGGTGGCCCATTTAAGGTGGGAAAGCGGATTAGGAAACATTTCAGTGCTTTTGGATGCCGAGTCGTACACGCTAATCCTGAGCCACGCAAGTATGTACTTTCATGCGGCCTGGTTAAAGCAGGACTTTATATGCCGGCTGGAGCCTATGCCAGGTTGGCCTTAAAGGCGAACTTCAAGCACCCCCCCCCCCCCCCCCTAGCTTGACGTTTCGCTGTTTTCTCCGAAATGAACTGGAATACGTCGATTTAGTATTTCAACGCTGAAGTCGAATGCTCAAGTTCACATTAGCGCAAACGTATTGAGCTCTCCACTAACCAATTTATTAGAACGTGCCTCTACAGCTTACGATTAGGTTATAAGGGTCCATGTTATAAGGGTTCCAATGAGTTCAGTTTCTTTCTTAACAGAATAGCCGAAGTTACAAAACTGGCAGCTCCTGTCCCTTAGCACCCAGCCATGTCCTCCGCATACTACCACCATGAAGAAAAACTACTACATAGACACGTAGACAATGGCACAATGACTTTTTGACGGGGTGGAGCAAATGTTACATTGCACTAAGATAGAAGCATGCTTGAAGAATTTTTGCATTCTCTCTAGCTATCTACAAAGAAATATGTTTATTCATTTATTACATCCCCGTCATGTACACATTAAATTATTTTGCTGCACGGGAGGCGGTTAAACAACACTGAAACTTCGCTATAAGCGCGGAGTGTGCTTCGAACCTGGATATCAATTATGTGACGCTACCTACTGGGCAGAACCATTTTATGGCACAGGAAATTAAACTGAAGACATTTTATACAATAAAATGTTCAAAGTAGCACATGTGTAGTATTAGATGCATGGCACCTGAGACCCTGGTATGCCATGGTGTGACTAAATGTTACCCCAGTATTATTGCATTGTGAGAATACTCAGTCAAGCATACATGCGCGTCAATTTCCTAAATTGAAACTGTCACTGTAGTGTACCCATTCGGTAAAATTGCTTCGCTCGAAGACGCTCCGTGAAGACAACCTCGGGCAGCGTCATGAGGTCGCAAAGGTTGGCGCTCGTTTTCTTCACTTCATATATCAGAACCTGCGCAGAATAGTTAGGGCATTTTAGTTTTTCACAGTCTTTCAAAGCACAGCGTTCATTAGAAGTATGCAAATACTTTTTCTCCCTAAGGACAAAATAAGATTTAAATAAAGGAAAAATATCACTATTGTAACAGCGAACTATATACTGTGATTCTTTGAGTCTCCTGCGTTCAGAGGGGTATCATACAAAGAACCTGTGGCACCTTTCGTGTTGCCAAAGTTCGCGCATGTTTTGTTGCGTAAGCAATACTACACGAGGTTTTAGTCCGTCGCGTAAATGCGGCCGCTAGCCACGTGTGACTTTTGACCTTTAGAGAAGAAGAAGAAAAAAAAGAAAGAGAGAAAGAACGAGAAGAACAAGAAAAATGGACAGAAAAAAATTAAAGAAAAGTAGATGAGGAGAAAGAAGAAGAAGAAAAAGGAAAAGAAGAAAAAAACAGAGCAGAAGGAGAAGAAGAAGAAGAAAGAACAGAAAGGGAAGCTACGTAGGCTTTGCTTACGCAACCTACCAGGTTTAACTAGAGCTTAAGCCGAGCTAATGTTTTATTTAGACACTTCAGATGTTGCCTAGTATCGGATGTTGCCTACTCGCCTTGGAATGGTAGACGTAGAATTTGCCGCTCTTATTGGACTCATTGTCCCGTGCAACGCATTGCTGGTACCAGTACTGGGTCCTTTGTTCCAGCAGACGCAGCTCACTTTGCATACGCTCTATCCCGAAGCGCTCCACACGTTGCTCAAAACGCTTGACGAAGTGCTCGTACAGCCGTGCATCGACAGCGTTTAGCTTGCGCAGCTCCGCCGCCAGTTTTGCGTGAGGGGGACGCTGGAAGACAGTCTGCGTGCAAGTTGTTGAAACCTTTAGAAGCAACCAGGTTTAATTGGCGTTTATCTGGGTCAGTAGCCATTAATTGATGCTACATAACCACTGCATGTGTGATGTGCAACCGTTACTTCGCTTTGAGAAGCATTGCTATAAACATCAATTTCTTTGTTTTTTGCCCAATTTTCAACTCTTATTAGGGGCATAGCACGCCACGTACAAAATATATTATATGCCAGTGTATCGCGCAATAAGGCTGACTGAACTTTATCGTTTCTAATTGGTCATTTTTGTATGGCATTAGACGCCTCTAGTGGTATATTAGAACGTTTGACATTTAAACAATACAGAGAAAAGCAGCTTTAGCCTTTACGGCGATGGATGCATATTAAAGAAATTACTTGTACAGCGGTCACAAAAGGAATTCCTTCGAGATCGAAAAAGAAACATGATTTGTGTCTTGGACAGGCTGCTTTTACCTTCAACACCTTCACGGCTGGTTTATCTTGCCTCGCATGGCTGAAATAATGTATAGTCAGAGGACGTACTCTCGAAGACATCTCAGTTGTAGACTCTCTATTGTTAGCTACAATGAAGTTTCGAAATTTAAAATAAAGCTCGTAAAAATATAGATCGAAATCTTAACATTTAAAATGGTGAATCATTCAATTCCCAAAGCTGAAATATAAACATCATGGCAACCATTCTTTTTGACGATGTAGAGTACGTGAATCGTTTACATCAATTACAGATCTACCAGCAACTCGTTACTTCTCGTAAAAACTAGCATAGCAGCCGTAGTGCGAACAACTGCTATCGCTTTTTGCCTGAGTGGAAAGAGCCCCTAATTGCAGTGTAGGTCGTCTTTTACCTGAGTGGAAAGAGCTCCTAATCGCACTGTAGGCCTTCTGATACTTTCTTTGCAATGTTGCTTCTTTCAGTCAGCAGGCAACATAAGAAATTGTTCTAGCTGAAAAAGTGTAGTATCCGAAAAAGGAAGCCTCAAAAAGAGCTAAACCTACAAAATTATGTATTGGTATCTAGAGACAATGTTTTACGCACTTTGCTTCGTTATTTGGGCGCGTAGACAGTACAACCAATATTATAAATATACTGGAAAACATTTTTTTATTTACACTAGAAACCTGGGACTGCGAACAATTATATTCTCAGAGATAACCCGTGCCTGCCATCTGCAGGTTTGAAATAAAGCTGCAAACGCACTTCTATCTTTTCCAACCACAAATTGGTTACTGCAGGTTTCCTTCATTTGCAGAAAAAACGTCGTTTGCTTCATCTTGATATCTAGAACACTCTGCGGGCGATTGGCCTCTTTCTCCTACCACCGGCTCTAAGCAAGATTCAAGCACTGCTGCGACTGCACACCTTCCTTTAATGTCATTCGTATGGATTACGCTTCGATAAGTTCGTAGTTTACCAGTCTCGAATAACATACATGTGATGCGTTATCTTGGTTAAATTTGACAATGTGTAGTTGACTGAAGGTACGTCAAATCTCTGTGTTCGGTCAGAGCAGCATCAGTATGGCGACAGGAAGCCTGGCCCGTTTGCAGGAGGGGATTTATTTGAAAATATTCCTGTAATTCTTCGCTTCGTCTCAGAATCCACAGATGTGCTATCTCAGTTATTCCAGCTAAATAGACAGGGCTTCTTACCTCGCAGTTGATTGGCAGCGATAATTTCTCATGGTAGGGATGAATTTCATAGGGCACACAAACAACTCTTAGACTACGTAATGAATGTTCATTTAAACCTCTCTTTGTGTAGTTAGGATACGCGATTCTATGTTGTACGGGGGAGCAGACTTGAGATGCCTGTTGTACTTTATTGTTCCCCTGAGAGGGTAGAACTATAGAAAGGGGGGGGGGGGGGGGGTGTTAAAAAAGTACAACAATAAAGCATGATTCCCCCGAGAGGAGAGAACAATAGAAAGGGGGGGGGGGTTCTAATAAAGTACAACAGGCATCTCAAGTCTGCTCATTTGCATTTGGAACTTCCAGTACTCAGTCCCGAAGAATGTGCTCATGCAGCCTCTCTTTCTTCACTTTTGTATATGCTTCACAGCTCTTAGTCTGCCAGGCTGCATGGTTTGCAATAGTAGACTAGCCGACTACATTAGCCAATGGCCTATAAATTGATTCTTGGCCTACGGGTCTAATATTTTTCACCCTAACATCTCATTCATGTCATGCTCTCACAGTCCACTTCAAGCCACTACAGAAGTGCATCTTGTATAGATTACAACTTTCCCCGACACGTCAATGTAACCAACGTGAATAATGCGCTTTACTTTGTTATTCCATGCCGCTACCCGCTGTCTTACACGTCAGCACAGAAGCCCACACATGGTAAAAACTAAGTTTCCTGAAAATGTGTACTTTATGTAGCCAACAGAACACGGCGACAGCGCACGAATGTATTCCTGCAGAGGAATAATCTAGGCCTAGCCCAGATTAGACCGCCAATTTTTAACACGCCCGGCTCCCTTCACTGTGCAGAAATTGAGGTGCGTCAGAATTTGTTTTGAGATTTATATCTCAAACGAGCCAACTAACACGTGCTATCATGTTAACAAAAAGCGTTGAAGTAATTTTTTTTCTTTTTGGAATAATGGGTGTATTGAAAATAAACTTACACATTACGCATGCGCAGAATGTCGGTTTCTGCTGCGAGCACGCACCTGTAACTTTTTCGCCCCATCAATACTTATTTTATTACCTAGGTCAATCTATTGTTTTATTACCTCATCTTTTCTTCCACACTTGTGTCTGTAAAGCTATTCACCGCTTTGCGGAAATACGAGTTTGACTCCAGCAGCGTATCGACGCTGCCGAAACAAAACATGCACCTTTCTGCTGTGTGCTACACTGCTCCGAGCTAAATAATCCTAGGTGGCCTCATTGTTTTCGAAGCTTTCCACTATTGCGCTCTTGAATTATATGAGTTCATTCAGGTCGTTAAATTCTGCCATTACAGATTTATTATTCTTTAAGGTCCACTGGTGATCTGGCCTTTCACCCACTCTATCTAATGAATTTGGTAACTGATGGAAAATTCGTAATTACCTCAAATTGGATCACGTTAGGTAGCTATAATGACCATGATCAATAAGAATTTATTTCTATGCAATTTATAGAGTACTCTTGCAGTGTTCCGGCATTTTTGAGCTGGTCGCTGTTTCGAGTTTCCAAGACACTCGTTCTTCCGGTACTGAAACCACGAAAACAAGAACATAGGGCCTTTTTGGTGTGACATTATCTTTGACGTCAAGAAATCGTTCGCCAACCGGATCAGGTCCCCTAGTTTTAGCACAGGCATAATCAGGTTCTAACAACTATATCCATGGCCAAACAGCGATCTTTAAGCAAGCTATTTAATGAAATGTTCTCGAACGAATTAGTCGCTCTTAATGCATACAAGCCATCCCCAAGAGAGCCAGCCGAGTAGCGTAACAGGCCGTATAGTCTCCAGCACCAGCGGTCTATTCAATTCACAGCAGAAATTACTCATGTAATATTTTGCGCATGTAACTGTATTACGACCAACGCAAAAAAGTATATATTCTCCCTCTTAAGGCTGTTACTTCAGCTTTCAAGTTCATCGCGCAGCTGCGTTTTTCCGAGAGCTTTCTATATTACCTGCTTTCAATACAGAAGATCGAGAGAAAACACCAGCAGTATGTATAATCAAACAGTATGCATGAAGGTACACTGCCAAACGCGACGTGAATAAAATGAATATCATAATTAAGAAATATCATCTACTTATAATAAAGTTGCGGAATGTGAGTGGATATCGCGATTTCGAAATCTTAACAGGAAAAAGAGAACGGGAATATAGGGCGTATGCAAGCATTGCAATATACCTAATTATGGCTTGGTTCAGAAATCGAAATTGTTATAGCACGCGCGGCGTAGTGGTTGCATCCACCAGCTCCATTTTTCGGATTTGCAAGAGAGCATGCATCGTTTCTGCAAGCATGCCTTGGTGAAACTTTACGCGTGGACATTTCCTTCTGGGCTCTTCGCGGGAAAGCTGACGCTTCTTTGCTTGCGTGTTCTTGTAAATCAATTTAAAAATATTTACCGAATCTGGTTTTGGTTTCCTATGAATCAGTGATCTTGTTGCTATTCGAGTGGAATTGTTTCATTTTGCACTCTGATTTTCAGTGTGGTGCGCGGGAAATAACAAAATTCTTGGTTTGTATACATT
>JAJIZL010019364.1:32356-43775 GCA_023969395.1 Amblyomma maculatum | reverse complement strand
TTGTGATGTTATATATGGGCCCAGGTCCGTTCAGGAGCTCTGGGCAGGTAGCAGAGCAGGTTCACAGACACACGGACGCTTTTTCTTTTCTTGACCAATTAACGTAACTGGCACAGACATGCATACAGCCTAGCTTATCCCAATAGGATATGTCCCAACACAAAACCGTCCTACTTCTGGTTTTCCGCTCGTGGACTAGATGCCGGTGCAGGCGAGTCCGCCGGTGCTCCGTTCACGCCAGTCGCCCGAGGACTCGGTAGCGCGGCAGGCCACGCTCCGGCGTCTGTGTCCGGCGTCTGCTTCACAGTCCGGGGTACTGCGGTGTACCGCAGGGTACCGCGTCACGCCCGGGTACTGCAAAGTGCGACTCTCTCGCCGACCTCCGACGGAGCAGGACGTGTTTTTTCATGCTCCCTCGACTTCGGACTGGACTGGCCGCGCGCTTCGGCAACTCGTGTTGGGCCTCCACCTAGCGCCCGATCGTCTCGCACGCCCCTGGCCTGGACCTGGGATAATCACCTCCCGGGGGCCCCGGCCATGGAGCCCTCCCAAGAAACCCGCCGCCGCGGGCCGCGAAAGCAGGCGAAAATACACCAAGGTGGATTTCGCTCGCACAGCGCCCGCCGCGACAGGTCTTTCGATGCGTCCCCGCTTTTGGGGAGATGGATTGAATGCGTGCAGCGTGCAGCTCAGCGCGCTGCCCTAACCCCAGAGACGGCGAAGGAGACTCTGCGAACCATGGCCCTTCCACCACGTGTTGCAGGGATGGCGGCGCAAGCGGGTGAGCACGAGGAAGCCCGCATTGCCAGCTCGGCGCAGCGCCTGCAGCCACCAGCCGGCGGGGACCACATTCCTGCAGCCGGGGCAGCTATTGTTCAGGAGGCCCTCAACAATGCGGACAATGCCATGGATGAGACGACCCATCGCAAGAGGCGTCGTTCCACCAACTCAGGGGAGATAGAGGAGGACAATGGCAGCAGTGGGGAGGAATCTGCTGCTAAGCGCGAAGCGCTATGCGTCACCCCTTCTGCCTCCCCTCTCACACCTGCCGGCCGTCTTCCCTCCGCTCTCGAAGGAAGGGAAACCAGCACTACGAATGATCAGCTGATGGCGAGGACGCAGGCTGAGGATGAGCAGCAGGCGCCAACGGACACCGCCCGTGAGCATGCTGCAGCCAGCCTGAGCCCGACGCGGGACCAGACGAACGGCCGTCCGTTCGTACGCCCGCTTGACAGCGAAGAGAGCCACCCCCCCATGGCACCCGCGTGCTCACAGGAAGCCACCGGCCTGATTCCCTGGAGCCAGGTCTCAACCCGAGCCCAACGGAGATGCAGGGCTGCCCTCCAGAAAGCTGCTGCTGCTGTGCCATCTCACGAGGGGCTGCACTGGACAGTTCTGTTCCGGCCGGAGGACCGCGGCGCTGCCATCACAAAGGAACAGGGATGGGAGATTGCTGAGGAGCTGAGCCCACGCCCGGGTGTGCTGGCGGTTCGCGTTAACACACGCCGGAACGTGGTAGCGGTGGACGTTGGATGTGAGATCACCTTTGGCTCGCTGCTCGCCACAACTGTGATCCGGGGCCTGGCAGTGCGCGCTAAGGAACCAGCCCCTCGCAATCAGTCCACCGGACTCGTATTCGGCGTTGACGCGCGTCGCTCGGCAGATCAGCTGCTTGCTGCTATAGAGACAACAGTGGCTGTGACATCGGCGTCGCTGTCGGGAAGCACGCTGCTTCTCCGGTTTGCGGCGCCGACGCCGCCGTCACATGTATCGATATACAGGCGGCGTCTCCCCGTCCGGCCCTGCCGCCCGCGGCCACTGCAGTGTTGCCGCTGCTCCAGCCTGGGACATGCCACCGAGGCCTGCAGAGCTGCCGCGCGCTGTACCCGCTGCGGTGGACCACACGACATCGACGCGTGCACTAGTAGGAAACCACGCTGCTCAAACTGCGGCGGCCGGCATGCGGCCACAGACCCGGCATGTCCTCACTGGCAGCGAGAGAGGCATGTCGCTACTATATTGGCTACGTCAGAAGTGCCTCTCTCGCGGCGGGCCGTGCGCGCTGTTGTTCTGGAAGAGACGGTCTCGCCAGCCCTGCAACAACAAGGAAGCAAGCGCAGCTACGCGCATGTTGCGAGCCTCAGCAAACAGCCGCAACCGCGGCAGCTGCAGCAGCAGCAGCGACGGCGGCCCCAGCAGCAGTCCCAGCAGCAGCAGTCCCAGAGGCGACAGTCCCGGCAGCCGCAGCAGCAGCCGCAGCAGCAGCAACAGCAGCAGCCCCTTACCCACGCAAGGCCCGTTTCCACCACCTCCGTTGGCGGCCCTCCGGATGCGCGTGATGCCCTAATTGCGCGCCTACAGGCCGCGCTGCGCGCACTCAGCGTATTGCTACCGGAGGGCTCTGAGGGTCGCCGCATCTGCGAGGAAGCGACAGGCCCTCCTACACTAAACAGCCAACACCATGGCTAGTCGCCGGGCAGCCCCACGCATTCCCTCAGTCCTGCAGTGGAACGTGCGTTCCCTCGCGGCGCGATATCCCGAGCTCCGCTCGCGCATAACATCAGAGCAACCAGAGGTAATCGCGCTACAGGAGACGTACGTCCGCCTCTGGGAAGGGGAGCCCCAAATGCGGCTGCCCGGATACGTTGGCTACCATTCACCAACAAATTGTGAGGAGGTGTCATGTACGGCAATCCCCTGCGGCGACCCGAACCACCGACCTGGTAAATCTCGGGCCTCTATGTATGTGCGGCGCGACGTTCAGCACGCTCTCGTCGACACGATGGCGGCGACGAGCAACGCCCAGGAGTGCGTGGCAGTGACAGTGCGCGTCGGAGGTGTTGACACATCAGTGGCAAGTGTTTATGTGCGCCCAGCTGTGGCCTGGAATGTGTTGTGTTTCCGTGCACTGTCGACGTGTTGTGCCCCACGCCAACTAATCGTTGGGGACTTCAATGCTCATCATTGTGCGTGGGGAAGTGCGCGCAATGATCGGCGCGGTGACGACTTGCACAACACGGCAACACAGCTGGGACTCGCCGCCCTCAACACTGGCCAGCCCACCTTCCGACGACGCGGTTCGCCCGGCTCCTGCATCGACATAGCGTTCGCGTCCAGCGGCATCGAGGCGACCTGGCATCGTGCACCATCTCTCTGTGGCTCGGACCACTTCTCCATCACCATAGAGCCCACTGCTAAAGAAGCGCGCCCCATGCGTACCTACTCAATAGTAGATTGGGGCCACTTTCGCCGTGAGGTAGACGCCGCCGCTGCATCCGGTGCCGATTTCTTCACCAGTCTCGTCCGGAGCGCTCTCGCAGCCACTCGTCACGCAGAAGTGCGAGCTGGTCAGCTAACACCCGACAAGAAGCTGCTCGATCTGCGTGACAAGAAAGACATCGCAGAACGCAGGGCGCTACGGACGGACAGACCGGAAGACTGGACGGTTTACAATCGGCTGGACGCGGCAGCAAGGCGGCACGCTAACAAGCTCTACCGCCGGCAGTGGGCTTCTCTGTGCAATACGATGGAGAAGGATCGCAGCTCCCGGCGGCTCTTCACCACCCTGCGGCGCATCACTACACCTCAGGCGAACCCTCAGCCCGTCGCCGCTCTCGCCATCTCAAGCGGCCAAACAACCCAACAACTAGCTGAGCAGTTCGCCCCTCGCCGCTCTCGCCATCTCAAGCGGCCAAGCAACCCAACAACTAGCTGAGCGGTTCGCTGACCGGTTTGCGCCGCAATGCCCCGCGAGCACCGCTGCCATCGCAGCGACTACACCGAGCCCGAGCCCCGATGCCAATGTCCTTTCCTCCGCCCCGGACGACGGCCCGTGAAACGCGCTCTTCACAGCGGTGGAACTGAATAACGCCCTGCGCCGCTGCACCCGCCGCTCAGCGCCCGGGCCCGACGGGGTGACCTACCAGATGCTACGCAACCTGGAGGCGGAGCAACGTCAAGTCCTTCTGCGGCAACTGAACCTGGTGTGGGAACGCGGGGAGCTACCGGAGGAGTGGCGCACAGCGGTCGTCTGCCCGCTACCGAAGCCAGGTCGCTCACCCACGGAGCTCAGCGGATATCGCCCTGTGGCGCTGACGTCGGCGGCCTGTAAGGTGATGGAGCATATGGCGCTCCAGCGGTTACACACGCGGGCCGCGGAGGCGGACTTGTTCGATGAGTGTCAGACAGGCTTTCGAGGGATGCGCTGCACGGCGGACTCAATCGCAGACGTGGTTTCTGCGCTCGAGCACGCCGTAGCGGCGCGGCAGGTCGCACTGCTGTTGCTGCTCGACGTGTCGAGTGCGTTTGACAACGTCCGCCATGCGGTGATCCTCGCGAGGCTGGAAGAGGCAGGCGTGAACGGGCGCTTGTTGCGCTATGTGCAGGGCTTCCTCAACGCGCGCACTATTCGCGTGCGTGTAGGAGGGGCTCTCTCGCGACCCCGTCCGGTGGATCTAGGCGTTCCGCAAGGATCGGTGTTGTCGCCGTTTCTATTCAATGTGGCGATGTCGGCGGTGCCGGGCTGTCTGCCTGCAGTCAACCGGCACCGTGTGTACATCTCCATGTACGCGGACGACATCGCACTGTGGTGCCTGGGGCCGCCGGGCGAGGCTCCCCGCGTCAGAGAGTGCCTTCAGGGGGCCCTTTGTGCGATAGACGCCCGGTTGCGTGATCTCGGTCTGGCGCTCTGCCCGGGCAAGTCCGCGGCCATGGCCTGCGGCGCTCGCAGGGGCTCCCGCCTTTCACCGCTAACGTTGGCTGGGATGTCGCTGCCGTGGAAAAGCTCCGTGCGGTACCTGGGCCTAGATATCGACCAGCGCCTTTCCTTCCGTCCCGCGGCGACCAGGGCGTGCCAGCAGATGAAGAGGACCACCGCCGCCGTGCACAAGCTCACCGCCCGGGGCCAGGGGATTTCCCAGAAGGCTGCGCTGCGCCTCTACAACGCAGCAGCCGTGGGGGCGATTCTCTACGCACTGCCACTCGTGACGGTGCGCAAACCATCGTGGAGAGCACTGGAGGTGCAGCATCGCAAAGCGCTGCGAACCTGCCTTGGCCTGCCGAGTAACTCTCAATGCGAAGCGACACTCGCCGAGGCAGGCGCGTGGCCACTGCAGCTACAGGCCACACAGCGAGCGCTGCACCACATCGACCGCCTTCACCGCGCACCAGACGGCGGCGAACTCCTGCAGCGCCTTCGGAATTTCCCACGCTCTAGAATGGGTGCGGCGCTGCAGGAGTATGACCAGCTGACGCGTGCCACGCCCCCCTACGGCCTCTGCTTCCCCTGGCCCCTCACGACGGAGGTACAGCGCGAGATCATCGGCATCGCGGGAAAACGCAGCACACCACTCTGTGCGGTGCAACAGCTAGCCAGAGCCGTCATACACGAGCAACTAAGCGACCACCTGCTTGTTTTCACTGACGGCTCCGTGGCGAGAGAAAGCTGCTCGCTCGCCGCAGCGGCCACCATCCCTGCCCTGCAGTTGCACCGCCAGCAAAGAGTGACACACCTGGGCTCTTCGACCACGGCGGAACTACTGGGCCTTCGCCTGGGCCTTGACCTATTGCTCACCATGGCTCCGCCACCTCCCAGGTGTGCACTGCTGTGTGATTCCCGCGCCGCCCTCAGCCGCCTGCAGACTCCCGGCCGTGGCACACCGCTGCTGTGCGCGATACGCGAGCGCCTCGAGCACCTCGCAGAACGAAAGTGCAGCATTCGCGCGCAGTGGGTGCCCGGCATTGCGGCATACACGGCAATGAGCAAGCCGATGAACTCGCCACCGCCGCACATCAACTCCCTCCCAGCGGCGAACTTCTCGCTCTGGAGGACGTGCGCGCGGTAATCTATGACCACCTCCGTCAGCAACACCCGGACCCACGCATCGCGCGAGGAGAGCGCATCCCTGCTGTCAGCGCGCGCTCATTGTCGCGCCTACAGCGTGCAATGCTCATCCGAGTGCGCGTCGGCTGCGTGTGGCCCGGGGTAAGACGGGTGCGCCACGGACTATTGTCGAGCGACGTGTGTGGTTATTGCGGTGCAGTGGAGACATTGGAGCACATGCTGCTTCGCTGTACCGCATCCGCAGAGCCACGTCGCGAGATGCTCGCGGCTTATAGGGCGCTCGGAATCATCCCGGACAGCATCGAGACGCTCCTGTGGCCGCGAGGCAGTGCGCGCACCCGTGACAGGGCAATGGTGAGCCTCTGTGCGTTCATCGAGCGGGCGGGCTTGAAGCCTCGCTTGCTCTTCGCCAGGTAGTGCGTGCGTGACCTGAATGCTCCGTGTGTGCTACCTTGGACGTATGCTGCCGGGCGCCCCACCCCGGCAGCTGGTGCATTGCGTCGCGCGCGCGATCTGTCTGCGACAGGACGCTACGTGCGCGCGACTATGTGTATATATTTTCTAAACAATTGCAGGGGCCGCTCGCGCGCTGGCATTCGTGGACAGTGCTCGGACACTTGCGCGCGAGCGATGCGAACTCGTTGACTGTCTTTACTTTGTAAATAATGTACAAAGCTCCCCTGTCCTTTCTTCCTATCGCTCCCCTCTCTACTTCCCCTTGCTATCCTCTCCCTATCCCCTTTTCCTTCCAGCCGGCCGCAGCTCAAGTGCTTCAGTTTTTTAGATAGCAGTTGCCGCGGCCGGCAACACTCTTTTTCTTCTTTTTGATTATTTAAAAAAAAAATAAATCAACCACGACCACCACCACTGCAAAGTGCGGCACCAGTGCGGCAGCACAAGTGTGGCTGCCAGGCACGATGGAGCTGGGCAGTACCAGACCCGGACCAGGTGCCCGGCAGGTGCTGGCGAGCCGGCCTTGTACGCCAGGCCCAGGACGATGAACTCCGCCGCCAGCGACGCCCAGGAACGTCCGACCCGTTCGCTTGTCGGAACAAACTCACGCGCACTGGCCCGCCCCGCACGCGGCCACACTTCACTTCCTTTCGAGCCACCCGCACACTCGCCACAATCACCATCATCACAGTTGTATTCTTTACTAGGTTTACTTACTTTTTTGTATGATTGAAAGCCAGAAGGTAATTGTATTAAGCTGGCTACTGAAGTATAATAAAAGTGCCTCGTAAAGCAATACAATCTCTGATAAATGACTCAAACTTGAACTAACTCCGACATAAAGTAGAACCATCCCTTTAGATCCATACTAACCAGATCTCAAGTTGTCAGTAGTCTTTATATAAACCAACGCAATTGCAAAATCGATAACACCAAACATGCGCCAACTGTATTGCAGTGAACATGCGAGTTCGTAGTACATTGGAAATTGAAACAAAAGAAAGCCGATATGAACAGATTTCTAAATTGCGTTGTGATTCAAAGGAATCTATAAAATTATAGAAATTAATGGTCGTGAATCGGTGGCAGTCTCCAGACTAATTGCTGATGATTAATTTGCTATAAACGAGGGAGCCTGATCTGCACCTATGCCTCTTAGTTGCCTTGCACAAGCTCGTGAGTCTGTTACTATGTCTTAATTGGCCCCCATAAAGTCTGAGAATTCGTTAAAGATACGAAGATTTCTTCTACCTGTAGTGCCTGTCTTTTTTTTTCCTCTGGAAATCCTCAGTCATCTTAAATTCCCATAAAGAAGTCATCTCGTTTAAAAAATATGAGCTTTGGATTCTTGGCCCTATTTGAAACACGTTAGCGTTGTAAAATGGCATATCGATTGAAAAACGTCTTCGGGTTAGTTGCCTATCACGTTTTCGGGCACGTTGTCGTTTAGAACGTTGTCAGATAACTCCTTGGAGAAAATGAGCATTTTGCACTTGTCCTTTCTTTTCGAGACCAAATTTTTCGACAAGTTTATTGTTGAGACAATTGTGACGGTACATCATGGAGATCATGAGTATTTTGCAAGCTGTCTTTTCTCTGAGGCGAAGTTTTCGAAGTTTATCAATGAAAACGTTGTTCTCCATTATTTTATATCGTGCATCTGCTGTTCTGCTGAATCAGCGGCATTGGTGTAGTAATTGATCTGCTTCTTTTTCCTTAACAGTGAAGCCTACATATGCGAAAAAGTAATGGAATATGTAATTCTGATTCTGCATAAGTTGTTTTGTCGTGGTCTTCATCCCATTAAACTTGATTGGCTTCGTTCCTACATTTACAACCACCTGTTCGTTACTTTAATTTTTGAATGCAACTGCGACTACGTGTACAAGTTTATAAAGTGGATTACTGCAACTGTCCGTTCTAGAACTCCTTTTTGCCCTGACTTAGATAAGCGACAGTGGTTTGCATTGACCAAGAAACTGTTGTTCGATGCTGATGAATGTCGAACCTCTAAATTAATTGAACGTTAATGGAACCATTGAACCTGCAATGCGATATGGACACAATTTAGTGCTTGTTCCTAAACGGCGAAAGTCTAACTTGGCTTCTGATTTGTCTAGGTCACTCGGAAACGACAGCAATTTGCAAAACTGCCTAATAAATAGCGTTTGTCTACACAACTGCGATTTTACACCCATACAGATTAAGTGCACAAGCCAAGTAAGCATATTCAATCCAGAGCTTAGATAATGCCTAATGTCGTAAAACTAATTTACACAGAACGCTACGTGACGCAGTATTTCACTTAGACAAAATGTGTATATAATGCGTATGTGTCACATACGAGCCCGACATTTAATTTGTCAAATGTTATTTGTTGCACCCAGAGCATGCGGCTGTATTTTTACGGGAGCTATAATTACGAACCTTGGACTACTGTCCTGCACCCTAAGGACCGCCTCGATTGGGTTCCCCGATCTAAGCGCGAAAAACGGCATAGATTTTAAAAAAATCGTCTCATGAGTTTTGAAAGATATTTCATTTCTTCCCGATAAAGTCTCCAATTACTACTGCCGAAAGTTGCTGCTGTTTCGCTCGGCTAATCCCGGGTATGCAAGCGAAAGTTTTGTTATGCTTGGCTATGCTGTGTTGCTAGGTTAGACTCATATGTAGATAACCTAGTTCACAGGGCGAAAGCTCGATTAAGTGTTATCAGGTACGTTTTCCTCTCGTTTGAATCCTACATGCCTGTCTGCGAGCCTTGATGACGCTGCAGTCGGTTCTAGACGACACGAAGGTGTCAGGGACATTTTGGAGGGGGAGGTTTCAAATGGGCAGCGGTGGCGGTGGAGGGAAAGCGCGTATAGGCAAGAAACTGGAAGACTGTGAGGCACTATGCGAGGCAATATTGTATGTTTTCAGACATACATACCTTTGCAAATAAAGTTTGCAACGTGTGTGAAGAAGAAGGTGTGCAGAGTACAAGAAGCGAGGCAGGACAAGACGAAGCGAGAACTGCCGGCTCTGCTCGCCACCCATTGCCGCGACACGCCATGAAGGCAGTCACAGTGCTGCTGGCCCCTCCTCAGATAAGAAGCGCCCGCAGATGACGCAGTGCAGCGGGGCGGCCTCATCGGTGCCGGATACGAGGTCAACAGCTCCACACGGCGGCGATAGCGCGTGCTCTTTGCGCCGTTTAGTCTTGGAAACTGCTGGCAGATGCCGCGCGGCAGTGGTCGATTTAGTCTTCCTAGACATAAACAAGGTGTATGACAATGCAAACAAGGAACTCCTGCGGAACATAACAACAGATCAAGACCTCGGTGATTGAGATAACAAATTCTCTGTAGGAAATATACCACGTTAATAAAATACAAATTACATGGGAGGAATAAGAAGTACAAAAACTGATGAGGGATGCAAAGTATTAAGAGAAGGTTGCCCTCTATCACCACTGCTGTTGATGTTTTTTTAAGGCAAATATGAAATAAGGGCTACCAGAAAGTAATTTAGGTTTTAATCCGTCATATAGATTAGGTGTCAAGGTCGTAGAGCAATGGTCCCCGGTTTAATGTATGCGGACGATACCCTACTGTCAGCAGATAGCCAAGAAGATTTGAAACTCTGGTTATTTACGGTAGAAACGAAGAGAATGCCTAGGCTTCAATTCTAGCACAATACATTTGTAGTCACATAGATTTCGTCATATATCTCACAAACAGTGTACCGTTTGTTAACATTGATGGTTATAATTCAAATTCATTACCAGTTTCTTGAGGCGTCCGGCAAGAAAGTGTACTGGGCCGTTGTTATTTCTGATATATATGAATGATATCGTTACTGTTATATCCGAACCGGTCCACATCAGGCGCTTTGCCGCTGATTACATTTTGTTCAACGAAATAAGCAGCCCTAAAGATCAAATTCAAATTCATTTTATTTTCCTTGAGTGCAAGGAAGGAGCAGCCACAAAATCTACCGTTCGCTGCAGCTTGACGAGGTGGCTACCCCTCCTCAACTCCTCAAAACTAACTTCCAGAAAATCCACACATGGTGCAGTAAATGAAATATGCAGCTTAATAACGCAAACTCTGTTTTTATGAAAATCACCAACAATAAACTAGTATATTCATTTCCATACACCCTCCCATCGCATCTTGTTGTAGAAGTTAATGAATATACTAATTTACCTTGGTGTTACTACAATTAACAATCTAATTTGGAACAGTCATATTGCCAAACATGCACATCCTCCTAGAGAAAACTTTGTCTTCTTCGCCACAAACTTAAAAATATTCCTTCCAGGATAAAGCAGTTGGCATACTACAGCGTAACCAGACTCAAACTAGAGAATGCTTGCACAGTCTGGAACAGCGTTCAGAGAAAACATAACTGACATAACTGCCTAATATTTGGTCTATGCGCTCTTAGAAACAATAACTTTTTGACGTATAAAATTCATATTATTACCATCTTGTTAGCCTTAACTAGTACTTGTATTTTGTACCATGTAGCCTTATTTTATATTTTTTGTAATTGTTTCTTTCCATTTAGTGCTTTGTGTTTCAATACTTTCTCATAACCATTGTGTAGCTTTTTTATTTATTTGTTGTATTTGCTCCGTCATTTGTATGCATCACTGACACAATATTCCTATGCACAAGAAGCCCGTACGTTATTTGAATAAACGAATAAATAAACACAGAGGCGTGGGTGGTGGACGTGGCTAGTAGGATGGCAGCGAAGATGGCACGCACAGCTGGTGGCAGCGGCGCAACTCAGTGTGGGGCGGCGGTGTATCTGCGACGGGTGCGGGCACGCCGAGCGCCTGTTGAATTTCTTCGCGGATAATGTCAGAAACCGTGGAAACCTGTGGATTTAGTGGTATCGGCAGGTATCTCGCCATCTAAATGTTTCTCGAATCGTATCATGCGACGATTCCGTGAAAACCTGCATGGCTTCACCTGCACTGGTACCCATCTTGGACACAGTATAGTGCGCTAGTACTGTCGGGCGCGCTTATCAAACGCCTTTTCGATGGTGGTCGCTTCACTAATAAATTCACCTACGGTCGCTGGTGGACTTCGCACTAGGTAAGCAAACAACTCCTCTTCCTTTCTTCAA
>JAJIZL010019364.1:0-25309 GCA_023969395.1 Amblyomma maculatum | reverse complement strand
ATTTATTTATTTATTTATTTATTTATTTATTTATTTATTTATTTATTACATACTGCAGACCCTTGGGTCCAAGCAGAGGGGCATAGTTGATTACAAAAAAGAGCAAAGAACAACAACAAAAGTAATAAGAAATTATACAATATTAATCGCAATGCATAGCCATCTGGAAATTAGTTGCATTTGTTGTGTGCATTTGCACAATTGCATTTGTTGTGCACCTCCCGCTTTTCCAAGCCCCTATCAGGCAGCAACAACATCTCAGCTTATGCCTACCGCATGTGACCTGTGCGTACTTACATCGCAGCCCACAGCCCTTGTCTTCATCACGGTTACTTTTGCCCTCTCATGCTGCAAGCTTAGGACGGTACATAGCTCTTCGTCACGTTCCCTCCCCAAAACTGGCTCGCTACAGTGCTTTGCAGCATTCATTCGGCCAGTTCGTTGTGAGCACAAAGCCTGCCTTCAGCGCCGTCGCATGCACCACTGACACCCTGGTGAACTTACCACAACTAGCCCGTCCCTTTCAAAACCATTCTTTGTCAGCCTACCTTCACAGCAGGCGGAAGCGACTCAGCGCACCAAACTTCAGTTCTGACAAGCGGAGGATTCAAGGTGCTGTCGCACGCTCCTCAAACAGTCCCGCTTCTTCTACGGCTACGTTTTACTCTGCCGCGACCTCCTGAACAACCATTTCTGAAACCTGCTTGTCCCTTGGACTACGACTTGGACGCGAACTTAACATGTACTTATGTGTATAGCCTTCTTCATAGTTTTTTTTTTAGCAGTGCCTCTTGCTTAGACTGCGAGTTTCTTTTCCTTTTTCTTTTTTTTTTCGACCAATCGTCTAAGGGAGGAGCCCTGTAGCAACTCTCGTGGCATGAATCCGGCACGTGCCGAAGAGAAGGAAGCAGCGCAGGCACGAGAGCTTAGGAACGTTCGCGACCTTCGCCTCGGCCGGACGCTGCCGTCATCACCTCTTCAGCTTCTCCTCAAATATAGGAGGCCGCGGTCGCCCCTGCCTGGCGATCTCTACAGTTCCACATATTTGTTGCGGTTCTGGTTCAGTTTCAAGATTGTGGAAAAATTTTGGTCCCTGTTTGATTCCGATTCAGGGTGAAAATTTGGATTTGGTTCCGATTTTCTGTTTGGTTCCGGTTCGGCACGCTCGTTGCACTAAACTTAGCCGCGCTCTTGCAAAACGCTTCCCAGACTTCATATGCGACTGTCAGGGTGCGCAAAAGGATCTAAGAAATTATACCGAATCAGTATGCAGAGGCAAAATGATACACGCCGTAAACAAATTTCATCCCCCCTTTCCCCACGGGTCATCTTCATATTTTTTTCTGCCTACCGTGCAAAAATTCATTCTCCATAATAATCACTGGAGGGGACTGAAGGCATGAGAGCGCAGTAAAATGTAGTAGGGATTAGTTTCTGCAATACGTGTTTCTTTCTAATGACGAAGGGATGCGTGAAAAAGTTACCGTGAAGTTTTATTCTTATTTTCTTGTTCTATTTTATTTAGAGCAAATTTAGTTGTCCCATTCAGCATACCTCTTATTTTTGCCACTGCAGCACAATGCATATTGCAATGCTTTTACCAGCGCAAACGAGCACTATTTTTACGGTAAATGATACTAATCACCTTAGCTACTCTATGCTGGCATTCTAAATGCATTTTTGAATAATAGATGAATACCGACCCCAAAACTGGGCTAAACAAGGCTGCATTTCTCTAGAAGCATGAGATATGCAGTAAAGTTCATCACGTTCGGTCCATTAGCGTAGCATAACCTTGAAACATGGACAGGAAAAATTGATAAAAATAAACATTCTTCCTCGCATCATGCATATCACACCACGGCCTTTGCATGCCGTCGTTAGAACACTAACCGTTAGAAGGAATGAGGTTTTCATGAAAAAGTCAAATTAATAACGTAAACATTACTGCGTTGTGGAAAGGCTAAAATATAGCGCTGTCATTTCGGTGAACCACCCAATCTACCAACCAAGGCAATGTCTTTCGGTGGCCTACCTCGACCCTCCACTTGTACCGTTTGTTAATGTTTTTCTTAGTGCGCAGAACACTCTGCCATAATCGGCTGAGGTTAGCACCAATACGGCCGGGAGGGCCCGTGTTCACGAAGAGCATCGTATTCCCCACCGTTACGAAAAGTTCGCCTGGGCTCAAGACAATATACCTCCTTATGTCCACCATGTCAACTTTAGTCAGCGACGCCAAGATACCAGTGACGTACACATCGTCCACCCAGAAGATCGGAACGTGAGTTGAAGCTTTGTAGAGCACGGACAACACAGCCGGCCGCATAACGTATGCCGAGCCGGAGCAGTATGTCGGGTATTTGTCAGGTGCGTACTCTTCCTTGGTGACATACCATTTGGACTTTCGCGTCCTTTGGGGACCTAGAGTTGTGAACAAGTAGCAGTGAATTCCGTTGTGCCGCATTGCCGGGCTATCGACGTACGATGACAAAGCGAAAGCGTTCACCAGAATGTCGTCGTCCATTTTCACGACCGTTGTGTTGGAGTTAAGGTTACAGTTTTCCAGGACCCACTTGGCCCCAAAAAGGAACTTGAGGGACAGGTTACGGTAACTCTCCGTGAAGTTCAATATGACGATGTCGCCTTCCCGAGCGGCCTCCTCTTCAACGAGTCGGTGCTCATGCGGGTCAGATGCCATGCCGACGAAGAATACAATGGCGGAATTGATGGAGGCCGCAATTTGCGAGTCGCCGATGGTCTTCCGCAACCAAGTGCGGTTTTTCACGTTTTTTGGAGCCGTATGCACGAAGTAGAGGATTCGGAGCCCGGGTCGACGACAGGAAAGCATGGAAGTCAATTCGGTGAAGTTTTCTTTCATCGACTTCGTGGACTCGTCGAAGCTTTTTGCTGCAGAAATTCCCACTGTGATATTCTTGGCCATGGTGGTTACAGCTGTATTGGTCCTCCAGAGACGCCCATAGAGAGCAGCACGAGCAAAGGATTCGGTGAAAAACAATGCCATCGTAACCAAAACAACGCAAGCGACAAAGACCAGGCAACCACGCGGCTGTTTACACTGATGAAATAAAACAGGCTCACTCAGCGTTCTCCTAGGTACTCGGCCTCCGCCCGACTTTGCTTCGTTTGTGCACTTACGAAAGGAAATTATTTTTCGTGGCTGCTTTGACGGGGCTCACTGAAGGTAGTCAAAGGTCGGCGCTGTGTGGCAACGCTAGACGCACAACTCTGACATTTTATTCAAAACATATTGCTCATAAAAGCAGCTGGATTCGTACACGGCGGTGGTGTTCTTATTGAAGAATGCAGATTTCGACGCAGTTTTTTTAATGCCTCCAACTTATAAATATTTTAGTAGCTTGGTGACGTGCATTATTCAGATAATAAATGTCATCTAAGAGCAGTCACCGTGCTTGAGACGCATTTAACTCTGGATGAAATTATATTTCCAACTTAAGCGCTTGTGAAAGACACTGTTCGACATCTGTATACGTAGCATGTTAAGGGCAGATAGCAGCTCCTTCTATGAACGAGTCTTCACCTACTCGGGCTGCCTGACGCTGTTTGAAAGAGGCAGTTCGATAGCGCAGCGAGCCGCATTCACTTAGCATTCCCATTTGGCTTAAGTATTCTCAATGTTTCGTGCAGTTCCAGGAACCGTATACAATATCAGGTATTACATGCAACTGTTCGTACATGAAATGATTTTACACGCCTTAGGCTAAAGCATACTCCATTATGGGATTACGGTGTTTAGTCCCGGGGCGAGTGTATGGGGAAAAAGAATAAACTGCGTCCTTCGACCTATTTTCAAAAAATATTTGGTATCATTTAGGACTACCTTTCAGTATTGACCTTTTCAAAGCATTAAGGTGCTCAAAATGTAGCGCCGTTGTCACAGAAACAGTTATCCTCAGACATATCTGGTTACACAAGCATAAAGTTGAATATCTTCCTGCCCGCTGCCTCCGGCCTAAATACCGTTTTCGGGGGACTCGCTGCTGGACCAGACACGATCAAAGCACCGATAATCACTATGCATGCCATCTTGTCCAAAACAGCAAGCTTCTTTCGCGTGAAAACGAAGTTTAAATTTAGAGAAATTCTTCGCCCTATTAACCTTTAATACTTTAGTCTCGGACCTTTTTTACGTTAATTTATATCATACATACCAGCATGGAGCTCACGGATACTTGCGTGTTAGAACTGAGAGTGAATAGTGTAATTTAGCGTGCTTTCGTGTTCTGCACTCTGCTAATATATGAATATATTTGTTCCATTTTGTTTCGATTGGAAATGTTACTGTTTACTTTTTTCTTGAAAATCGGCGTTTTTTTGCTTCTATATCATTATATGACAATATTGTGCTGCTATGCATTAGGAGTGCTATCCGCACGATTGGTTTCTGCGCAGATTATGTGGTTGTTTGTTATTGATGTTTTTTTCCCCATTGCTGTTAATCCTTTTTCTTTTACGTTATTGCTTAAAATATCTCAGCACATATTTAATGTTCACATTTCGGTTTGTTACCGCTGCTTGCCTGCCCTGCCCTTCAAGACCACGGCTGCTTTGGCAGACCTATTATGGAATGTTGCTCTGTAACCTCTCGTATAATTAATTAATTTATTTATTTATTCATTCATTCATTCATTCATTCGCGGCGCGGCCTCAAGGGGAAGCACCAGCTCCGTAGGGGCTTTTTTTTTTCAGCCAGGGCGCTGGGCGAAAGCACATAATTTTGATGCATATATCATGTTCGAGTACTTTTAACGACTTTGTTTAAACTGGAGGTAATACATTTGTAGCCCTGCGCTTCAAATCCTGGGTTCAGGAGAGCTGCGGAACTATACTTTTGACTTGCAGGGCGCGTAGCCGCAACAGGAGCAACCTATAAAGGTCTTCTTCGAAGTGAGTGCTTAACTATTCTCTTCCTGGCGTTGTCAATTGCACGAAATATTTAAGACAACGGATCCCACCAATCTGTAGTTGCAGCTTACAAGTCGCGAGTCGATCCAACACATTACCATGCTCATGTCGGTTCAGTTGCCGATTATACAAAAAGGGGTGGCTCTTGGCGACGGTTCTTTGTCAGACGAGGCAACTTATCACTATAGTCTCTCCTCCGGTGCTGACTATATCGCCGCCGGAGCTGACGACTCCTATCTCTGTTAAAACATTAAGTAATTTATCAGGAGGAAGCACCACAAAACTCCTTTCTTCGAATCAGAAGTTTAGGTAGTACAGACGTACTTGAACATGGCAGTGTTTTATTGCTGACACAAGTCGCGAAATTTAGGCGCTCCTGCATTTCGTAGTAAAAAGATCCTGGTAGCGATCGTCCCATAGGCGCCTGCGTGACGACTGAACAAAGCTATAGTTTCGTGGCGCCCCTGCGAGCTGTGATGCCAAGAAATTAAATTACGTCGCATCACGCAACGTTAAGTGACGTCAGAAATACACGTGACGTAACCGTGATACATCTTCCTCTCATCCTAGTCAGCCTTATGCAGCCCACCTGAATGTTGCGCCCATCGCTTTGGCTCCACTCGAGATCAACGCCGATTTACCCTTCCAGCTGACTCCTACTGCTGCACCATCATTGCTCCTCTCAGTGGCAAATCAGCGGTACCAAACAGTCGCTTGCGCCGTCAGCTTCGTTGGTTCTGATTTCAACATGGAACATTCTACCGCGACTTCTACCTGTTGTACCTCACTCCCTTCGTCCTGAAATTTTGGAGGCTTACCATGACGGCGCCACTGCTGGTCATTTAGGCCATCACAGAACTTACGAATGTATCAAGTGCCGCTACTTCTGGCTTGGACTTTCTGCCAGCGTCGCCAAATACATTTCATCCTGTCCCTCTTGCCAGCATCAAAAGCGGACAACATCCCTTCATGCTGACCTTCTGCAATTTCTACCTTGCCCATCTGCCCCTTTTGGCATGGTCACCACTGACTTGTTCGGCCCTCTTCCTTTCACGTCAGACAGCCACCTTTGGGCTGTCACCGTCATTTCCCCTCTGATGCAGCACGCTGAAACTACCCCTCTTCGCTCCGGTAACGCCTCTGAAATAGCCAATTTCTTCCTCCAGTTTGTGTAGGACATTTGGCAGTCCACACTGAACCCTGGCCAATCCCCCTTAGTGGGTATGTGCCAAATATCAAGGCAGAAGAAGAAGACGAAGTGGGAGTGCCGCTGCTGTACGTGGTCAAGATCTCACTTCGCAAGCCTGGCGTCACCCCGTCCTGAGAGAAAGGTTTACGCCGTAACATCTTGGTGAAGGTTTGCTGGGTATACCCCAATTAACAACGGATCAACCCGAGCTTCGTCGCAGTCGACGTCTTGCCGGCCTACGACCTCACGTGCCCACGGAGATCCCACACTTAGGACTACACCCAGCAGTTCCTGGCCCCATTAATGAGAGCCCCGATCTTTCGCGGGAGCAGCTGGTGATGACGTCAAAGAGTAGCTCGCCCACTAACAAGTGAGCCGCTATAACAAGTGGGGCAATAATGACCAGCTGGCGAATGTCATTTTCATGCTCACGCATACGGCCCTCACATGGTATAAAAATCCCGAGAATACCTTGACACCCTGCCCTTGCTTCGTGAACGAACTAACAAAGCGCTTTGGTTAGTTCGAAAAAGAAGAGGGCTGAGCAGACATTGGCTCATTGGGCTGAACTTCGCAGTGAGATGCGCAGCGTACAGAGTATATTGAGGCAGTAGTGAAGCTCTGCAAGGTCGCCTCGCCTAAGGACATATATACATTTCTTATAAGCAAGGAAAGCCTGAACTCCGTCGTCGATGTCGTGCGACATTGCCGAACACTGGAGAATTTCGATTAATGATACCAGACACGGAACGTTGATCGCTCGCCTCTGGTTTGCCTCCGCTGCGGGAATCGAGGCCACATCGCAAGATTCTTCAGTCGCCGTCGATCTTACAGATCTGGGCTACCAATATTCTCAGTGCAACCGGCTTACCAGGGTGTATCTACTATGACTGCGCAGTCGTCTCCTCCAACAGAACTTCGGTACACCACCCTTCGTAAGTCGTCCCCGGCGTCGGATCAGAGTGTCACTCCTCCCGTGCTTCACACGCGGCTGTCTTTATCACCTCGTCGCCGGTCCTCATCACCTCGTACGGAAAACTAACCAGCGCGACCGATGAAGGTGAGGTCGCTACAATTTAGATCTGTTCTGATATTCTTCCTCCCGTATCAACGCTCTAAAACAAAGTTTGTGTGGTCGTTATTGGCATATCCACATCAGCTCTCGCTGATACCGGTGCAACTGTTTCTGTTATTAGTATGAAATTTAAATGTCCTCTGTTAGGCAAAGTGATGTTCAAGTGTGCGGAAACCTCAAAGTTTTGTGGCGGGATGGCGAACCGTTGCGTCCTTTTGTGTGTGTAATCTTATTAAAGCTGCCGAGAGTGTCGTGGCCGTGGGCAACAGAAGAAATATTCCTCGTCTACTTCACTTGTAGGTAAGCGCCAATGTTACCGTCCTAAGGCCATTTCGCGACTATTCGTGATACCGTTGCCGCATGTCTGTGCAAAGCCGCCTTTACATCATACCCCTCTAGCAGTGTGAACCGCCAAGGTGTGATTCACGCGACTTCGGCCTTGCTGTTCTTTCAGGTGTGCACCAACCCATGGCGGATTGCTTCTCGCGGTGGGAATGAGATGTAACGCTGGCTGACACCAGGATCGAGTGCGTTCCAGAAAAACTAGTGACAATATTGTGTATGGAATTCACTTCTACTAGCATCGAGGCAATAAAATTTATTGGGCATGTTGCTCTAATTCTTCGCGTGGTTTGGGGAACAGCAGGACGTTCTGCTGCTGAGGAGAGAGGTTAGCCTGTTTAACAATATTTCGAGTCCTTCTAATACCGATGAGCATCAGTCTCTACTCAAAAGTGGTATTTTGCACGATATCTGCCATGCAATCTGCAGATAGGAAGGCACGACTTCCCTGCTACCTCCAACTGCCTACGGTAGAATGCTAATAACAGCTATTTTTATGGCATTTCAGGCGCAACCTGATAGCTGACGACATTTAAAAGAGACCAGACGTCCCTTTCTTTCCGTGCATTATTGCATCGGGTATGTTTATTAGTCTGATGGCAAGAAAAACTTTATACTTTAGGTAGAAACCTAAAAATGTGCCTTAAAAATTAGCCAGGGTTGCACTTTGCTTAAACAGAATAAGATGTGCGGGAGCAGTTTGGCATAGTCATGCTTGGCGGTTTACCAATGAGACTGGCAAAGTGTACCTTCCGGAAGTGAAAATTGGTTTCTTTTAAAGGGAAGGTGCATTGTTTTTCCACTTCTCGATGGATGCCACAAGTGTTAAACATATTTCACTATTATAGTTACCGGCATGTAATTGGAGGTACATATGTCACCAGTTCAAATCCCTATCGCAAATGTGGCTCCGACTAGCAGATGGCTGCTAAAGGGCAAGCAAAATGGCATGGAGACTTTGGCACATTTTTATGCATGGTTGAACTAAGTAGCTCTAGCATAATAGTAATCGTAGTGACTTTTCCAAATATACTTCCTTGAATATCAGGTCTAGTAACAGCTTTATGCAGGGTCTGAAACTGCATTCAAATTAATGATGTACACCGGAAAGGCTGAATTCGGAGATAACATTTGTACAAATCTTTAAAATACATGGTTTCTTGTTGTATCAGCAACACAAGATGAATGTGAAGTTTTATTGTCGGTTTCAGTGCTAGAACTGTTATTGAAAGTTTCAGGCTTCTGTCTTTGGATTTCAGAATGCCTGAGTTATTTCTGTTGTCCTAGCTAATATCTCTGCTTTGCATAAAAAGTGCGAAAACCCCTGGCTGTAGCATATATTTTATGCTATAAACAGAAATACCGTCTAGATTCACTTAGAACGTCATTTCTGTGGATATTTGCTACTATTACAAGCACTACATAGTGGCACATAGGGCAAGCACTGGCTCTGTATCTGGTTGCATAATATTGAGTAACAATAGTTAAATGGCTATTTTAAACTACTGAGTCTGCAAAACTGATTTCAGCGAGCTTATGACAATGCATATTCACTGATATGCGTCAGGTCTGGTTGTGGCAGGCAGTTTATTGTCTAGATATGCTAGCAAGTAGTAGACATTACTTGCAGCATAGATGTAGCCTATAGCTTCAAAGTACCGGGATCTCTTATGTCTGCAGACTAGGAGGACGTCATGGTTGACTTAGGCTATGTGAGAATTGGGATATAATGAGCTTGCACTGTTGATAAACACGTCTTTTTTGCGTGCTTTCCGGGTGATGATATTTGGTCTACAAAAGTATAGATAACCTTTATTGACTGGCATGCTGTCTCAGCAGCACCATTTTAATAGGACCTTTACGAGGCTCTTTGCTGGTTATTTTTGCCTGCACATTTGTTTTGCTGCTGAAGTCTGCTGTTCCCTTTGGATTTTTACATAGGTAAACTGGATTTTAGTTCATTCACACTACAATTCAATTCTTCAACTTTGCAAAATTGGGATACTGCTGCTATATAAATCAGCATAGGGAAAGTAAATGTAAGTTAACTTCTGTGTGCTTTTATTTATCATCTTTGGCATGTTTAGCATTTAGATGGGCAGTTCCCTAGCAAAGCTGTTGTCATGTACAGAGTGCGTACCTAATACCTAACATGAACCCACAGTGCACGGACCTGACAATACATGTATCACTTTCAATTTTTTTCTTGTTCATCTACACGTTTGCATTTTTTTTTGCTTCTATAAACAACCAGCAATGGGCACTTCTTGCAATTCTTGATTTACTTCTATTGACTTCTACACGCATTTTTGTACTTGTATAGCTAACACAGCCAGAGCCTGCACATTTTTGTTTTCATAGCAATATTGGCAATGTGCAGTAACTGTAAACGCCGAAAGGAAGAGTAGTTCAGTTTAAGCAAGGCATCTTTACTCCACTTTTCATTCGATGCAATTTCCTTATGCTACCCAATGAGCAGATTTTTAAAGCGTAGAATGTGCTCACAGTGGTAATGGCAGAAGGAAGAATGGCGTGAACTGTGATGGTTACAAGAAATAATTCCGAAATTTGCATTATTGACCAATAAATGGGCTTTTTTCATCTTAGCCCGATGCAAGTTTTGCATACTTTTGTATTTAGTTTTGTTTTGGTTTTGAATTCTTTATTCCCCAGGGGCGCTTCTGTTGTTCGTTATATACATGTAAGTGTATGTGAATAAACGGATTGTGTTCGTTTTGGACGGCTGGAGTCGACTTCCACCTTCGAAAACACCGCTGACGACGAGGATGCTGTGAACCTACCCCCAACCCCGCTGCACCATTCTTTACCGACGCCATGAACTTCGTCGAGCTTGCGCCCGTTTTTTCTTCCGACGCCTGGCCGTCCGTCATTGCCATGGGAACAGTGAAAGCAAATGCTTAACGTGTACTTTGTGGCATACGGAGCCGCCTCATTCAAGCCAGAGCAACGCAATGCTATTCTTTTGCATTGCTTGGGGGCGGAGGGCGAGCGTGCCTATCAGACATTACATGCAGGGACCAGCGCCGCTGTACCGTCAGCGCCAAGTTCTGCAGCCCTCGCCGACGACAAGTCTGTCGTGGCCGCTCCAGACGAATACGGCTCTGCACTTGCCGCATTACGGCACCAGTTTTCAACGTCGTGCAACGTTATCGTCGTCGAGCGTCATCGTTTTCACCGCCTTAGCCAAAACAAGCGAGTCCGTTCATGACTTTGTTGTCGCTCTACGCGAGCTAGCGTCACATTGTTCGTTTGCTTGCAAGATGATGCTCTGTGGTATCAATTCGTTGCCGGCGTAGCTTCCAACCGTGTAGCGAGCGGTTGTTGCTCGAGGGTTCCACACTGTCAATCGAGGATTCAGCTCGATTTGCACTTCAGTTTGAGCAAGCAGCGGAAGAACTAAAGAAGGTTTTCGCTTCGGTCGAGGCAATTTCATTGCTGCAGCGTTGTAAACCATCCGCGTATCTTTGGCAAAAAATAAATGCGCAGCCAGCAGCCCCCATTCAGCAGAAGGTAACAAGGGGCGCGGGCGGCTCACGTGCGCCGCAGCGGAACCTCCCTGAGCGGAACCGAGAACGGAGTAGCTGCAATCTCTTTCTCTATGGTAGCTGCTCCAGTTCAAGTTTTTTCAGATGTGGCTCGCAGGACCACTTCTCATCAGCGCCGCAGTGCCCAGCGCATGGCAAGACTTGTTCATTTTGCGGCCTCAAGGGCCTTTCAAAAAGTATGCAACCTCAAATGAACTTAAATGCGAGGCCGAGTCCGTGAAGTTTAATATCAGGATGTTTTGTCATCTAGCAGTGCTGAGCAAGTTTTGACTTTGCAGCGTTTCGCCCGTAGCGGAATTCATACCCAAGTGCAAGTCGCGAATGTCACATTGACATTTCATGTCGATTCAGGGTCGTCTGTTTCATTCTTGTCGGAGGAAGAATTCAGTCGATATTTTCAGAGCGTTCCACTCCTGCCTGCTCCGCATGTCACTCTGACTACCCTCAACGGCCAATTTCCGTGCTAGGTTGTTTCCAGGCAGATGTTCGGTTTAAAGGCTGCACAGCGTCACTGCGTTTTTATGTTGTTCACCGAGGAACTTCTTTGATCGGTCTTGATGGCATTCAAGCCTTGGATCTTCGCATTGAGGGTTCTGCTCTTAAATGCTTGCACACGCCCGTTTCTCCACTGCCGACTGTCAATGACCCGCTATCCCGTTCAATTCCCCCACCGTCAAGCGAGCAGCCTCGCAACAAACATCTTCCGCCAGCCTTAGCACTTGAGTTCAGTTCGCTTTTCAGTCCCAAGTTGGGTCTTGATAAGGGGTTTACCCATCGCACCAAGACGCGGCAAGGCGAGCAGCCTGTAGCTTCCAAGCTTCGCCGTCTGCCATGTTCTCTCCGATCACTAGTATGAAAGAAGCTTCAGAGGTTACTAAGCCTTGACATCATCGAGCGCATCGATGCTTCTGAATGGGTGTCCCCAATTGTTTTTGTTGACAAGAAAGATGATAGCATCACGACATGTGTGGACCTTCGAGAGCCAAACAAAGTCATTGTTCCCGACATTTTCCCACTGCCGCATACAGAGGAGCTACTTCACGCTTTGGTAGGTGCTGCACACTTCACAAAACATGACTTTGCTTCCGATTACCATCAGATTCGTTGCACCCTAAGAGCAGGGATCTGACAGCGCTTATCACTCGTGAAGGTCTTTACCGCTTTAAAAGATTTTGCTTCGGGTTTGCTTCGGCCCCAGCGGCATTTCAGAAGATGATGGCGACAATGCTAGACCTTTTCCCAGGAGCGTTGTTCTACATTGAGGATGTGATCATTTCTTACAAGACCGCAGAAGAGCACCTTTCAAACTACAAGACTGTGCTGCACATTATCAAGAATGCAGGCCTGAAACTGAGCAACGAATGCCTCTTTGATGTTCTAGACCTTACGTTTCTAAGGCATCAGGTATCTCGCCATTTCCAAAAAAAATTAAATTCCATGGTTAACACAAGAGTGCCAACGTATGTTGCAGCCCTGCGTTCGTTCCTGGGTCTTGTAGAATACTGCTCAATGTTTGTTACCCACTTGGCACAAGTGGCCGAGCCTATGAGAGTCTTGCTTCGCAAGAATGAGCCGTTCATCTGGCCATCTGAAGCAGACAGCAGTTTCAGGAGGGTTAAGGAAATGCTATTCTCGAGTCGGGAGTACAGTCTTCCAGATGTTCGATCCGTCACCGCCAGTAATCGTGTCGACCGACGCTTCCGACTGTGGGCTGAGAGCAGTTCTGCAGCAATAAAAAGGCCATGAGCTCCGCACAGCCGCCTTATCTCGTACGCTGTCGCCTGCGGAGAGGAAATATTTAGTCGTTGAACGCGAAGCACTAGCATTTATTTAGGCGTGTGAGCGATGGCACACATACTTTTGGGGTCGCAATTTCACAATTCGAACAGACCACCAAGCACTGGTGTCCTTGCTGTCGTCCCAAGGACATGGAAGACGCCCACTTCGAATCGCACGCTGGAGGGCACGACTGCTTTGCTACAATTTCACTGTTGAATATCGCGAGGGGTCCACAAACACTGTAGAAGATGCGCTTTTTCCGCTGCCAGCACCTACCTGGGAGGCAGAGATTGTTAAGATTTATATGTGAGATGGTAGCTTACGCTCTCGTGTCATGCTCTTAAAGAATTAGCTTAAGTATCCCCAATAATGTAGCACCTTACACTGATAAGATGTTAGAAGGGAACAATGTAGCAGGCAAAAGAAGTTTCCGCCATTGCTATCGCAATTCAACTAGGGTTAACCAGAGTTAAACCCCCAACTAATTATTTGGCCGCTGTGGCGAACGACGACGACGACGCTGAAGTTGGAGCTAGTGTGTTGGCGTGTGCACTGATCTTCCGGTGGTGTTCGTGACGTTGGAGTGTAACCACTGCCGCTCAGGAACGCCCGGTAACAATAATCACCACCTGCAAGAACATAAAGAGCGAGGAGTAAGGGTGAGATGAGAGGCTGTAGTAGAAGATGGGTAGCGGATGCACCGTTCTGATATGATGCATGGGCCGGGACGGGTGGTTGACGAACTCACCTAAAGAGCCTTAATGAAACTGCACGGCGTATGATGTAAACAACTCAGAAGTGGACATTGCGGGTGAAGTTCAGCAACTCGGAAGAATGGCTGCCCATATGTATTTCCTGCGACCACGTAAATGCGAGGTAGAGCGCTTGGTTTGCGCCACTTGTTATTCGGAGGAGGAACCTCTGAGTTGGGCACTGGGGCCTTGCATTTGTGATTGGAAAGGCTGGGTCAGCTTAAAGGCCAACTTACCGGCAAGCCTATGAAGGCAAGCAGTCAGCGGCGCTGCCATTGCTTCTTGCCAGGGCCCAGGTGTAGCTTTGTAGCGTGTGCAGATTTTCGCCAAAAACGTGAATTGCTATCCGAATTAGTTCATATTCCTTAAAAAAGTCGAAACAAAGAAGACAGACGCAGAATAACACAGAAAGAGTGCACGCAACACCTCTGGACTTACAACTGGTGTATTTCGACGAAAAAAAAAATAGAAGAGGCGTAACAGTCTGACAACACCATTAGATTCCTATTTAGAACTGAATGTTTCTTGCCAAACTGGATTGTGTGCAGCATGTATTCGCCTACGTCTAACAAGCGTTATTGTCATTTCGTCACGTGGTTTGAAGCGTCATCAGAAGAATCTGGAGAGTGAAAGAAGAAGCAGAAACTGGTGTGCCTGGGAAACTCGCAGTCCCTCGAATAAAAATACAAGTCGTGGCCAATCAATCTTGTGCGTATGCGCCATTTTTGTGAAGATAACGACAACGACAAAACATAATCACTCGGGTTACGTACTGAGTGCGTAACAGTTGTGGTGGAGCTTGCGAAGTAACTCAACACGGGTCCCCGTGGTCTTCGACGAAGCCGGCGACTCGTTGGCTTGCCGCCCCTACCAGCCAATATGACTCAAGGCGGTGACGCTGTTTGAACACCACCTGCGGTGAGCAACTGGCAGCATTATCACGAGGCGCGCCTTTAGTGGGAAACCTGATAATAATGTCAACGAATGACTAATCAAATACGAACGGGTGAGCTGGTACAGTCGTTGGGATTCGACTGTGAAACTAGCGAATGTAATGTTCTTGGAAGGCGCTGCACTTATTTGGTTTGGCAATCATGAAGATTCACTTACCAGCTGGGATCGTTTCACGAAATAAATCGAGGTGCTTTGAAGACAGATCCGCGTAGAAAATGCGCAAAACAAACGTTGCTGCAGCCAGCCCAGATACCTGGCTAGACATCCGTCACATATATCGAGGACATTGTGAAGTTGTTGTAATGCCCACTCCCCTCTGTAATGTTTTACCTTGAGGGTACCAATAAAATAAAAAAAAATAATAAAGTTGCAAACCCACGGATCTCCGAGCAAAATAAAGTGGGACACTTGCTCAAAGGGATCGCTGAAGACGTATAAACGTTCCTTATTAGCAAAGATAATTCGAACTCTACTGCAGACGTCATCAGGCACTGCCGCACTTTTGAATCCTCCAGGTTGCGCCGCATCACACCTAAATTTGGCCGACTGGCCAAGTTCACATCCGGCGCGAGCATTGATTTCAGTACTCCGGACTCGATGGCTGCACTGATACCCGGGATGCGGGAATAATGTCTTCGTGCAAATATCCTGCGTTCCGGGATAAACACCAATATGACGGTTGCGCGCTGCAGAGAGAACCCGCGACCCCATCAACTTCCTGGGCTTCGGCTCTAAAGGCACCACACTTTGAAGACCGCGACAGCATGACGGTTTAATCTCTTCCCAGCCAGGTGTGGGACGAAGATCCGCCTACACAAGCGGGGTGGTCGTCAGCAAAGCAGGCCCCACACACTCAGAGCAAGTTTCTACCCACTTTTACTGTGACCGGTGGCGCCTTCAACCCGTGTATTATTGTCCGTGACATTACCGGACATATCTCCCGGTACTGCCGTAAACAGGGCCTGCTGCCACAAGACCATCTACCGCTTTCTAACGTACGCTTCTGATCGTCTCAAAACTGATTTTGATCCGCCATCTGCATCGACTTTGGATACCTACCACCTGGCTCAGATTCGAAATGACTTGCCTGCTTCCGACCGCAGCCTGACGCCGCCACCCCAAAGACAGCGACGCTTACCGTCTCCTGGGCTCCATTCTTCCCCTTCGAGAAGCTAGCATTTTACTTAATGCTACATTGAGTCCAGCTCTTGTAGAAGTTTCGTCGCTGGTTTGGGTGCGTTTTTTATGTCTTAAGATACAATTCTCATTGCGAAGCCTAGAGAATTCATCCAAGTTGTTTCAACTGCAAGTTTATGCGAGGATTTCGACGCCATAACGGATCCTACAAAACTTAACTATGTAAAGAAGAGTGTTTTGGTGGCCCGTTGCATAGTTTCAGGGACCACAGGCTACATCTTGCTGTGGATTGTGAACTATTCAGACGAGCCAGCTGTGTTACCTCGTGGCATGAAACTCGCGCCTTTCGAGGAAGGTGTGTCGATTTCAGTGACGGCACTAAGTTACTTTGCTCTTGAAGAGAAAACGCACCCTTTTGCAGAGTTTCAGATCTAGGCTTTATTCCTGAAAAATTGTTTTAAACGTGAGGAAATGTAAACAGGTGGCCTATTGTTTTCTATCTTCTTCAACAGTATAGAGCGTTCTACACTGTCTTATGATTTGGCGATATCCAGAGTGACCAATGACGAGACCTCTTTCTTCTTCATTGCAACCCTCATTCTGTTTTTAAAATCTGTATAAGCTGTGCGAATCAATCCCCCTTGACGAAACCCAATCTGTGCATCAAAAAAGGTATTCAGGAGGAGGAGGAGGAAAGGCAGGGAGGTTAACCAGAAGAAACCGGTTTGCTACCCTGCATGGGGGAAAGGCTTGAGGAGGTATAAAGGGGAAGAATAAGGGAAGTTACTGGAATATGAAGTCAGTGTAGTGTGCGGCAAAATCACGGCGCATCATGCAGGCCAGTGGTTCTCAAGAAGCGGAGCAGTGCCTGCGAGGCCTTCAGCGCCAGAAATCGCCATTGCCAATGGCCTAGAATCTTCATTCCTGTGATCAGGCGTCCATCTAGACGCTACAACGTCTAGATTCATTCATTGGTATTTAGAGTGCTAATATGGCCATTAGCTTGCATGAACTATATGTTCAATAGTTTTCACTAGGTTTGACAAGTTAGGCCAATAATGTTCAAACCAAAACCTCTGTAGTGTTTGTATCACGATAAGCAAACGGCCAACTCACGGCCACGTGCCGGTATTTCGGCACCGCCCCCTTGCCTGTCTGTATCTCGATATAAGCACATGCGTGTTGGTTTGCACGGGCAGTCGTCGACCAGCGGGACGCGCGGTCTGACGGCCGGATGACAATAAACCCGAGTTCTTGTTGCACCTCGGCTACAGTGTCGTTTCCCCACGCAAGACACGACAACCTCTTTAACGCGATAGCTTTAAGGGCCCCATGTGGTAGAAAAGCTGGCGTCAACGTTTTGATAGTAACGCGAAAATCTGAACAAAGCAGAGAGAGTAACAGTATTGTGAAAGCCCGCGGAGTCGAACACGATACCAGCGCAGTTCGAGGCGAGCATGCATCCACTCCGCCACAGAACCGCATTGCGTCTCCCCGAATAAAGGTGCACCTAATGTATGCATTGTCTTATGACTGTCAACTAGTGGTTACGTGCGTGATTGGAAAGAATTTAAGTACGGAAAAAATTGTTAAGGAAGTAACAAAGAACAATTCCGTTTTGCTTAGCTGCGATGCTGGGCTCACTGGGAAATTCCTTCGATCGTACGGCGCTGCCGCAACGGACGGCGCGAGCCAACGTCCGATTCAAAACCTTATACATTCTTCCATCGTCTTCAAACCATTTATTATTTATTTTATCTTTGAAGATTAGCATAATTTTAACGACTTTAGAGCCTTCAGGCAGCCAAGCAGTCTCCACGAGAAATATACAATACGCAACACCTCCCAGATGTGGTCTTCCACTAAAGCATTCAGCATATCGACTGTGATACCGCCGAACTAATGTGCTGCGGATTTCAGACCAGCCGCTATAAAATGTGACTCCGATGGCTCAACTTAATGAGACCGGCTCATGGCGTAAGTCGAAGTAACGGAACCATCGTTTGTGCTTGTAAACGAGGAGCAAGGTCTTTCGCTATCTGATCAAATTTATCTTTTGATTCATGGGCTTATAACACCTCTGATTCTCTTACATGAGATGCTGAGGAACTTTGGCTGCATTACATGAACCTATACAATGCCTTCTGATTATTTGTATAGGAGAGGTGAATGTTCATATTAGCATTATACTCCTCCTCAGGTTTACCAATATAGTTCGTTTAAAAGAAGGCCCCAAAAAATTGGTAATTCATCCCATTCTGAATACTCTGGTTATAGGAAAAGCTCTTGCATGCAGCCCTTCCACGACAGTATGCATTTTATCGTTCTTAGTCCCACCATCGCATGACATATTCTTACCTACCAGCGATTTCACCGGGAAGACTGAACGCTCAGTGGCATATAACAGAGAAGGGATTGTTTGTTGAGCACTTTGAGAATCTGAGATCATGCTATTGAGGAGGCATAGGAATTCAGAAGGTTATGAAGAACTCATGGTTGACAATTTTCTGTTGAGAAGTATTTACTTTAAAATCAAACGGACAATAGATTAAATGTAACTGGAAAGTGGCAGCAACGTACCTCACTTGCATACATCCAGTTCTAAAGACGCTGGCCACATACATCTGGACGGTAACCCAAATAACATGGTGTGAATTAAAATCGCCAGCAATAATCACTGTGTTGTTAGAACTCAATAGATCATATAAACAATGTGTTCTACGGATGCCTGCAGGGAAGTAAACATTTGCAATGTTGAAGGGAGCAGACTATGGAATTGCGATATCAACTGCGGGCAGTTCGCAGTCTAGTTGTGTAATATTGCCTGACATTTAGCACGATGAATGCTTTTGAAGAAATTAACGTTTGCAAGCCGTGACTTTAGCCGCCAGTCTGATCGGATCTTAAAGCTCGGAAATGTTTTAGAGAAAATGATCGATATGGTGAAAGCCATGTTTCTTGAAGTAAAACTATGTCTGGACTTAATCTAGATATAAGACTCTGCAAATCGTGAAATGAAGATACAACTGAACGGCAATCCCACTGTAGTACTTTTAACTTATAAGATCAAGGAGGCTGCAACAGCCTCCTTTGAGAAAGTAGGTCTGAGCTGAACATTAGGGGAACTTCTTTTGCTCTTGCTCTTAGAATAGACGGACTTTGAGGGATAGGGAGAATCGCGACGCTTCTGGGAAGAACATGACATTTCTACATCCAAAGGGAATATGAGAGACGGGTATTTCCAGGACCGGGACTTAGCACTTTCATGAACGCAGAATAAGCAGGCGACGACTGGGTAGAGTCCCCAGTAACAAAGCCCTGAGTAACAGTGGGACCGGGACATTCTGTTGTAACACGGTTACAAACTGATAAAGCTGCAGCTTGGAAACACCCAATCAGGATAGAAATGACATGCGACACAGCTTCACTAAACATTCTGAACATACGCTCCATGACAACCTCAAGTGCTTTCTTCACAGCTGATGCAAAATACTTCTTTATACCTGTTTCTACACTCGAGCGTATTGTTCTTAAAATTAAAGCCTGCATATGAATGCTGCTTTCGATCTAGCTGCTCACGGACATCTGATCTAGAGCACCTCTTGTGCTGGATGATGTCCAGGATAATTTGTTCACCTGAGCGTTTCAGGCAGGTAGCATAATCAGCGGGTGGTCGCCACGACATAGTGTGCAAATTCCATAACAGACATACAAATTTCCAAGGAAGTATTGTCTCCGCAAAGTCACCATCGTGTAGCTGATATGCGTGCCTTACTGCAATTTCGGAGCGTGGACAATTAGCCCATGCAAATGTTGCAATCATGGATTCTGCCAGCACCCGAAAGCCATTAGCATATCTACTGCATCGGAAGAGTGATATGATGCCCACTCCAGCGTTGTTGAATACCGCAATTATTTCCTGGGGAGGTTAATCCACGCCGCTATAATACCTTTTCAACAAGCAGAAATGAATTGTTTCTCTGGTAGCGAGGCAAACGATGTGCATCGAAGCAAGTCCGACACACATTGTATATCCGAGGATTTGCAGAGAATGCACCCCCTGCGAAAAGGACGCATATCATAGATTTATACGTTTTAGCTGCTCCTAGAATATTTTTGGGCATTTGTTTTAGTTTCAGGGGATCCCAAATTGTTGCAGTCACAGGCCCACCTCCAGTATCACGCTTACTGCATTTCTGCCAAAAGATTGCAAGGCCAAGCTTTAGGCCGGCAGACCGGCGAACAAGGATCCCCCCCCCCCCCTTCTCCCCTGGGGAGGCTAGAGTGATTGTCCAAGACCTATGGGAACATGGACCCTATTTTCGGCTCCAAAAACTACCTCTAATCAATCCCCCAACGTGTAACTAACGTCCACGCCTGAAAGCGCTGTCAGTCAGGCAGACGAGACAGGCACCAGCAGTCAGAAGACTGTACACCAAGTTCAGCACGGACACCGCTTATTCTTTGGAATAGATCCATTTTAAGTTCAGCTATGCTGTGTGTGTGTGCCTCCTCTGTCTTGTCTTGCGCCTTTATTCGCTAGTTCCGCCTTTGTAAGCCGATTTTACTGAGCCGCATTGCCCGCACTCTCTGGGGAGCGCCAGCCGTACCCCGTGAGAGCCCGTCGTTGGCAGGAATGGCACGCAGGTCTTTGGTCTAGGCGTAGGCGAAAAGACAGGAAGAGTAACGGCCAAGAAAACCGCACGGGCCTCGGACACCAATCAAGTCGTTGTAAAGGTGCGATGCGGTGGTCGGCGAGGAGGCGAAATAAAAAAAAATGTCCTCTCCCTTCCGAAACAACAAGATCGAAAAAACATTAAGAGCGCCCTCACGACTATCCACTTGTCGTCTCCATTTATCTGGCCCATAGGAGTGGGCCTCGCGTGTTCTTTACTAACAAAGGATAAACCTTGAATACGGAGAAACTCTTCAGTGGCCGGTGCTTGGGATGTCTTAAAATGGTCCTATAGGGATCCAAACCTGCACTAAGTGGCGACTCAAGAGCAAGCGATCAGCGCCCTCTTCGGCGGAAATTTCATACAGCGGGAGGAGTACGGCTGAGGCGCCTCATTTCGCTATGTAGCGGCTGAAGTACGCTTTTTGAAAAATGGGCAACCTTGAAGGACATTTTTGCTGTGTAAATATTAGAAAAAGGGAATATGACTGCTTTCTTGTGTGGGAAGTCTAGAAGTCATACACGACAGTAATGTTTCTGTGTAACCAAAGTGTGTGTCACAGGTGAGCGGCAACATCACCTACAACGTGCATCTCGAGGTCAGCACATAATTTCTCAGCTTTTTGATGTTATAAACAGACTTGCACTGCTAGTGGAAACTGTTCGGGTTTCTCCGCATGATGCTGCCTGAGTTTGTGCATGCTCGGCACGGAGATGAATCGCCTAACTCTCCGTTTCCCACGCATGTGATTTCGGACTTCAGTACATGTGTTTACACTTGGCTCGTGAGCATATAAGCGCGATTCAGCTCACGCGTTCATATGCGCATGTGCGTTCATGTGTGCGTTCATGTGTGCGTTCATGTGTGCGTTCATGCGAGCTGCAACATATCACCGATATTGTCCCCCAGAGCAAATTCCTAACAATGATTACGCACCAACACGCCGCGCAGGTGTAAAGACTCCGCTCTATTTTTGTCCGCAGGTGTACGCTTGCGCGCTAATCTGAGCGTACGTTTACTGAAATTTATTTTTAAATTGTGATATATCGATGAACTGCACTTATTGATTTGTAAATTTCTGAATGCTCGCAGCTGTAAACGTTGCAATAGTTTGCGTAAGAACGGTCGTTTTGTGTGTGAGATTATCAGGCAAGCAATCGAGTGGTGTTACACCCTCTAAGTACAGCCGAAGACTGTCGCCAAGTGTCCTAGTAAGTCACAAAACACAACGAAAAACACGAGAACAGATTCACATAAGCACCGTCTGTGTGCATCTGTGTTTCGCGTTCTTGTGCTGCCAATTCGGAATGCGCCAAAGCAAATTAGCTAAAATTCCATCCTGCCAATTGCATGCGGCACTGTCAAATTCATTTAACATTGCCTGCAAAGCGCGCTGCCTTATAACGCGTGAAAAGCAGCGACCGAGTCGATTGTAGATAGGGCGTGCAAGCATTCGTTTAAGAAATTCAGCATTGGAATCAGTCTAGGCACGGCTGCGATTACTAACACTGCTACACGATAGGAATTGAACTGCCACAGCAAATGAGACGCTTACTTGATTCTGTGGACCTCAGCTATCCACGCTTCGCGCCTCTGCTTCTCATATCACTCGCCCGAAAAGCGGTTAAATCCCACCGGCGGATCCCACTTCTTTGTGTTGCGCAGACTATTGTGACACTGCACAAACCAACAGTAATGGATTCCTGCTTTTCGCGAAGACGAGGGGACAGATGTCATTGCGAAGAGACTAATAAAAATTTGCTGGGGTTTAGCTTTAGATAAACCTGGTAGGTTGCGTAAGCAAAGCCGACGTAGCTTCCTCTTTGTGTTCCTTCTTCTTTTTCTTTTTCTTCTTCTTCTGCTGCTGCTGCGCGGCATGGCTACCAACCGGGTTTACCCGACGGCGTGAAGAGTGGCCCCATCCGCGGTCGCTTTAAAGGTCAAACGCGGCTACCGGCCGGGTTTACGCGACGGGCTGAAAACTCTAGTTAAGTATTGCTTACGCAATTATATTACGAGCGACGCACGTTTCGGCACTGCTCAACGTGTTGCCGCGCCGGCTGCACTCCGCGACTCCATGGCTCCTGGCCATTTCGCCTCTCGCCGCTGTGGCGCTGCTATCGCGCCTCGAAACTACCTAGAGTAGCAGAATATAAATATCTGGGGGTATGGGTAAACGAAGGATTGGCATACATTGGAAAGTATGAGCAATCACTTAAGGCCAAAGGGCGAAGGAATACCGGGATAATGAAGCATAGGGCATTGTGGGGATACACTAGGTATGAGGTATTGAGGGGTATTTGGAAAGGAATTATGGTGCCCGGACTTACTTTCGGAAATGCGGTTTTGTGCCTAAAATCAGAGGTACAGTCGACATTAGAAACAAATCAGAGATCCGTTGCACGATTAGCACTAGGTGCCCACGGCAAAACTACAAATGAGGCGGTACAGGGAGATATGGGCTGGGCATCTTTCGAAGTACGGGAAGCTCAGAGTAAAATATTATATGAGGAACGCCTGAGGAAATTGGACAGTAACAGATGGGCAGCTAAAGTATTTAAATTCCTGTACTTAAAAAGCGTTGACTCACAATGGAGGAAAAGAACTAGGAAACTAACTAGTAAGTATGCTAGTCACAAGGACGGAGAAATAAAGAGCATTAAGCAACAGGTGAAAAACACAGAAGGTAAAAATTGGATAAATTCGATGGAAAAGAAACAGAGTGTGTAATTATACCGGAAGTGGAAAATGCAGATCAGGAAGGAAGATTTCTTTGATAACTCAAGAGGCATTGCCCTACTTTTTGAAGCTAGATCAGGGTGCCTTAGAACACGCAGCTACAAAAAGAAATTTAACAATGCAGATGACGCATGTGCTGTATGTGGAAACTCCAGTGAAACAATTGACCATATTATACTCGAATGTAATGGTATCCATCCGGAAGTTGATGCAGGCGCAATCACTGTTCCTGAAGCACTGGGGTTTAGAGATAACAGTGGCCGGGGGAATAAACCGGCGGTGGAAACTAGCAAAAAACGACTGGAAGATTGGTGGCTTAAAAGCAGAGAAATGACACAATGTTAGTATTGTAGGAACAAAAATTTAATAAATAGAATGATGGTTTAGTTAACCATTCAATAATTAAGATATAGGGAGAAAAATGAGCATGATAGCCACTGCTAACACCCCGTTTCAAAGGGGATGCTCCTATATTCCATCCATTCCATCCATCCATCCGAAACTTGAGGTTGGGAGCCCTAAGCGTCAGGTATCAGGTATGCGTGCGTACAACCTCTGCATCGGATGGTTCAGATCGGCGACTTCAACAATAGCATTCTGTGGCGGTGAGCAGCTTAACAGGCACTCAAATGGCAACAAAACGACGTAGTTTCGGAGTTGCTTGGGCACTTGATGGTAGTGACTTTCGCTCAGCCGGCATTGCCGTAAAGACAAACTGATTGTTCGTCACTGGGAGTGAATATGTCGACCTCGATGAAAAACCCCATAGCAGCCGAGGACGCCGCTGATGACTGTTTCGCTTGGTGCATCGTCCTCCAGAAGCGTAAGTTGTTCTTCAAATTATCAAAGCAGTACAGGGCGTGTGATGTAGAAACATTTATTAGAACGTCATACGTCTAAAGCAGGGCAATAGGAAACAAATCCTTCACGCAGGCTGCCTAGGCAAGCGCGCCTGCTCAGTCATACGCCATAGCCGTTGATCCACCATCGTGACGAAAAACGTAAGATTCCACAACGCTTTTCACTGTTTTGTTTTGACAGTAGGCGTATGCACGATCTCCCGCCTCTTTTAGCACGGTAGCGCTAAGATAGAAAGCCACTTTTCATAATAATAGAATCATATTAAATGCAACGAGAAAATTCGTAGTCTATATTTGCTTTTTGTATCCTAATCGAAGCGTTAAAATACACGGAATTTTTTTTTTCCTTTATTCTCAAAAAACGCCCTAAATATGCAGTCATAACTCCTGCATACCTGGCCACAATAAGAATTGATTTTGAAATTATATACATAGGGACATCAGCTGAACAATTAACCAAAATGACTACGATATCATCAATTGTAGTTCTTTAATTATAATTACAAAGAACTAGTTTTCAGAGGATACTGGGCAGAAGCAGCGATAAGAAGGCCCGCGAACTCCTTGAAGCGTATCGTATAAGAAAGCGGGGGGCGGGGTTTGTTAGGTACAGGTTTGTGGCTCTGTTGAGGCAGAGAGGAGTTATATAGAGAGCTTTCGCTGAGGACCGGGGGCGTTGCTCGGCCTAGGCATATGTGTTCCTCGCTATATATTGTTGGTCTTGTCTCTGCAATAAACTAGATGTAATAACGCCAGTATTGTGTCATTCCCCCTCTCCTGTGTACGTGTTTGTTTAGCGCTAAAAATGCCGTTTGAATCTGAACGCCATCTACTCCATCCACAACTTCTTTTATGTAGTTCTCAATCAGGAATGTTTTTAAAACAAATGCAACAATAACAAATGTTCTCGAACGAGTTTTCGTGGTTCATTGCACGGCCTAACATATATAAAATATCTGCAAAGTTTCATTGAAATATCTATTCGTTAAAAAATTTACCAATCTGCGCATCAGCCCGCATGACAGGAAACTGATTTCAGGAAAATTAACAAAATGATTCAAGATCCTCGATATGTCATATAACATGTCCAGGAAGAATAAAATCGCCAACATTTTGCAGCTTTGGCCCTCCTTAGTCTTCTCTCTTTACTCCTTTTTGCTCATGCAGCCGCTCGTTTTTTTTTTTCTTGCACTCCTTGCGGCATTGGTAGACTGAGGGGGAGGGGGGGGGGGGGTTCCTGATGCGGTTTCGGCCTCCTGTCAAGTAAGCTTCTAAGTAGGCTTTCATTGTTCC
>JAJIZL010019363.1:12166-32159 GCA_023969395.1 Amblyomma maculatum | reverse complement strand
AATTTTTAGATGACAGCTGGCTGTACCGCTCGGAATGCGCTGCGCTGCACACTAGCCAATCATGAATAAGTAGTAGAGTTTTAACGCGACAGGGTATTGACTGGATTTTTAGCCGTTCACGGACGCGGCCATTTTGTGCTGACTGGCGCGCCGCCGCGTAGCCATTCCATTGAGAACTGCAGGACTGCGGTATCTCCGCGGCCACGCCTGCACGTAGCCACTATTAGAGTGCCTTCGGATATTGCCAAATATATTTTTACCGCACAGTTGTGTTGGAGAAAATTTACTTGCGTTGTCGTAGAGTTAAACCGGATGCGTTATGTATGGTATTCAGTGAGACATTCACGTTAACGGCGGTGGTGCTTAGCATGCAGCCGGGCTAATGCTGCCGTTTCGGCGAGAAAATGTTTTTGAACAGTTGCAAGCACTACTCTTATTTACGGTTCACATGTAATTTCCCTCCCAGTGAACTATTTATAATCTCTGCCAGCCATAGCAAACCTCACCTATTAGTCTGTTGTCGCCAGCGGGTGGTGTGCCGTTCACACAACCAAATTATCGATGTATGCTCATCTGAGTGGACAAGCTAACAGCAGGCAAGTTTTGTTGCGCATTATTTCTAAATATGGCCGCATTAGAATTGTTTCCTTTTTATACCTGGGATATCTCTAGCCCCTGTAAAACTGTTGCGCATGCGTGTCACGCACGATACATCGTTTTAAATCCTCCACGCTCATTTTCGTACGTGCCAAGGAAAGAAACAACCGAAAAGAAATGCTAGCTGGAGCATAACAGTTCTGTTACGCCTTGCTATATGGCTCCGGAAATTTCCCCTGTCTGGGGTTCTTTAACGTGCGCTGACATCGCACACTGCTTAGGCGCCTTCGGCTCTACCTTCATCTAAGCGCGGTCGTCACTGTCGCGATCGAACCCACGTCTTCGTACTCAGCAGTCAAGAGCCGCAACCACTCAGCCACTGTTGTAGAGCACAACATCGTTTTGCTATTTGTATCAATCTTGAAGAAATATTAAGACTAGCCAGCTCTCGCGACTCCTGCAGCAGTAGGCGAGTGTATTGTATTTCGAAGCTATTGGTCGACATAATAGTGCTGGGTTCCCTGCTCAAAACTTCATACAGATAGCAAAAAGGTGTTATGTCCTACAACAGTGGCTCCGCGGATAGTGCTCTTGAGTGCTGAGTCCGAAGACATGTGTTCTATCACGACATTGACGGCCGCACTTCGATGAATGTGCAGCGGAAAAGCGCCTGTGCCATGTGCGATGACATCGCACACTACGCGCCTTCCCTTCTCACCTTCCTCACTCCCACCCTTCCCTTCCGCGCAAATTCCTTTCCGAATACCTACACTTGTGACGCCACCTTCCGGCCCACACCTTTCTTACTCCAGTACGTCTTACCTCCCCCTACCTCTCCCCCGCTATACTCCTGCCCGCACTCTCGCCCCATGTCTCTTGGCCCCTTCCCAGTCGATACCAGTTGGATGCTGTTTTGTCCAGCACCGAACTAGATGTCCAACTTCGGCAGGTGTCCCGGCCAGAGGAAGTCGTGACTCGGCCCGGCGTAGACGCCCCAACCGGCAGCCCGAACGCCACCCGCAATGCTGCCATATAATTTTGTTTACTTTTGGCCTTTATACTAAAAAAATGTTTTCTCCACCGCAACAGGGATGCCTACACTTGACAGTTCATGGCTTCATGGCGCGTCCAATGCTGCGCATTAAATAGACACTCCCAGCTACTAAAGTCAAAGCAGGTCTAAAGGTAAGTGTTGCGGCGCTAGGATTATCATAACTCCTACGGAACAGGTAGCTTTGATGTGTTCTATTGGCTCCTTCTTTGTGGTGATATATTTTCTTCATTACAGTAGTACATAGGACATTGCAGTACATGGATCACCACTTGTTATTTTCCTCTAAAGGCTGAATGAACTGTAATCGTCATGACGTAGACACTTCTTATATGTATCAGCCGTCATTCCGTTGAAGAAAGCTGAAAATATTGTTACGGGACTTTCCCGAGCGGTAAGAGTCGTAAGAGTCCGAGTTCAACGTCAGGAGCACCTCCGGAAGATCCAGAGCACACAAACACAACATCTAGCTACAGTCTCGTCGTCGTTCGAACCCAGCATCCAAAACTCTACCCCCCCCCCCCCCCCCCCCCCCCCCCCCCCCCCCGCGCGCTTGCTAAACCGATGGGCGGGAATAGTAGGGTTTTAGACGAGCGATGTGAACAGTTTATGTAGGTAGTACAGTGGAGTCTCGCGTGAGAGACAGGGGCGTGATCTCGTAGGTCATGTCACTAAGTCGCTCCAAGATGCAGTAGGGACTCACGTAACGGGGCTTGAGCTTCTCGCACAAGCCCACACGGCAGGTCGGGAGTCAAAGAAGGACGACAGAGCCAGGCGGATAACCTACATTGCGATCGTGATTGTGGTAACGATGTTTTTGGGCTTTCTGGAAAGGCCTGAGGCGATCTAGGGCAATGTTTCGGGCGGCGTCGGCGCGTGCTTTGGCATCAGAACGATAAATGCTCGTATTGGCTTCAGCAGGCAGCAAACCGTCGAGAGGGAGCAGAGGGTCGCGCCCAAAGAGGAGATAAAAGGGTCAGTAGGCGATGTTATCTAGATGGAACGAATTGTATGCAAATGTGACAAATGGCAAATTGACGTCCCAGTAACGATAGGAGTCAGAAACATACATAGACAGCATGTCCGTAAGTGTCCGGTTATGGCGCTCAGTCAGGCCATTCGTTTGGGGATGATAGTCTGTCATACATTTGTGGCGGGTAGAGCATCACCCGAGCAAGTCAACGACTTTAGAAATGAAACATGGGCCTCGATCCGTAAGTAGTTTACGCGGAGCTCCATGAAGCAAGATGACGTCTCGAACAAGTAGACCAGTGACGTCGGAGGCACAACTGGTCGGTATAGCTCGCATGATAGCGTACCGCATTGTGTAATCAGTGGCGGCTGCCATCTATCTTTTCTACGAAGACAATATCGGAAAAGCACCAAGGAAGGCGAGAGCGACGCGGGAATATGGGATAGGAGAAGCTTCTATTGGTTGAAGGCGACCACTTTGCTGAAGCTGCGTCTTCTTCCGACACTGACACAGGTCATAAGCACCAACGTTACGGCGAAAAGAGCGATAAAGGCCGTGTAAAACAAAAAACAAAAAAAACAACAAACAAACAGGCGGTGGAAGCTATCATATGTGCGTGACACTCCCAGGTGTCCTACTGTACGGGTGTCATGAAGTTGGGCTAAAGCAGTAGAGCGGAGATGAGTAAGGACAACGCGCAAACGTTCTGCACCATCTGGGTGCATGTTAAGTCTGGATAATGTATCATCACGCAGCACGAACATATTGACGGAAGGATCGGAGTCATCGATGTGTTCAGTTCAGTTCAGTCGCTCAGTCGTGTCCGACTCTTTGTGACCCTATAGACCATGTCACGCCACGCCTTCCGGTCTCTCACTATCTTCCTAACATCGGTAATGGGTCGTAGGGAAGGGTCAAGACTGTTCGGCGCCGAAGTGCAGAAAGTCCGTGATGGACAACACGTAGTCGTCAGTGGTACAGCCGTGTAATTCAGGATGATCAACGGGATTGCGGGGACAGTCAGCGTCGTGTTGCAAACGGCCTGACTTGTAGGCAATATCAAATGTATATTTCTGTAACCGCAAGGCCCAGCGACCATGGCGCCCGGTAGGGGTTCCTAAGTGACGACAACCAACACAAGGCATGATGGTCTGTTATTGCGCGAAAGGGCCACCCAAACAAATAAGGGCGGAATTTAGTCAACGCCTAAACAAATGCGAGGCTTTCGCCTTTGATAATTGAATAGTTGCGCTCGGATAGAGATAGCTGGCGGTTGACATAGACAATTACACGGCTGACGCCGTGCTGGAACTGGGCAAGAATGGGGCCGTTGCCATGGCCACTGGCTTCGGTTCGAAGTTCTGTAGGTGCCGAAGGGTTAAAATGGGCCAGGACAGGGGGAGCGATGAGGGGCGAAGTCAGGGCATGGAAAACACGAGCTTCATCAGGACCCAAGATTAAAAAGCCTTCCTATTGAAGAGAACAATGAGCGGGCGGGCAAAGTCGGCGAAGTTCTGGATGAACCGTCAGAAATAAAAACACAAGCGAGGAAACTGTGCACGTCAGTTAGTGAACGCAGAGTTGGGATATCGCGGACGGCACGGACATTACCAGTGTCAGGCTTGACAGCTGTGGCATCAACCAAGTGGCCAAGAACCTTTATCTGGCATTGGCTGAAGCGGAAGTTTTTTCATTGAACTGAAGATTGGCATTGCGGAAGAGGAATGAACGTAGAAAGTCAACTAGGAGGGCTTGGAATGTCGGGAAGAGTACCACAACGTCATCGAGGTAGCACAAGCACGTGTTTCATTTGAAACTACGCGGGAGAGAGTCTATCATAAGCTCGAAGGTCGTGGGAGCATTGCAGAAGCCAAAAGGCAGAGCTTTGAATTGGTGCAGGTCATCAGGGGCAACAAAGGCAGTTTTTTCACGATCACATTTGTCTACCGCGAATTGCCAGAAACCTGAATGCGAATCAATTGATAATAAATAGCTGACACTAAACAGGCAGTCCAGAGCGTCGTCTACTCGGGGCAGAGAGTGTTATATCGGCGCAGCGCTTATCAAGCTTGCTGCCGCCTTGCTACTGTGTGCCGCCTTGATAATGTGTGCCGCTATCTGATGTACAGTCGAGCGTGATTTGAAGGTTATCGCACGATCGTCGACCGGGAACATGAACAGCGCCATGGCCCAGAATTCTCTGCCGAGGCGAGGGAGGTATCAGACCAGGGGCCGAATTACGGACTCCGCTCACAAGTTTGTGAGCGTGACGTCAAAATTACGAAGCTGTGACGCAGCCTTGAGACGTCAATCGTGACGAGTATGCGAAATCGTCCAATTACCAGCGACTTTTAGCGTGGCTCCGCCCTAGTAGTCCCGAATCCTCGGCAAACGTTGATGCCACAGTGTGGCACAAAACTGAGCAGGGACCGTCTCCTAACTTTTTCTAACACGACGCAACTAATACGCAATAAATAAAACAAACAAAGGTTCATTTTGGCAAGATACTATTTTTAGTATTGATTAACATTGAGCTCAAGTTGAAGCGTTCTTAGTTTTGTAGTTATACTTGCTATTAGGTAACTTTTGTTGCCACGAGGGTGCGCGGGCGGCGTAATGGCGTGCACATGGCGGCCTGCAAGGAAACAGCTGATTCCCCGAGAAGGTGCTGCTTTTTTAGCGTCGTCGGTAATCGAAGTGCCGTGCAAGTGCCGTGAGCATGCTGAAAATCTAATAGAATGCAGTCGAAGTTCAGGGCCTGCAGCGATAAAATTTCATGGAGCGCTTGACACGGAAATAGACAAAGACAACTTGCGAAGGTGTTTTCGGTCGGCGCCTACTAGTATCGATGAGAAAAGTGCTGAAAGTGCAACGTGCAGGCTCCGTGGTTCTATTTGTTTCTCTTTAGGAAATACAAAACGACTATGAAGCATGTAGTGTAGGCCAAAATGAAGCTCTGTCCTTGCATGATCATCTGTTTGTATGTAGCTGGATAGTTTAGGAAAGAACATGATCACGGGAATGCTTCCACCCCTGCCGTGACTGAACCCGAAGCCTTCATTCACTGCAGTGCCACCGCGAGAAGGCTTTCGATGTAGCTTTCGTTGTAGTGTGCTCTGTATTTTTTTTTTCTTTGTTCTCATGACTGAGTTGCTTTGTTTTTGAGCGACACCTTCTGCCCACACATCATTTGCTTGATGCATATGTGATGTTTTTCTGCGTACGCTACAATCACTGTGAGCACTAAAACTCGCAATATTATGCATTCAATTTGTCAGCTTTACACTGTATAGCATTAAGCAAATGCTTTCTATGCGTCCTAACAGTATATGCAGGCCTGTAGTCCTGGAAGGTTCACTAATGGAGACTACCTTATGCAAACATTGTACATAGCACTACTTGTGTCATGTTTCTGCACTGTTAAGAGCCATACTTTGTTTCCTGCTTCTGAAATGTGCCAAACCTATGACAACTACTATGCACGCCTGTAATCATTAAGCAACTATTATTTTGTGTCATGCCTCTGAGTCGCAGTTTTATGCACAATACTTTCATTTCTTGTTTCTGAAGTGGGTCAGACCTGCGATGAGTACAGTGCCAGCTTACAGGCTCTAAAAAATTATTCGTGTATGTCTTCTCTGTGTAGCACAATCGTGCAGCACGTGCAAATAACTGCCTGTGCTATTGCAGGCAGTTGGTTTCGCTGCTGCATATTCAAGCGTGTGAAACGCTGCAGGAAAATAAAGGGGCACAGTTGATACACGTGCTTCTAAAAAACTTCTGTGAGACTTTCCCATTCCGATAGGCATCACAATTGCTGCCTCGTTGTGAAACACTTTAATTATGTACTCAAACACATGCACACACACACAAACACCAACATGCACGGTTGCAAGCAACAGTGAATGGAGGGGGGGGGTTACGAAGACAAATTTGACTTGGCAGATGAGGTTCTAGAAGATTCATCATTATCACAAAGGTTTCTGGCACAGACATGAAACGAGCTACGTGTGGTATATCATAGCCGATTGTTGTGCTGGCATTGACGCCGCAGCTGTTGCCGTACCATGGGCAGCTGTGCCAGCCAGCTCTGGTGGCAGGTTCTGTGGAACAGGCTAACATGATTCTGTATGGCTTTTCCCTAGAGGTATGCATGGCAATAGTGATCCCACTTCCAAGTAGCCGGTACACAGATGTGACCCTTTCTTGTCCAAGCCAGCAGCACCCTCCTCGTCTGCAGGCAGGAAGATATCCAAAGAAGTTATGCAACACGGCACATGTTACACGCTCTGGCTAGTAGAGGAGCGTCTAGTATTTTTGCAAGCACTGGAAGCGGCTCTTCAGCATGCCTACGCAGTTATCCACCATTAACCTTGTGGAGGTGTATGCCTAGTTCTATAGCCGTTATGGAGAGTCCGGACCGGGATGCCATGACACTGGCAGCCATGTCTCCAACAGGTGCCCCTTTCACCAGCATAACCGAAAATGGCACGCTGTTAAGCACATTCTTCGTCGTTGTCGACCTCAACAGCCTCATAAACTGACACAATGGAAGAGTCGCATCAAGTAGCTCATTGCCAGGTCTTGCTGACGATGGCATTCATGGGAGTGCAGACAATGAATGATTGAAAGTTTCAGCAACACTGCTGTAAGGACAGCCTTGCACTTCATATCGGTATAAATGGTGCCCCATTCCTACTCAATACAGGCATCAAACACACGCATTCCCATATTCGTTTCTTACGTAGGCATTTCAAAAATGTACGACGTGTCTTACGTTTCAGCTTTTATAAAAGCCCAAGAACGGCAATACATGTGAGGCATGTGGAGACTACCGTAACTTATCTTGCAAAGAGCAGCACGGCTCACTGTCGTGAATTCGACGCCTCGCAGAAGGCCTTCCTCGGCCTGTATCATGCCTGTGTGCAGCCGAGAAGGCCGCCAGAAGAAAGCATCATGCCAAGATACCACGTAGGGAGGTTCATGGCCCAAATCATGTCGGCATCTCATATTTGAAAACAGGGACATCACAAGGCTACTCGTAGACGCCCGATGGGCCGTCGACAAACCCGACGACGCCCGGTATGCTGCCGTGACGAAGGAAGCCTTTCTTCGCCGCCGCCTTGCTGCATGCCGCAAACGCTTTTGAAGTGTCGGCTGCGCGAGGCCGATGTTCGCCTCGTTGCCAGTAGCGGTTTGGAAGCCACTAGGAGCTCGGAAAAAGCGCAGTGCACACATTATCTGCCGCCACACAGACAGCGCACTCGGCCGCACACACCTATCTCAGTTCGTCGCGTCGCACAGTCACTGTCCTATATCCTTCTCGAGTAGCAACATGCGTCGAAACATCTCGCCCGGCACGTCAAACAGTCTTCGTACACCGTCCTTTGCCGATGATCGCGTCGGGGCGCCGCCGCTACCGCCTCACGAGAACGCCGGCCGCCGCATAGACCGCCGCCATTTTTCCTTTGTGAGCGCGCTCACAAACGAGTTGTGAGCGGCTCGCGTCGCTCACATCCCCCGCTCACAATTGGCCCGTAGTCGATGTCCCCACTTCAAGTGTGTTCATGACGTAAACAGCAGACGTCGATGATGTAAAGGACGGCCACTCCCACCGTTTTGCCGCTGGCCAATAGGAAGATTGTGAGTGTGAGTGTGATTGTGAGTGTGAGCCGTCTGTAATACGGCCCCAGCTTCGCTCGCTCTTTTTGCTCTTCCTTTAGCAGCCGTCACTCCCTTCTGGGACATAACTTTCTTTTTTTTTCTTTTGGCTCTTCGAACAGGCAGTGATCGTTGTGCGCACGACGTATTCTTCGGTGTTATCTGAAATTGGACGCTATCGCAACGAATGGAAAGCTTAGCATAGAGCGAAAGGGCAGTGAGTTTGTCGCGGGGGTGATGGTTGTTGTATGGAACAGCGAACGAGGGAGGGAAGAGTGCAAAATCCTGATTTTTCATGTTCCCAACCCGGCCGCCAAGAGCCTGGGTGCAAGGCTGGTCGACGTTCGCGCGATAACCTTCAAATCGCGCTCGACTGTACGCAGTAATCGTTCGCCTGTGCGACTGTAGCGCTAGCCAAAAGCATGCCTTGGTTGCATTCAGGCTTTTTGTAGAGAACGAAGCTACTGAATGCTTGTTGTCTACACTTTCGTGTTGCTGCCCGAATAAAGCCTAGCCTTCTCGACGTCTCTGAACAACATGGCGACGAGGATGCGATCGTTCAGGACGAGGCAATGACCAAAGCTGAAGAAACGACGACGACGCCATGGAAAGCGAGGACGTCAGTGATGAACACCGCCCTGGGATCTTTGGGCGAGTTCTGCCCGGCCTCTGGCCATTTTGACGTCCACGTGGAAAGGTTTGACCTGTACTCAACCGCCAACGGCATAGAAGCAAGAAGTTGCAAGTCTTCTTAACTGTCCTTGGTGAACAGACTTACGTGACTCTGCGTAGCCTTCTGCTTCTGAAGAATCCCACGGAAGTCAAGTACGAAGAAGCTGCAGATGTTCTCCGCTATGGTCAGTGGTTACCGAATGGTATCGCGTCTACCAGTGAAAGCAAGAGTCGCACGAAAACCTGGCACAGTTCATTGCCGAGCTTAAGAGACTGGCTCTCACGTGCTCATTTGCCAGTTTTTTTTTTTTAAGAAACGCTCCGGAGCCGACTAATTTCTCGAATGCGAGCGGATTATAACTGATGTCTTCTTGCCCTGTCGGATGACGAAGTTACCTGGGAGCGAGTTTGAGAAATCGCCATCGCCTTGCGAACTGCTCAGAAAAACACCAGAGAAATGCTGCCTGAGGGGCCAACCACCAGGATTCACCACGCAAGGCCGGCGACACACGACAAAGGAGATGACTGCTAGAAACGAGCAGCGTGCCCCACAAAACGGACCAAGGAAGCAACGTGGGAAAGGCACTGTTCGAGTCTGCCATAGATACGGAAGACTGCATACTCAAGTGAGTTGCCCTTTCTTCAAAAGTACGTGGTTCAAATGCTCGAAGCCGAGTCATGTAGCGAAAATGTGCAAAACAAAGATGGTGCACAAAGTTGAGGAACCCTTGGCGGAAACCGACTTGCTTACAGTTTGTACGATGAACGAAGATCACGGCTCACAGCCTATTGTGCCCGAAGTAAAATTAAATTTCAAGGAGATTCCGTTGGAATTAGACACGGGAGCCACTGTGACAATAATGTCTTAAAGAGACTTTGATGAAAATTTTCCACACTGCCCATGTTAGAAAGACTGCATGCTTCTAGACGTGCATAACGGTACTTCAAAGTGAAAGGCGTAGAAAACGTCAGTGTATCTTATCAGAACCGAAACTACGATCTGCTTTATTGCAAGCAAGAAAATGGAGCTCGCATGCCGACGATTTTAGGTCATGATTGGATAACTGCGCTAAAAGTTGACTTGCACAATGCTGTTCAGCAGTTGCAACATGACGGTGATAACGTGCAGGAGGGCAGGCTGAGGGTAGCAGCGGAAGCCGAGAACAAGTTAAAACGGCTCTACAGTGATGTATTTTAGCCATGTTATGGTTCTATTCAGGGATTCACTGGTAGCATCAAAATGAAAAATGATGCGCATCCAGTCTTTTGTAAGGCGGGACCAGTACCATATGCATTGCGCGAACCGCTGGAGAATAAATTGCTTGAACTTGAGAAGACTGGTGTGGCGAAGTGCGTGGGCTACACCGCAGTGATCGTCGCAAAGAAAGTAGAAAAGCAGATTGCTCGAAAGTGATCGCTCTCCTACAGCTGCCTCGAATCAGTCAGTGTTGGATCGGAGTGATTGTTGTTAACTTGTACCGTCGTTGCCAAAAGTAACCAGGCTGCCCGATTTGCTCCTTAGCCCTGTAGTTAGGCGTTTTACAGGACATGCCAAATTATTTTTCACCTGTGCAGAAAGAAAGCCCATCACTCTTATCTCTAAAGACCATTTTTTCTCTTTTGAAATAGATCAAGGGCTCCAAAAACGGTTGAAAAAGAAACCCTGCAGCCTGGTTACTTTCGGCAAAGACGGTACGTTGCGCCCAAAGTGCAACGTAGCAACAAACCGATGCTGTGTTACCTGTACTAACAAGGCGCAGCGCTCGTGATAAGCGGAAGTCTGGCGTATAATAGCTTCTGATTTGGTTGGAAGGGAACTGTTATATCGGCGCAACTCTTATCAAGCTTGCTGCCGCTTTGCTACTGTGTGTCGCCTTAATAATGTGTGCCGCTTCACTACTGTTTGCCGCTATCTGATGTACGCAGTCATGGTTCGCGTGTGCGACAGTAGCGCTGGCCAATAGAATGCCTCGGTTGCCCCCAGTCTTCCTTTCTGAAACGAAGCCACTGAATTCTTGTTTTCTGTATGTTCTTTTTGCTGTCCGCATAAAGTATTGCCTTCTCGGCATCTCTGAATAATGTAAGGTAAACGTCGTTCTTGGTGATCGCATTCAGTTGGCGGTAATCAACACAGATTCTCCAACTGTCATCTTTCTTTTTCACTAAGACGACAGGTGATGACCATGAACTGCTGAAGGGCTCGATGTTGTTCACCAGCATCTTGTCGACTTCCGTTTTTATGATTTGGCGCTCAGAAAGAGATACACGGTACGGCTGGCAGTGGATCGGCCCAGCATCGCCGGTGTTAATGCGATGTGTCACAACAAAAGTTTGACCTAGAGGGCCGTTGCCAAAATCGAAGATGTCCTCGTAGGAATGCAAGAGTTGCGAGAGGGCGCGAGAGTAGTCTGGTGGCAGATCCATAGCAATCATTGCAGAAGTGAGGTCGGAATGAGTAGTGGCCGAGAGCGATGCACAATGATCAGGTTGGAGCTCAGGTGGGACTGCTGAAAGTGTGCACTCGTTGAGGGGAAACAGATCGGCGAGTACGATGCCATGGGGAAAGTCTTGAACAGAGACGCTGAAGTTAAGAAAAAGGAGTAGGTGCGGTCGGCGGTTACGGCGACGATGGTGTGAGGAAGGATGATATTGCGCTGAAGAACAACGTCAATGATAGGGTAAGTAAGGTAGGCGCAATCAAGAATTGGGGGAAACTGATACATGGGAACATAGGTGGCAGCTTCGGGTGTCAGGCGAACAAATTCATCAGCGCGGAGACGGGGCTTCTGAGATGCGCTGTCGGAGCAAAGCGGAAGGCTCAGGCGTAGAATACCAGTGGCGCAGTTGATAAGGACAGCACTGGTCGGTCAAAAAAATATAGGCCAATATTCACATGCTAAGCATAGCCGTCTATAACTTAACATCACAATAATAGTACGGTAAACAATACTAACACGAACAGTGCACATCCCAACGACAGCAGCTGCAGTGTCATTGGCGACACGAACGGCGGAGGAAGCGGCGGGGATCAAAATGTTTTTCAGACGTCGACGAAATGATGAATTAAGGCTAGAAACTTGTGCGCCAGTGTCAATTAAAGTGGTTAGAGGTACGTCGTCCACATAAATGCCGAGAAGGTTGCGTCGATTAGCCATGGTCAGGAATGGAGTTTGAGGCCGGGTCGTCAATGCAGCGTCCCATCCTGGAGCTGCATTGGTTAGGTTTCCGGAAGAGAGTCAGAGAGGTGGGGTATGATGAACGGCGAGATTGGAGCGTGCGGGGGGCGCCGGGTCTGGGGAGACGGTGAGCAGCTGGACGTGCGCGGAGCTGGCGAGGTGAAGTCACGAGAGGGCGTATCACGGAGATAGTTTTAGTTTGGTCCATAGTCGGTGTAGCGATCCCTGTAGTAGTGAGGTCGAGGTGGCAGAACCCAACGGCTGCAGCAATGCCGAGAAATGTGGCCGACACGTGAGCATTTGTAGCAGATTTTTCGGTCGTGTAGAGGTGTGCCATTTTTCAGGGTTGCGGTAGCGAAATCGTGTCAGGATGGGCATGGTAGGAGCCGCAGAAGCTACGGCACGAATAGTGGGTTGGAAAAAGGGCTGTGCAGACTGCTGACCAGAGCTGAGAATGACGCTCGCAATGAGGCCCACATATGCAAATTTCTGGTGAACGACAGTTTATATCAATACTATGAATGCTATAGTAGCGTCAGCAGTCTGAGGGGTCAATGCAACGGGTGTCATAGCCTCCAGTGTTCTGCGAACAATCCTGATCACGTTTGCCGGGTGGGACGGCTGTTGGCATGTGGGCAGGTCTTCACGCGAATACGTAGCAGCTGTATTTGCAAGCGGTCGAAGCGGGGAGCAATGCGACAGTGTTTAGCTTGCTCAAACCGCCGACATACTTCTAGGACGGAGTCGATTGTCGTACAATGTTTGCAAAGAAGAAGGTTGAATGCGTCATCGGCGATGCCCTTCACAATGCGGTCCATCTTTTCAGTCTCTGACATGGTGCTGTCCACTTTACGGCACAATGCTAGGACATCCTGAATGTACGATACGTATGGCTTGGTAGTTGACTGCGCTAGACAAGCAAGATCTTTTTTTTTGCACTGAGCCTGTGCCCAATTGGCTTTCCGAGTAAGTCGTTCAGCTTCTGCTTGAAAATTTCCCAGGATGGTACATCTTCTTCGTGCGTCTCGGATGATACATCTTCCTCGTGCGTCTCTTTGGTTGTCAATATTATTTCACCTTAAGATCCTAACTGGTGCTTGAGACCCCCTCCCCTCAGGTGCAGAGGCGCATGAGTAGAATTTCTTCCTTATTAAAATTTGTTTGGCGCATGAACACTAGGTGTTATTAAAAGCCGCGAAGGTGATCAGCTATGTAACATTTTTACATCACCAGATTTAAATGTCACTACGTGGTTCTACTTCAGTCTAGCACGCAAGGGAAATATCCCATCATTACCGCTGCTTTACACACCTAGAAATCCTTGCAGTACTACATGCTCCCAACGTCATACTCACTTGCAACTGGCTATATTTAAGCACCTCGGTGGCTGGCAAAAGTATGGACGCTGTGTTTGTGTGCGCGCGCCCGCCTGAGTGTGCACGCCTCTGTAGATATATGTGCATGCGTGCGTGCATGCGTGTGTGTGTGTGTTTTAATGCGCGCGTTAGTATGTCTGTCTGGCAAAATGCAGCTAAGTGTAAATTACAGCTATGTGGAAATGTGGAAATCTTTTAGCCGTGACACCATCCTAGCAACCCTTTACCTGGCACTGTAGTCAATGAGTTATCACTTTCTGCTTGGGGTCCATTTGGTCTTCCAGCGTTGGTTACTGGTTTTGGTGATAAAGCCACGACTTTGAAGTGGAGGGGGAGGGGGTGGCAGCTCCTGGTCATACATAGCTGGAAATGGGGCGTCCCAGAGGGGGCTCGCCTGCTACCAGAGGCTATACCTGTTGTATGCAGTCATTGCACCCACCGCCGTTTCGGTGGTGGACGAGCTGTTGCGGCGCGCGTCTTCCTTTCACTCTCTCTTCTTTTTTTTTTCTTTTTCTTTTTAATATTTTCTCTGTCCACACGAGCAGCATATCTGGCTCAGCTACAGATCCAGTAGTAGGCACATGCATTTTTTTCATTCCTCCTACAGACGTAACTACTACTTCCCAGCGTCCGCAGTCAGTGATGACTATATTCGCTCATTGGAGACCTGACCGCGGCTCATGGTGCATTACACAGCCATTAATTAATCCCTACGCGCGGAAAGAGGCGATAGCTATCGTCGACTGCTAACTCGCCATCCTGTGAGTTCTGTGACAGGCCGCTGGCTGCTTTTGTATGAAGCTGCTGTCATGCCACTCCGCCATACAATTATGGTGCGGACGAAGGCTTTCCTCTTCATTCTCAATTTACCTTCTTTCATTCTAGCATCCGGTCAAATGAAGCAGAAAATAAGTGCTATTCCAAATCTATGCCTAGAAAATGGAGCCCCCGACTTCGTAAAAAACATGCGCCACTGTAAAAGAACCCTGCCCGAGAAACTATACATTTTTGTCGCTTAAATATATTTCAGTTACGCGTAAAAGCTTACCCTGTGGAGTCCGATGGCGGCCTCTGCTCTTTCCTCTTCAGTTTAAAATTTTGCTGGTAACATAACGCTCCTCGAGGGAGATATGATAAAATTCTGCTAAAGCTCACCACTGCTCCTCCGGCGCGCTCAACAGCGAAAGACACCGTGGCTACTGTACTCTAAATCTAGCACATCCCAAACATACACCACCTGCCAGAGTTGTAGAATTATCGATACGCTTATCATACGTGAAGCACGATTGAGTAGTTTCATAAATATAGCGCGCCAATCGTTCAAATTTTTTAACCTTATGTTGATAGCGCATTCCTAGTGAACAGTATTTTCGAGCGAATTCTTAGCTGTTAATTTAGATGTGCAGACTTCGCAAATCTCCATAACTAACAAAGTGCTCTTACACTAAAATTATTACGTATACTCCTAGCACGTGCCAGTTCAACGGCTTTAGATTTGCTGTGTTTAAAATATTCGATTATCCTTCCGCACAAAGAGGAAACAATGAGATAAAAAAATGAGAGCATGGCCATGAAGGCCGATGCTGTCGGCCGTTTAAAGCAAACGCAATGCGGCTATTCCTCTCACTGTTCAGACAGAGACAACCTAATTTATACAGAAAATAAATCTGAGCTATAAGAGCGGAATTTGTCGCAGAGTGTTCACAAAAGAACGCTCTTTCTTATACTGAAATGGAATCAAACCACCACATTTAGCCATACCGTTGCGGAGTATGAATCATGAAAGTTCCTTTCCCCGTAGTAAGCCATTCTTATTTCCAATTCTATTCAACAGCATTATTGCACCTCTGAAGCCACGAGCAGTGTAGTGGCTTCCATGCCGAAAAGCATTCAGCGCCAACCAGAAAGAGATTATCGGCTCTATGTAATGGCCCGAGCGACGTCTCTCCAAACTAAGCCATCCAATAAATCCGAGTGAAGCAACCGAGTGAGTGTAGTGAAGCAGAGACTGCACAACGTGGACCTTCCCTCAAGCAGCCTCAGCAACAAGTTCTCTTTAGCCCGAGCACAGCTACGTCCCCTGTGGACGTACTAATATAATCATCCAGTTTCGAAATCCGCTGATTTAAGCAGCTCTGGCACCGCACCGCTAAATTGCAGCAGGCGGTTCCACCTCAAACATTTTCTGCCTGGAGCTCCACTGATGCCCGAGTGGACCGGCTTGGGCCAACATTTGAATAATTTTGCGCACGGGTGGCCAGCCAAGATAGGTAAGGAAGGTATTTCTCGACAGAAAAGTCGCATTTTATATAAAAGCTGCAGTGCACGGTTGCTGCTGCGTTCGGAGAGGTCTGTAGCGGGTAGGCAGTACATCGCTGACTGTGCAAGCTGCTTCGGCTTCCCCTTCCTCGCAGTCATTCATGGAGACTGCCAACGTCAAGGGTTATCTGGACCAAATGACAAAAGATAGCGCTATAGTGCACTTCAAACCAGTCTTCTCGTTTGGAAAATCTAAATACGGAAAATTAATTAGCTGCAACTTTAGTCAGTGTCATCAGTGATAGGGAAACAATTGGCGAAAATAAAATGTTGCTATAGAAATGGCTAGTTATGTAGAACTTTACCTTTCAAGGACCTATGAATTAATCGGTTACTACAATTACGATGCTTCACAATGCGAAATTTCGGTGGAGGTGTTTTGGTGTTGTGATTTTATAATATATCAAGGCAAAAGAGTTTCAGAGATATGCATATACGTACAGTTTCATAATGCTCTTCATTTCTCATACATATTCTTTCTTCAAGAAACACTCCTCCACAAGTCATTCATTTTTATGAATGAAGCCTAGCTGTCGGAAAAGTGATCGGAGATATGCTAGGTATGGTGCATGTGCTTGACTGTGAAATACCATGAGAACATATATTAGCGTCGTATTACAAGGAGGCATTTTATCAACTCGTCTACGATACCTAAATACCTACATCCATACACATAAGTGCATTATATGTTTACATACATCCCGAATACAAGGACAAGGGCGCGATCCCAGCCGCACCTGCAACTCGGGATTCGCTCGGGATTTGTTGCCCACTACGCCTATGACGCCGACTCCAAATCTAGTAGTGAGCAGGTCTCTAACGCTATTAGGTTAAAGCAATCCTCAGTTGCTAGTCAGGGCTCGTTTTGCCGGTCTTCTTCTCTAGTGTGCTTGCCTATTGGATACATTGTTGCCTGACGTTACGTTTGACAGGAGGATAGTCGAAAAACGCGCCCATGAACGCCTTGCATGGAGTTTGTGTGATACATGTAGGGTTGAATGATTTATTGGGGGTGGTTGGTAGTGCATATGGTATGACACTAAACTAGCCTCGAAGATGAATACTGGTGGCCAATTAATCCAGTTCTTTATTCACAACATGCTTCCTCACTAGCCTGACAAAAAGTTTTGATAGTCCACACTCCCTTAAATACATTGTGTGATTCCTCGTGGAAGAACTAACCATTAAATTGATACGACTTCCTATGGTGGTTCTGGATCGATGCGTCATAATTAAAAACACCATCGGTGGAAAAAGCCGGTGTAGACGTAGGCCACTTTTGACTTGCTACCTGCCACATGGATGGATGGATGGAATATAGGAGCGTCTTCTTTGAAACGGGGTGGCAGCAGTAGCCATCATGCTCATTTCTCTCCCTATATCCCAATTATTGATTTAGAATGGTTAACTAAACCATGATTCTATTTATTAAATTTTGTTCCTACATTACTAACATTATGTCACTTCTCTGCTTTTAAGCCACCAATCTTCCAGTCGTTTTTTGCTAGTTTCCACCGCCGGTTTATTCACCGGCGGTGGAATAAACCGTGTACCAGCTGGTACACGGTAGAGCCACCTGGCGCCGCTAACAAGCGGCAAAGGGGAGAGGAGGAAATCTCTCCAGGTGTAGGAGAGAAAGAGAGGCTAGAAATACTCAACATATTACACACTGGGCAACAAAATACGTCGACGGTGCACTCCCTTCTCCATAAATTAGCGTCTAAGTATACTGAAAGTGTGCTTAGGTAATGCGCAAAGAGAAATAGTGCGGGCGTTTTTACGCAACTAAATACTTCTCGATAGCATCAGTCCAAAACTTTGAACACAGCGTGTTAGAGGATGATTTCCCAAGAAGGTTAAGTGATGGAGTCTGGTAGGTGCAACGTTAGGAGATAGGAAGCGTGCAGAGTGGATCAGAGAAATACCTCAAGTTTCTGAAATTCTAGAGGAAACCAAGAAGAAATGGGCATGGGCAGGATAAGTAATTCTAAGAGAGGATAACCGATAGTGGCTAAGGGTAACGAATTAGATTACAAGAGAATGAAAGTGTAGAAGGCTCGGCAGAAAATTAAGTGGGTGGATGAAATTAAGAATTTCGCAGGGGCAAGTGGATGCAGCTAGCACAGGACTGGGTTAATCAGAGGAAAATAGAAACAGCCTTCACACCACATTGTACATAGTACGGTTGATGATGATGATAATGGCGTATTGAAACAGTGTGAACCGCTGAGCCAGCAATGCCGACAGGAGGTACGATGCCTTTGTTAGTACATTTTCCAGAACCTGCTTCACAACCCTGCTGAAGAACGAAAATGGAGTTTCTTTTGTGTACTGTGCCCACATTGTTTTCAGTTGTTATCTAGGCAACAAATGCACGTCGTTCCGAAAATGTAACCCGGGTTTCGAAACAGCGCGAGCGTTTGGCAATGTGTGTTGTCTACATATTCCCGTCCCATCTCGTTTCAGATTCGGATTGTTTTGTGCAGGCCGGCACAAAAACGTAAAAGCACCTTCTGGAACGCTTTTTGAAGGCACGGAATCTGCGTGGCTGTCACAGTGTATACATGCCTTCACAGACACTAGCTACATGTCTGCTAGGCACGTCAACACTAGCGGAAATCGCGATGCATACGCACCTGCCTTTGCACTTTTTCCCCACCTTTCCTGAAAGAAGTTTTTACATCTCGCTTCATCCTGAAGTGCCGAAACGCGAAGGTCATATTGCATAAAATGCATACTAGAGGCAACAAGAAAATCTTTCTTTGAATAAACAAATTTTGTTTGTTCAAAGCTTCGACGGCACAATAGGGCGTGGCAGCTGGTGATGTAAAAATTCCATTGATATTTGAAAAATCAATAAGAAAGAAAGTACAGCCACGTACAAAACGCCGTGTTTCTCGTGCACCGATATTCCTTGACTCCTCCCCGTAGCACTACCTCATATATATGAAAATGAGCCCTTGTTGGACGGAATAAAAAATAAAGGATAAAGTACACGCTTAAACCAACGAAGTCGATGCCATATATTGATGTGGGAAGACCTTGAGACCCTTTGTTCGCGCTAGCGCAAAATGAAGCCCAGCCTATCGTTCCGAAGTTTCTTGAAATATAAAATTTTACGAGGTTATTTCAGTGCGCCTAATTTATATGTAAAAACATTGCTTATATTTCCGCGCGCTTAATTTAAATGTAAAATAAATTGCTTATTTTCTACGACAATTTTATTTATATATCTGCGGGGACAATTCTTTCCGACTTGGGACAACACAGACGACCGAACCAAAGAATCTCCTGAGTTCAGGGGTAACACCAGGGCGGGTAGAGTTTTATGCTTGATTCCACCCATGATGATTAGGATCATATTTCTAATGACCCCTTCATCATTATCTTGAGATAATGTGTGCACACACACTACCTAGAGGAGAGCCTCTGCAAACTTGATAAAAAAAATTCACCTACCTATTCCAGAAAAAATGACTTGTATAACCCAGATCGATGTGTGTACCTGATCTCTATACAATTTGTGTCATAATTTAGGTCATGGGTGTGAATTTCACCAGCAAGAAAATAACTGGAATGACTATTTTCTTCTACTTTGTAATCAATTATCGCAATAAATAAATATACCACTTTCTAAGTACACACGCACACGTATCCTATGCTTCACTTTGTGACAGTGGCTATTGGCTGCGTAGTGGCACAAAAATACGAACAAATCTCGTCATCAAGCGGAGAAAACAGTGATAGAAAAGCACTCGATATTCCTGCGGAGTACGCGTAGCTTCCTTCGAGTTGCATATTCGCTATATATATATATATATATATATATATATATAAATTCTGCTCTAAATCTCGTTGCACGTTAAGGTAAGGGAGCCGACCAATAGTAGCATCTTTCCTGAGCTATAGCTGTGAGTCGACGGTGTCTGATTACAAATTGTGTGCCACGTGCCACAGCAATGTAAGAGAAAAAAGATAATCGAAACAAGGAAAAGGCCAATTGAGTTGGATTTCACTGGCAATGGGTTTTGTCAGGAGCTAAGGTTCTGACCTTGGACGCACGTCAGCTGGCTTTTAACGATTCACGTGCCTCAGGCGGAGGCAGCGGAGAGAGCTCTGCCTTTAATCGCAGATCTCAAAACGCGTGTGGCCTCGCCGGGTGTAAACT
>JAJIZL010019363.1:0-12156 GCA_023969395.1 Amblyomma maculatum | reverse complement strand
TTTAATCGCAGATCTCAAAACGCGTGTGGCCTCGCCGGGTGTAAACTATGGTGGTCAGGCACTGTATCTTAATGCGCCTCGCATAATACAGTACAGAAAAGTTGGGCTATTACATATTTCGGCTATCTGGTCACGGGTAATATGCAATATTTCTTTAATGGGTTTCGTTCTGTTTGCGATTACTGTGTGCGGATAGCGATACGAAACGCTAGCTTGCGGTCACTTATAAAAGGAAGAATTGAGTGCAGTGTTCAACCGTTAAAACTGGAACACATTTGATTTTCCGACATTCACTCGCATAAACAAAACTACTCTGGAGTTGTGGGAACTTACGTTGTGACTTCGGCGTAATGGTAGCGAAAATAAATCCCACAAACTATGTTACTCAACCCAAATAACTTCTCGAGTAGCCGAGTATGCACGTTTTAGAGCAGCTTCACTCAGTCCCGGTTTCCTCAGCGCTGCATGGTTTTCGTGCAGGTTAGGAAAGTGTGGATGGTCAGAGGCGCGGCCGTTCGTTCGCTTAGACATACACTTTGTACCTTTTAGATAAACTCCCTGCGTAATTTTAACGAGCAAAACGATCGCCCCGTCATCAGCAGGACGGCGTTTCTTTTGTTTTTACTTTTGCTACTCTTTGCACTGTTTTCTTCTTCTCTAGCAAAGCCAGATAGAATTAGAGGAGGGGAGGAGGAGTCCGGCTGGGCCATAATGCGATCGTTAGTGGGTACGTGTTTGCTAGGGTGTAGAGGACCTATTGCACATCGCGTTTGCAGTATTAACGCCAACTTGTGTTTTATTGTTCTTGGTGGAAAACATGAGTTTTCCTAATGACATCGTCTGTTTGTTTGCACTGGTGAGGTTAATACGCTGTCATAAAATCTGGTGTACTGGTCTGAAGGAGAAAAAGCGGAGAAAGGACAGGGAGGTCAACTAGCAAAAGAAGCTGGTTTCCTTTCCTGTGCGGGATAAAAGGGATACAAAAAATAAGGGTAAAATGGAGTAAAACGGCAAAAACGTTACTAGGCACTGTAAGGAGCTGCCTGTAGGGCCGTTCCGGCGAACTTAGGTAACAGAGGATCGAGAGGCTGCACATGTACCAATATGGGCATAATAGCTCGCGTGTCGGCGAAACGCCGATCATAGGGCTGCGTCTGAATCCCTTTCGATATTATTTGTATTACAGAGACGTTTTTAATACTAATCGATGGTATACGTCTCCGGGATGGTTTTGAGCTTTACGGGCCCCTGGAGCCTACCTATAACTACCTTTAAATGGTTTATAGCGTAATTTCAGAGCGACACACTTGTGATTCAAAAACAAGTCAGCGCAGCCTTATGCGCAGACAGAAGTGTTAAACCACATTTCTCCTCCAAGCTGATGAAGGACGAGGCTTCCTGATCTGTGATAAGCACTTATGTCATGAACTGCCTTCTGTAACTACCCGGTGTAATCAAATTAAAGCGCCTGAAAGGGGGTTCAGAAAAAATTGCTTGTTGTTCCTGGTAGCAGTTAGAGAAACAGTCACCATACAAAGACAAATGAGACAAACAATGACACAATAAAAGCCCGTACCAGACACCTTGACGCTTTTTGCCACATTCAGTGAAGTTACGCAGTTTTAGCGGAGGGGTTTTGTTTTTGTTTTTTTGGCTTCGCATCACCCTCGCTAAAAGCTGCGTCCTATAAGCTAGCAGCGCCTGTGGCGCCAGTGAAATCGCAAGATTGTTACCTGCTAGTAACAAGAACGAGACCACGAAATCTGTTAAATCAGTTACAGAGGGGGGCGGGGGCGGAATTGTTTGGTTCTATTATCTTCATAAAGAGGCGCTAAACAAGGAGACACAATCTCCCCAGGACTAATCACAGCTTGCTTAGAGGAAGAATTCAGGGACTTGTAACGGGAGAAGTTAGGGATAAGGGTAGATGGAGAATACCTCAGTAATTTGCGATTTGCTGATGACATTGCTTTGCTAAGTAAATCAGGGAATGAACTGCAAATAATGATTGATGACCTAGGCAGGAAAAGTAGAAAGGTAGGCTTGAAAATAAAAATGCAAACTACTAAGGTAATGTTCCACAGCCTCGGGAGGGAACAGCAGTTTACGCTAAGTTGGGAAGCAATAGACGTAGTAGGCGAATATGCCTACTTAGAGCAGGTAGTAACCGCAGATTCGGACCTTGAAAGAGATATAATAAGGAGAATAAGATAGCGGTAGAGCTAATTTGGCAAGCACTCGAACATTAGGACTAGCAGATTACCGGTATAGCTCAAGGGGAAAGTATACAACCGTTGCACCTCGCCTGTACTCACCTGTGGCGTTAAAACGTGGAGGCTAACGAAGAGGGTTCTTCTTAAGTTGAGGATAACGCAAAGAGCTATGGAACAAAAAGTAGTATGGGTAACGTTAAGAGACAGGAAGCGTCCAGACTGGGTCAGAGAAATAACTTAACTTACTGATATTCCAGTGGAAATCAAGAAAAAGAATTTGGCATGGGCAGGACATGTTGCGCGAAGAGGGGATTACCAATGGTCGCTTAGGGTAAAAAACTGGAATCAAAGAGAAGGCAAGCGTAGCAGAGGGTGGCAGAAAATTAGGTTGGCGGATGAGGTTGAGAAGTTCGCAGGGGTCAAGTAGATGCAGCTAGCACAGGACCGGGTTAATTGGAGAAGTATCGGAGGGGCCTTCGCCCTGCAGTGGGTGTAGTGAGGCTGATGGTGATAATGAAGATTTTCATAATAGTGAAGTTGGATCGGTAAAACGTTTACTTTTGACCTGCAATAGAACGCGCGCTCTCTCGCGCGCGCTCCGGACGGGGCCTACGTCGTCCTCTGGGCACCGGCCGCGCGGCCTGGGTCCCCGCTCGCCGTGGCCGGCGCGCTGGTTCCCTGCCGGGCCAGCACCTTGATGACCTGCTGGACGGCCCAGAGTTGTTCCTCTTGATTGTAGCTCCCTGCGGCTGCTTCCAGTCGCGGCGGGATCCTCCCAGACTTAGCTTCTTCCTGGTACTTGTTGCAATTCCACAAAATGTGCGCGAAGCCAGCCGTCTCCGTTCGGCAGATTCTGCATGTTTCTGTCGGGTGCGTCTCGGGATACATTGTGTGCATCAGCGACGGGCTGGGTATTGAGCCCGTCTGTAGCTGTCTGAATAAAACGGCTTGCTCTCTACTGAGACCCGAGCAAGGGGGTGGAAGAGTTCTGCGAGCTAGGCGGAACGCCTTGGTTATTTCGCTGTAGTCGGTCATTCGGTCCTTGGTGCTGAACCCAAGCGGCCAGTCGACCGAGGCGCGGTCCGTTAGCGCGCGCGCTTCGGTGTGTGCCGTCTCGTTGTGGTTGGCGTTGCGGTTTGACGCCTCTCCCGCGTGCGCCGGGAAAGGAAACAATTCGAGTCGTGAAAAACAAATTTATTATAGGAGAGATTCCGGAGCGTAGATGCCACATTGAACCGTGTGGGCGAGAACCACGCGCTTCGCTCGGCCTATAGCCGAGCGCGTCGAATGCGCACACGCTTCTAGTAAAACTCTTCGCGCATGCGCAATAGGGCTCCAGATTGCTGGTCTAGCTCAGTGCAGGCGCAGCTGTGCTGGGCTAAAGCTCTTCACATCGAAGAAGGCGAAATGGTGAGGGCGAAAAATAATTCACGTTTGAAGGAAAGAAAGGAACAAGGCATATGCAGAGCCCAGAAAAAAAGCAACAAGAGGATCATCAAGTAAAGACTTAGAACTCCCTCTCCAGAATGCGGCAGTTATGGCTAGGATGGAATCTATTTTTGCGTGTGTGTGTGTTAGGCAGCAAAGAACCAGAGCTCCTGAGCATTCGCTGCGGGCTAAGATAAACAAAAAGTTCGTCGACCCTCGAAGATCTTGGCAGAGCTTTTCTGGCTATCCCATTTGTCCGAGGCTTGCCTCGCCTACTTCTGCCCGTTAGCATGCCTCCCATCTAATCCGCTCACCCTGACCTGCCTGACTCCACGCAAAACATTCGGCAAGAAACAGTTCTTTCAGAGCCGTCATGGCACGCAGCAACAACAAAAAGAAATGAAATTTCCTATATGCAGTGCTCTCGCGCCCAGAAAAGTGATTCGCGTCCTCAAAGGTCTTAGGACCCCTCCGTAAAAGGGTCAGAATAGGCCCGGATTAGTGCAGTAAAGAAGGAATGGTGAGAAATAATTATGCGCTGATGATAGACTTGACTTTTCTTTTCTTGCCCCTCGTTTCCCAGTTCTTTTTAAGAGCGTAGGTGGCTTCTGACCTAGAGTCAGCATTTACATATTGCCTTTAACTCCAACTACGTATTGTGATTCCTGCTAAGTATAGACCTCAGTAAGGAACGAGACGCATTAGAAAAAAAAAAGACAAAACAAAAAGCCTTGATATGGAGGTAAAATTTTTTTTCCTAATTTATGTGTAAGTGGTCCCTATACAAATATTGTCTTTAGGTTGTTTTTTTGGCAGCGTGAGCTGCGTCGATAAACTTTAATCAAATTCTCTTGAGTAAAACCGGGGCGGCCCTAAGACAGTCAGGCGCTGCTAGATAGATAGATGGATTTATTGAAAGGAAAAGCAGAGAGGTTGGCCGGAATAATTCAAATCTGGCCTGCTACTCTGCACTGGGGAAGGGGAGAAGAAAGAAGATCATGATGGGTGACGATCTGGTAGAAAGCATATAAAATATATATACAAGCATAGTAGCTTGCCTCACAAGCGCGAATCAAGTCCGTTGGCGCACAAAAAACGGCAAAGAGCACGCACTGCCTGGACACTCTTCCCCTTGTCCTGGCAAACTCCCAGCAGCAGTTCCTCCGACAAAGGCCTCTTGTCCAAACGCTTCAAGGAAGCGGGTCAGGCGCTGCAGCCACTCCACCAGGTGTAAAGTGAATAAAACATGCAAAGGTTAACGGCAGCGTTTTAACGTAGTAGGTCCGATCTGGATGAACGAAAGCTTATAATAGTGCCACACCCCACACACGAGCAATAGGATAGTACTCTGGCGGTCAAGCAAGCCACCAAAGCGTCCAAACGGCACCACGAGGAGCCATCGCATATGCACATTACTGGTGGTCTACAGGCACTTGGCTGCATTATATGACCATATACCGAGCGTTTCAGCAAACGCTTTCGTATGTATGCCTGTCTTTCCAAATGTCGAAAGCTACAAAAGGAAAGGAAACTCTCCTTATGAACAAGCTCTCTGTCGTGGGTGCGCAAGTAATTTACTGTAAAAATTCGCTTTATTATAAACCAGAATAATTTAACACCACCAATTAATTTACAATTGAACCAGTTGGGGGTTAAAAAGCGGACAAACGCTTTGTCCCCTGTCGCAGTGCTGTTGATATTTAAAAATGTATTAACTAACTCGTATTTTTGTTTCGCAATAAATTTAAAATGAACGTACTTGTTTCTTTATTAGCCAGCATTTTTCATCTCAATGCAACAACTTCGCATGTTTAGGCAGACCACTTGACCCATGTGAAGCGAAATCTATGAGGTAACAACGAAAGATGAACACCGGCGCACCACAGTACACACTAAACATTTTTGTCTATTTGGGTACAAAAAGGGTGCTCGAGTGTCCCCGGGCTAATACCCTACGTTAAGAGCGGTGAAGCAGGTGTCGGGCACATCAGGGGTTTCCGGTTGACTGCCCTGCGTTATGGAAAATGGAAGAGGGGCATATAATAAAAAGGGGAAGTGAGAATTGTGGTCTGAAAGACAAAACAAGCTGCAGCAGTGCCCTGAGCACTTTGAGGGCAGCTGCGCGCTGCAGCTTCAACAGAACACAGCATCTGCTTTCCGAAGCCAAACAAATGACATTTTCACAACGCAGAATGTCCCACGGTGAAGAAGAGCTCATAGGGTGTCTGCCCGGGGACAGCATTACGGGTGAAAAAAAAAAAAAAAGGTTTAGAGAATGCATTCAAGCATCAGTTCCCCACCTGCCAACCTCCACCTGCCAGAGGTATCGTGATTTGTCGAGACTGCGTGGCTTCGATAGGATACGTCGACGCCATCAGACAATACCAGGGGGGGGGGGGGGTATTCGGTCGCTGTTGAAGATCTGGTGGCGACACACACATCTCAGGCACGTTGTCTACCCAGTTGACAAATAATTGTATTTTGCTCAGAGCAGATAAATTAACTAATAGATGAAATCATTTACTAATTCTAATTAAAATTTTTGCTTTCCTTCCTAGCGCTGTACGCTACACATAACTAAGTTTGACGAACTTTTAAGGTCTCATCGTCTTTTAAACAATTCTTAAATTGTTGGGACCATCCAGCGAGCAATAACTCGGAGAAAGTCAGTCCAGGAACGCAGGCTTTAGGAACGCGTGATATACCTCGGGCTCAGCTCCTCATTCCATGAGCGTGAAGACTCCTCATAGACCTGCACCTACGCACGGCAGCCTTCGCTATCGCGCGGCCCGTGCCAACGGAGGCGTCGAATAGGCATGCCGCTGCAGGAAGCCCTCACTTCCGCTGTCTCGCCAATAAACGCTTGGCTGTAGAGGCTCGCTGCATGGGGCTCTCGACAGACGCAGTCAGCTGCGGTGGCTCGGCTCGCGATCTCACGGTCAAGGGCTAGCATATTGTGGTAGCACGCGCAAACTCTCTTCTCGGCCCACAAATTCGTGGAATTTTGTAGAAACTTTTGAACGCTAGCTGTCCATTTTGCAAGTCAAATGTGAGACTAAATTTGTTCTTTCCCAACTGCGAAGTAGTTAACGCGAAATTCCCGTCACCGTCTGAGCCCCCTGGAAATAGGTAGCCATTCGATACAGGTGTGGTGCGTTATTCAGTAGTCTGTAAATGGAGCAGACATTAGCGGTCGGTACAAAGAATTGGAAGTTTTGTGGGATTGCATGCCCCATGGACGAGTAGATTGATGAGAATGAAGTAAAAGGCGAATCCGCACCACGAGTACGGAATAGGTAGATGAATAAGGTCTACGCGGAAGGAATCTGTCAGCTATTCTCAGGCTATGATTAGCAGCTTAACAGTAGGCTCTAGAAGCAAAGTGTAATAAAAGGTACACTTTCTAATCGAATTACTTCGGAAGAAAATTTAGGGCTATATAAAGGGCTTGAAGTTATATTGAAAGTACGGCAGAGTCAGCTATTGATATATCCAAAAATGATTCCAGTAGCGTTAAGAAAAGGTAAGCGAAGAGTGTTGTTAGGGCGAATGATACGCGTGTTAATAATATCCACTTTGAATTAAAAAAAAAAAAGGCAAAAGTGGGAAATTGCGATGGAAAATTAGGAATAGTCTTTTGGTTTAACGTACGGATTTGTAGAGAAACAATGTTTGGTGGGCGGATGAGATTAGGAATTAGACTAAGAGATAAGTCTGGCTGCAGCAAGCAAGAAACGGTGTTTATCAAGGAGACTTCAGAAATGGTTTTTTTTTCTTTTTGTGGTTAACACTGGTGGTAATGATGATAATGTCACAATCTTATGCGTAGACTTACGGGTGTATTTAAAAGCATTTTAGTGCACTGAGTTTCCTAAGAGACTCAATTTTGTTAGATTTGTCCAGAAAGAGTTTTTAAGACAGAAGAAAAGATACATGCTCCTTTATTGATTTGTTTTCCATGGAGTATCGAATAATCGATTTCATCACCATTACGAGGCTTGAGCAGAACAGTCGTTATTTCTGCACGAGGCTTTAACCCCCACATGGCGGGCGAAAATCTTGCGTTCTAGGAAAGTCTTAAACAATATAGAATGCACATAAAAGAGATAAAATTGCGACCACCTAAAATCTTCACACCATGGCGGAGGACGAACAGGCGTCTATGGTAGGGTTTCCCGCGGTCTTCATTTATATTCATGGCACCGAGAGAGACTTTTGCATCATACATAAGCTTCCGAGAAAAACTGTGCTCGCCGCCAGTCCGAACAGCAAAAGCGGAATGTACAGCAGTGCGCAGATGGGAAAGTGCCGGCTTTGAAATGGACAGCGGCACATGGTGATGCATTCATCCGACCTTTTATCCCTAGGGCCTTCTTAAGGCCTCCAAAAGCTGCCTATTCCGTTCTCTATTCCCTTTCTCATTTCTCTATCAGTATACTGGTTGCGCAAGCACCACGGACAGGTCCCTCGACGCATCACAGAAAGGAATAGCGTTACAGAACTCTAGTGAGCACTGGGTGGTTGGGGAAGCATCCCACCCTCCCATTTGTTTCTCTCAAGCGAAAAATGACTCCAATTCTGCTTGACGACCAAAATTTAAACCGCGAAGGTCGTTTGCGCAATTTGTGATTTCTCACGACATTTTTGTCATTCACCGGGCGCCCAGTATTAATGAGAACGGCTGCCTGCTACACACTGTCGCTATCACTATCCTGCGCTCTTGGTAGCAGCGGCTGAAGCGAAAGGCTTTACCGTCATTAAAACTGTTAAAGCTCTTTAAGAGGTGATGCAGTTAGTTAGAGTCCTTAGTGGCATTTTTTGTGCCTGCTATTATAGATGCTTCATTTTTTCATCAATAATGACGCCCGTCGGGGCTTGATGTAGGCCTCCACATTACTCTGGGAGTAGAGGTATTTTAAAATTTTTTAACCCATGGCCGCTAATGCGTGATTTGCCCAGCGTGGTCACATGCCTTTCTGGGGCAAGTGACTGTCTCGATTAGTGAAAGATTTAGACTCTGTCGGAAGTGGGAGTTCGGAGGTTTTTGAACTCGAATTCTATCACAACACATTATTTTAATTTTCAGTGGCGCGGGAAAGGGTCGCCATATTTGTATATAGGCTCGAAGTCCCACAACAACAACAAATATATTCTCGCAACGTTTCGTGCCTATACAAGCATGAGACCACAAGCGAAGAATACTTTAACTGCGAAAACGTACAGGCTTTGGAAATAACGTGCACTGCAATGTTCGCGAGTACGAGTTAAAATCATACCTCGAGTCCGGAGAGCAAAGCTGTATTTAACCTTGTTGATTTGGTTTGTTGTTGCGCTTGCTATGATCAAAGTGTTGCCCTTTCCATGAAACAAATGTTTAAAGATAACACAGCAAAGGGAGTGCTTTTCTTGTAATTTCCATTTAGTGTCTTTCAAACTGCTGCCACCAAGGCTGCACGCTCGACCAGCGATGCCTTTTGAGTGAACGTACTCAACCAGGAGTGCACTCCACTAGAAGCGGCCCTCCACATATGCTGTGTGACTGGGTTGAAGTGCACTTATCGCAAGCGACGCTATCAATAAGCGCAACTAAATTTCGCGCTTGACAGGATAACGACGCGTGCTGAGATGACACCATCTCTTTCTCCTGAAGGCCAGCAACGACTTGGTGATTTAAAATATTTTTTTAATTCCTTATTTTTTCGGTGTTATTATTACGAGTCAACTGTTCAGGATTGTCACTAGTCGCGCAACCGCCTCTACGCTTTCCTGCTCGAAGCAAGGAGTCAGCCGCTCATTGCCGCCAAGACTATGCTTCGTCAATTAAGGGAGATGCGCATCCCAAACGAGCCAGCACGGGCGAAGAAGTACGTCTAATAAACGGACTCCGCAGCCACTCACGCACGTTAAGTTCGCCCATTCGTTCGTATGCCCTCTCCGCTCTGGATGTCCTCCGCTGTGGCCTCTCCAACAGTGAGGCGCAATCAGTAACGCTCTTTGTCGTTTCCTCTTCCCTCTGAGAGGGGCCACCTTTCAATTACGGAGGAAGCCCGGGGTCCTGATATCATCCAGGGCATCCCTTCAATGGCTGCTCAGGTTTCCGCAATCTCATGGTCGGCATCGCTATAACCATGTAGTGCTGCAGAATGACATTTGCACACAAGATCGAGGGCACGATCTCACAAAACTGTTCAGATACCGTAGGGTTGGTGCCGGAGTCATGCCTTTCCGCCGCAGGTCATTTCTTACGCCGCAAATGGGCATAGCGCACAATTGGTGGTCTTTCAAGGTCAACCCGTATATGCATGCAAATGGGTTGCTTGTTTGGTCCCTTGATTAGCTGCTGCACGTTCACAGTATATTCACTACAGCACGGTCATTATGCGCGTCTTAAATGGTCAATAAAATGTACAGCCGAAATTAAAAATATCTTGGAGAATAGATTAATCAAGCACCCAGTTTCCTCATCCTTGCCGCACGACGCCAGATAAGAACGAGTAAGTTTGAGCTCCTGAATTACACTGCATACCATTTAGTCAAATAAATTTATTCTCGACGGGGAGAATTAAAAAATTTGGCAGCGTGACTTAGATTGCTTACATGTGCGCAAGCGAAAATATTTGGCTACTTTCCAACACGTTACATTGAAAATTCCTGATACACGCAAGGTCGTGTAATGACCGTAAGTCATGATTATGTATGCCTATTGTAACCACATGTCACAGGCATGTTCGTGATTTTCCTTGGCTGCATGGCTTGAAACGTGTAAGGTGCATGGGCCTTGGTATATCCCCCGCAATGTTTGCTGCTTACGCTAGCAGGAGTGACATATATGCTGCATTTAATCGATTCTATGTTGACCTTTTTTCCACAGTTGCTGTACCGCAGTGAGAGGGTGCCTATATTCGAAAAATCTAAAATATACCCTCCATTAGTGTTTGCGGTGATATCCTGGCAAGATGGGCTCGAAAAATGATATTTTATTTGACAAAAAAACTTGGCAAATATCTTTGGCAAATGCGATTACAGTTCGCTTGAGCTTCAAGCTGTGGCAGCCCTCTACAAACTCATTTCGCCTTGCTTAACGGCTTTCACACAGCTGACACTAAAAAAAAGCAACGCGTGCCATGATACATGCGAAACTTGATGAGCTCAGCCGACTGGCCACCGATTCCAGGTTCACGTGACAACTGACTCGTAGAGTTAGTTTGGTATCTCTTAGCCGTATTTTGGCTTTCTGTGCAGCCAGCTGTCATGTAGTGTCGGAACGCAGCAACTCAAGAAGCTGAAGATCACTCCACATCGAAAATCTGATGGCTCTGGCTCAACGATTCAGCGAGCAAGTGCGTGTGTAGCCCATGTCTAAGCCCTTTTCCTCCCAAAAATTGGGGGGGGGGGGGGGGGGGGGGGAGGGGCTAGAATTTGCATGCAAACGTTTTTCAAATTATTTTTACTGATTTACTGATTCAGGCTCCTCCTCTTCATTACCAACATACACAGATATATCAGAGCATTTGAGCCTTGAAAAGCAGGCACTACCGAGGCCCCCTAAGGGTCTTAATCAGAGGAGTTTCACCTTCGAAGGCTACAAAGCATGTCATTTAATAATCCAGCAACTCTTCACGCCATTGAGCCCGAGTACTTTTCATCTCAGTGCAAATTTTGCGGCCAGAAGGCAAGCTTATACCATATGGTATGGGCTTGCCAGGAAAACAACAGTCTAGGCATAATAAATCAGCCAACGTGGGAGGGCTGGGAGGCGGCCCTGTCCAGCTCGGACCTCGAGGAACAATGAGCCCATGTCGCAAGAGCCCGGATGGCGGCTTTTACCAATGGTGTCCCGGACTAGGGATCCCATCAGCCTTCCCATAACCTAAGTCCTTAACCTAAGTCAATAATCGTTTTCATCATCATCAAGGGGGGTCTAAATCGCGAAAAAGCGTTATATATAAAGCGCCGCTTTCATTAAGTCGTACGAGTATGCTTGCGTGGCCTAGAAGTGGAATGTCTGACTTGGGATTCAATATTCCTGGTGCGTCTGATCCTTGAGTCAAAAGTGCTGTTCAAGTTGTCATGTGACATGGCCGGGCTCTGATTGGTCAGCTACTGGCGTGACGTCACGAATTTACGTGGCAGTGAAGATTCAGCAGCAGCCAACTCGGGCAGCTCCTCTGAGATGACAATCGAACGCGCCGGGGCATTCGAATCTCGAGAGAGACACTCTACACTTCGCGCAGTTTGCAACGTTTGATCAGCTCTTTTATGGTGGATATTCATATTTGTGTAGGGTGGTATTTGACAGAGTGCCGCAGCTTACGACTTTACCCTAATCTGTATGTGCGACATAATGAACGGCCTAATTGAGGTGCTTGCGATTGAGCGAGCAAGGAAGGGGATTAACTCGAATGTGGATACGCAACGAGGCACCGACGGCAGCTTTTAGCACTGCTGTGTGACATTCTTAAAGCGGAGCTTTCGTGTTGCCCAATATTTCTTGAAGTTATCTCCTCCTCCTATT
>JAJIZL010019362.1:21872-35545 GCA_023969395.1 Amblyomma maculatum | reverse complement strand
ACATACATACATACATACATACATACATACATACATACATACATACATACATACACACACATACATACATACATACATACATACATACATACATACATACATACATACATACATACATACATACATACATACATACATACATACATACATACATACATACATACATACATACATGCAAACATAAAGATAGGCAATGCAGGCACGTTCTCACGGCTTGGTTAATAAATGCATTGGTTCGGTAGCCTTTTATGTAATGCGGTACATTGCTGCAGTATATATCTTAATGAGTATATGTGATACGTATATGGGGGAATGTGGGATGCAGCTCGCCACTAAACGCGGTATAATTGGTGAAAAAATGACTCTCATTCCAGAAAACTATGAAATGCTACGCGATGAAAGAGCAAAAACGTAAACAGTGCTGCTTTCTCACTATGCGAAAGTTATGATCAAAATTCTCTGCTATTTTTATTCAGCCCTTCCCAGCCACTCAAATAGTCTTCTGAACGCTGTTGTGCCGGCCGCTGAGCACCTGAGTAGATTTGAATACAAAACGACAAGCGGCGAACTTTTACTACAGACGACTGCGAGAGCTCTTGCGTCGCTTACCTTCGTCATTTGGGGGAAATCCAAAACTTCATTTCATTTCTCCTCGGTTTTATGAGCTGTGTTGACACATTGGTCCCGCATTTCTCAGGAATCGTGCATCAACGTTCAGGCCGCGCACTCTTCTTGAACAGTTAAGAAATCGAAGGCTGGCCACTTGAAGGCTCAGTAATGCCATTGTTCAGAGTGATGGCCTATAATAAGTTGACGCCTCCTTGCTTATCGGATTGCAGTTCTGATAAAAGCACAAGTACGAAGTAAGAGAGAAAAACACACGCAGATTTACTTGAGGAGACGAAGTATCGAACATTTCGTATTCTACGACGACATCACTAATGATAAGGTGAAACAAGTTGTTATTTTTTTTTTCAATTTTGTATTCACTTTTGCTGAGCAATGTACGAATACTCTTACAACTAACCTTGGTAACCTGGGGGCTCAAGCAATAGTGTGCACCACATGGTGGCTCATACTACCAAAACATAGGAAATAAAAGTGGCAATATAAAGAAGAGCGGAAGAGAAAACTGCATTACAGGGAAATAAATAATATTTTTCATTTTTTTCCCTGTATGCTTTTTCGTCTTGTCTAATATTGTCCGACGGTAATGTCTGCTCCCCCTCCCTCGTTCGAGCAAAGGGAGGAGTGCTTCCGAGTTATGCGCGCAAGGGCGGAGTGTAGTTCATACAAATTACACTTCCGACTGTTGCTCTCAGTATTGCATCTCCCATGACCACGGCTGACTACCCATGATGATGCCGTTCGTGATCGAGATTGCCCGGTCAGTATCCTTCCGGTGCAATAGATCGAAGGAGCCAAAATGCGCTTCTTCGCTCAGAAAAATGCTCTGAAAGCGTGGTCATACGAAATTAAATGTTTCTAAACAGCCCCTGACAACAATATACGCTTAATTTGCTATGCTTGCGAAGGTTGCTGCAATTTGACACACTAGAAATGAAACACCATGTGGCCCACACCCTTACGGGTGAAAACGAAGGGCTTTAGATGTGGTTAGCAGTAGGTGTAGCAAGCTTAATTGCTGCGGTTGCCGAGCACCTAATCTCCTGTAAAGGGTCTATCCAACGAACGTTTACAAATGAACAGTCCACTGCATACCACGAAAAGGTCGGAGAATACGAATTCTTCCCAGTCATCAAAACAGTGCGTGGCAGGCTCACATGTAGGTGTAAGTCAGTACGTGCGGGGACCCACGCTTTCTAGTGTTTCGTATTTTTTGACAATTATGAAAGCATCTGTACTATTGTATAAGGTTTTCCGTGATGTTATGCCGCTACGCCAAGATGAGTAACGACAGAAGGGAAGCACTTAATGCCACATCGCCGAACCAAGGTTGGTTTTACTTGGTCATTGACAAAATTAATGAGTGCAAAAAAAAAAGCGAATCTGCCATCTTAAAAGCCCTTCACGACGGGCTTTCAACAACGACATGCCCATCATCTTCCTTTTGAGTTTTTTCTTTCGACTGCCATAAACTGAAAACCTACAGTGTCACAGAACCGAATGCCAGAGGCAGTATGGCAATTTGTATTCGCCAAATGTGCGTTGAGTCCGAAGAAATCAAGGTCCGCAGACGTGGGTTCTCTATGCAGTAATGCTTCTTTTTCTTTCTTATCCGGAGAGAAAAATACCATTACTCAAGAAAATGACCCTTTCCGCTATTACTATTACCTTGGTTTACGACGATTTGCTTTTCGGCTCACTGCCCATATGAAAACACCCGGCATGCCTCAGACGAGCTGCACACGTGCAAGTTGTTACCTACAACTGCAGCCATGAAAAGCGGCTTGCTTACTCATGCAGTCACAAATGAAACCAAGAATTTACTTATATGTCTTACGGTCTTCAAACTTAAAAAAATTCTGCATGGCTGTACTTAAAAAGTCCGAAAATATTGGTAGAACAATAAGGCTCCGCCCTGCAGGTTTCAGTCTATGCGGCTCTCCCTACAGATCTATGTTCGATGACGTACCTTTTGCTGCCAGCCTAATCCATATTGTGATAGCTTTATCATCTGTTACCTCAAACATAAGATACTATATTATGACAACGACCACACGACATGCATATAGAACTAAACTTTAATAAGCCTTAGGAATGTGCCTGCGTGGCCTAGTTTGCTGGGTTGGAACTGAATCCAAAAATCCCGGACGGTTCGATTTCTTCACACAGTAGGTGCCACAATTGGCAGCGTCGGCCATTTTGGGCGTGCCGTGTGGTCTTGTGACAGCCAGCAGTCTTATGTTTGGTTTCCAATTCCCCTTCTCATCTCGAACTAGCTGCCTGAGCTGAATATAGGTCAACGTTATAAAATTTTATGTAATATGCACGAATTTTGATGAGTCTTACGATTGCAAGATGGTTTCTTCACAATTTAAGGTAATACCTTTTATTAGAGAAAAAGCTGAAAATATTTTAGACACTCAGCTGGTGGTAAAATGACATCAGATTGGAACGTTGTTTGCTCAAACCTACACGGGAAATGTTTGAAGAGACAAACTGGGCAACAGCAGAATCACTTGAAAATTTATTTGTGGCTACATGTAGGGTGTTTGTTTTCTTCCCCCCCCCCCCCCCGTCTAGATCGTGAGGAATTTACGAAGTATATTCTTCAAATTGGCAGGTATTGGAGTTGGAAGCTGCACACAAACTCCGCCATGTTATTGGGTCTCGTGACGTAACACATACCGCCGAAGCAATGAAGGTCCTAGTATATCGACTGCCAACTATAGGTCGAGAGGGGACTCGAGTTCTAGAAGATTTTGAGTTCGGACTCAGACCAGCTTCCTTAAGCGAGAGTTTATATAGATGTCGAGTGGTCCTTCATTAACTGAAGTAACTTACGACCATGTTTTAGTTTCCATGCGTGAGCAGTAGAAGCAAAAGTGAGGAATTAGTGACTGAGCGAGTAAATGTACGAGAACGAGGATCTACCAGGTGAACCGACATCAACCTGACGGCAACCATTAACGTTAACTCGCCAGGAACTTTAGGATGGGTCTTGAGTGCCCCTCCACGTTCATACCAGATATTGAATGCCAGCTTAAGTACATAATTTCAGCAGTAGAGCAAACATTGAAGAAAACGTGTGGTAAAGTAAGTCAATAACTGCGAAGCAGTTTCAACGGCCTCAATCTCGCAGCTACATTTTTGCTGCTCTGTACGGCTGGCGCAGTGCTATGCGACCTTCGCTTAAAGGTGCCACACGCCAGTTTTTTTTTTTTCGTATTTTCCCAAGGCTCATTCACTCAATAAATTCCATCGTGTCAACGCTTTCTCGCTCTACAACCGACGAGCGCATCACGTTCGGTCCAGATAGGCGGAAGCTTCGAGAGTGTACCTGTTTAATCTGTTCCGGCACGTGCCGCCGTGCATGCTTTTGAGCGAAATGTATGAGGCAAAACTTAATGCGTGCTACGTTACACGCTCTCCGCAGGCTTCGAAGATCTCTCCGTCATTATTGGGCTTTCAGCTGGTTGCACTATGGTACGCTTTGGCTCACTGCGCGCCATCTTCTTGAGCGTGTGCCGATTGTGAATACCGGTAACAGATCGAGTTCCGCCATATGGGAATCCGAGGCTCAAGTTGCAGCAGCACAATAGTAGCTCACCCTTTTCACGAATGCTTTGGAAAATAAGAGGACCGGAATTACACAGATAGGATTAAGAAAAATTGCAATTTCCCAGTCTGACTAACTGAGCATCTAGTGAAATGAGCTGATAGAGTGGATGTCCTGAAGAGTAATAGGCAATGATGATTACAATAGACCTTCTTTCTGGTGGAGTTGATGCATAATTGTAAACCAAAAAGGTTATATCGCAATAAGAAAGACAACCACACACAGACACTGGGATGATACAGAACACAAGCGATACACAACACAAGCGGTCGTGTTGTGTGTCGCCCCAGTGTCTGTGTGTAGTTGTCTTTCTTTTTGCGATATAACTTTTCAGTTTGTAAATTAATTGCACCAACCTAGAAATGCTCTCAAAGGTGCTGTTTCTCAGAAGTTGAGTGCCTTTCTCTTGGGTTAGCTTGGTAATCGGTGTTGCTGGAAACAGTCACACCGATTATAGCGCCAATGGTATTCTAGTGCGTAAGGCGAGTGGGTTCTGCTAGTGCCAGTTGTTATATAGAAACACCAACTATGTGGAGCCTGGAACGCTTGGGCAAACGTTTTTACTAATGCGAGAGATTTTTTTTCAAAGGCAGTGATTGCTATGCGTGTTGGGAGCTGGCATGTCGTGTGGTGGAGGCAACGTCAGTGCTGGGATGAACCCTTGAATGGGCAAAAGTTTGCTGACGCAGAATTGGACAATGACGGCGATAGCAGTAATTGCGCTCAGCGGTCATCAAAGACCAGAATCGCCACCGCTTTTGGTAGCGTTCAATTTAAAGCTGGCGCGTACTGTCGAAATCGTTCCAAATAAAGCTCTAAAGATAACAAGGGGAATATCAGATAGCATAAATGTCAGTGTGACTGTATTCCTTCCAGATAACCCTGATCATACAAAAACAATGATATAGAAGAATGCTGGCCATGAGCATAAACAAATACGAGGAGCCGTTAAAGGAATATAAACAATGGTTGGTTTGCTTTGGTTTGTATGGTTTAACGTTCCAAAGCGGATCAGGCTATGAGAGACGAATACAAACAATGAAGGCTCCAGACTTTTCTGGGAAAAATACGAATACAGTTTGAGAATAAATGTATGCTTAAAATAATGTTTTATACTTGCTTACAGTTGTTTAGAATTAGGTTGAATGTGATCATGATAATGTTTTTTTACGCTTGTTTCAGATTGCTTGAATAGATAGTTCACTCCGCGACCATCATTATAAAGGTTCAACCTTGTAAAGAAGATAATTTGCCTTCAAAAAGTGCACTCGTGCTTTGGCAAAACGAAGTAGTAGTATCATAAAACATTTTTGAGTTATGGGCTAACGGCAGGGTTGGTCGGGTTCTCAGTCCGGGACTCCACTGGCCGATGCCGCAAGGTCGGAGTTGAACAGGGCTACCTCCCAATCCTTGTACCTTCCAACCCTTCCACGTTGGGTTTTTTTTGCGAGGTATGGCTTCGTTTTCTGAAAAAACACTTGTCATATGGTAAAGGTCTGTATTCTGGCCGCAAGATGTGCATTCAGGCCAGAAAATACCCTGAGTAATTTTGTGCAGTTTTGCTGGGCTGTTGCAGGATAATGACTTTAAAGCCTAAGGTGACACTGTAATTTATCAAGTCCTTTAGGAGGTGCTGGAAATGTTTGTCTCGCTAAGCGCACATGTTGCAGTATCTCGCGATATGCCGTGAGGCACTGACGGTGGTCTTCTGAGGGGAGTAATGAGGGATCCCGGGAGAGGAATGCTCGAGTTGCGGCGTGTGCACACTCGTTTTCCTCTACCCCTGATTACCAGGTACCCATATTGTCTGAAAATCTTGGAGCCAGCACTGACATTATGCATGGCGTTTTTAGTCCTCGCTGGCCATCAACTGGTTCCGATTACCTCACCTCCGATGTTAACTTTCCATGGAGGCCACTACCTCGAACATGCCATTTTTGGTGCATTGTCGAGGGCTGCACACAGGAGAAGAAAATCACTGGCATACAACTCTGTTCTAATAGTGATGCAAAACGAATACGCCTAAAAGATATCATGTTTCGAAGTTTGTAAAGGGGGAAGTTGAAACCTTAGCCTTTTTCTGTAGTTAGGAGTTTTGGAGGTAATCCGACTTAGGCGGTATATAGATCTTTTGTTCTGCATGGACTAGATATTTTAGTAATTATGGACTGAGGTTGAGTTGTTCGAGAAGATTCGACTTCCTATTTGGCCTTTAATGTATGATGCACTCGGAAAAAGGAAGTTTGTTAGCGCATCTCTAACCTTAGTAAAGACAGCGACAAAGCACTTCGGCGGCGTGTTCTGCGTATAGGACGCCGACGCCGTAACAAAACGGGCTGCTTTTGGGAGGGTGCTAGGAAAGAACTTTGCCTAATTGTGAATCGTGTTCTGTGATTAATGGAGCTGTATTCGGTGCTGTTCTCGTTATATGGTATTCATCTATTTTGCCACGCGTCCTTTGTCGGAAAAGGCACAGTGGTTACCAATGGGGCAGCACAGGTGTCTTGGCGATAAATATAAAAAAGGCGTAACTAGAGATTTCACTTCGGCGTTAACAAGTTGGCGAAAATGCTGGCGATGAGCAAAGTACTGAAACCTTCATGCTCTAGAAGTTGCGCTGGGATCCAGCCTTCCCACCTCAGCTCCGCACATACCACCCTCTGTAGTCTACAGACCGGCATTCATCCTAAGCTCATGAGAGAAACCCACCGCCCACAACAACAACCACGCCCACTTATAACTCTACTTTTCACTCAACGGTCGCCAGGAAGCGCTCATATACACACGCCCGATTCCGCTTTTCAGAAGGCCTTTTCTTATGTCCGTCCTCCACGGGAAGCTCGTAGCAGCGGAGCGAAGACATGACGACTGAATGAAACCGAGAGACGCAACGCGAATGCAATTAAAGTAGAGCGAAATAAATGCTTCTTTTGCGACTGCAGCTTCGCCTCAACAGTTCGCGTAAGTATCCGCCACTTTTTATTTGCGGTAGCGTTAAAGCTCTGTTATCCAGAAAATACGTTATCGGCATTGTGAGCGAAAACTCGCATGCATGCCTGTGGCCGGCGGCAGCTGGTCGATGGGGCACTGATTGGTCGTAGGGTTGCGTGACGTCACAAGACAACGTCAAATGGCCGCTTTGGCAGTCGCTGCTAACTGGAGGTTCGCCTTCGATAGAGAGGGCGACATCAGAATGCAACCTCCTATAGGAATCTTCTACCCTCACTTAGACTCCATAAACATAGCTTATCTTAGCTACGTTTAGCGCATTTATTTTTATTTTGCATTTCTCGGATGGAGACGCAACATCACATACGCATGTCTCCATATAAAAGAATGAGTCAGAAATTGCCCGCAATGTACCTGTAAATCTTATTGCAATACAAATAGGAAATTGAACTTAACATCAATTTTGAACAAAATCTCCTCGTTTTTAAACGCACTCGATCCATCGCTGCACAATATTTCTGATATTGTGCAACGCCATATGAACTGTTTTGGTATCAATATTGCAGAGAGTTTATGAAAACCAAGACTGTTAGGAATTATTTCGTGGGCCGAATCGTCAATGATTTCCCGATGACCTGCCAATTCATGAATATTCGCTCGTCCACCTAACAGAACCTTGTCACCTGTACATTCAATGTTGTCATCGTTTGCGGACGTAGATGATCGTATGGCTTCTTCCTCATGCATAACACTCGTGCGACCATTTTGGAATTTTTTACTTATCTCGTAAGCGCGTAATCTGTCCTGGCAAAATACTACCATATTGTGCCGAAAGCTTTTGATGAAATACGGCTCCATATACATCTTCCGGCTATAAAAACCGGATCACAACTCGTTGTTTTTCTTTGGCATAAATTTTTAAAGCCATGAGCTATCTGCATCGAAAGGAAGACTGATGCCGGGATTAAAGTGAAGATTTTATACCACGAGCAAAACTGGATAACAGTAAGACGAAATTTTATAACACGAGCACAAATGAATAACAGTAAATAAACGAGGGCAGTTGTCCCAAGGAATAATTCAGTTAGAGTTACGTCCACATTCTTGAACATGTGTGTGACTGTCACTCGTAGTTTATGATTGATTCAATGATGATATTGTGAGCCCTCCATGGATCTTCTTTCATTTGCACATACCATGATCTTCTTCTTCCTCTTGTACATACCATCATCATCGTCCCGCGGCGCCGGCTCCGGCACGCGTTTGGGTTTTGTCCATAGGAATAAACGCCAGACACGGCATCCGTTGCCTTGCCGTCTCGACCTGGCCTTCTTCCACAAGTGGTGGAAGTGAGACTTGATCCCCTTGTCGTTTTGTGCCCTGCCTCTCGCTGGAGCTACGTTCCGGTCGCTGTTTATCGCCTGCCACCATCGTTATGTCTACCGAGAGTACCCACGAATCGGCAGGACCCTCTAACTCGGCTGCACCACCCCCTCCGACTGTGCCCACACGACAGCGCGACCCGCCGCTGTTCGCTGGTCGTCGCGATGAAGACGTCGATGACTGGCTGGACACCTATGAACGCTGCAGTAACTACAACCGGTGGGACGATGCTCTAAAATTTCTGAATGTTTCTTTCTACCTCATTGAGGTCGCCAGAACCTGGTTTATTAACCGCGAACCCCACACCACTAACTGGACCACATTCAAGCAGCAGTTCCGCCAATAGTTCGCGGACCCAGCAGTGCGGACTGAGGTCGCGAACAACAAGCTCGCCTCTCGCCTCCAAGGTCCCGATGAGTCGTACGCGTCTTGCATAGAGGCCATACTTGCACTTGGCCGGCGTATTAGTCCCACCATGCCGGAACCTGAACGCGTGCACCATATCTTGAAAGGAATTAATTCTGTGGCTTATAATGCCCTGATTGCCCAGAATCCTCCTACTGTTGACGCCACTATCGCGACCTGCCAACGCATCGACCAGCTGCTGTCCTCCCGATTGCAGTCCGGGATTGCTACTGGCCCGACCTCTGCTGACCTGGATCTGCGGGCACTGATTAGTGCCATCATCCGGGAGGAGCTCCAAGCCCTCAAGCCTGTCAGTCGACACGGGTGCTATCATTCTTCCGTACATTCTAATGACGCCGGTCTCCGCAACATCATTAAAGATGAGCTGGCAACCATCACCCGACCTATGGCGTCCGACCCTCCTGCACCCCGCCCAGCATCGACTTAGGCGCACGTCGCAGCATCACCCCCTCCTTTTGCTCCGCCGCCCCAACTGGCATCGCCCTACAACCACATCAACGCCGTGACGACGGCTCAGCCTACGCCACCCTATTACGCACCTTGGCGCCCCTCTCGCCCAGTGTGCCACTACTGTGGAATACGATGACATATATCTCGCTTCTGTCGTCAACGCATTCAGAACGAGTGGCGTGGTTACGACGCCTTCGAAAGTGACGTACCCTCATATTATCAGCGACGACCTATTCCCAGCCCACCTCGTCGATCCTCTCCACCGCCGGTATCCTCGTCTGAACCAAGTTGTGCCCATGTATCCCGACGCCGGTCCCTTTCCCCATACCGCCGCTCTGTTTCTCAACTTCGACCAGCAACAACAGTTCCTGTCCGTCATTCGGAAAACTAAGCGAGGCAGTTTCCGGAGGTGAAACTGCACTCTGCGAACTTACCAAAAGTCCTCCTCATCGCCCGCACAATATGATTTCTGTTGTAGCTGAAGGATTACCGGTCGAAGCTTTGATTGACACAGGGGCTGCAATTTCTGTTATTCGCGCTGATTTGTGCCACCGCTTGCGGAAAGTAACGACACCATATGATGGACCTCAACTTCGTGGAGCAAATGACGTCCCTCTACATCCTTCAGCAAAGTGTACAGTTCGAATTGTTATAGACGGCGTCCGCCACCATGTGCAGTTTGATGTGCTTTCACCGTGTGCGCATCAGATGATTTTTGGGTGGGATTTTTTGTCAACCGCTTGAGCGTTAATTTCTTGTGGCGACCGTGTCATTCATATGACAGACAGTGATTTTTCATCTGACATTTCTGAAGGACGTCATTCCCTCATTGCCGCAGTCGATACCGTACTGCCTCCACAGTGCGAAAAGCTTGTTACCGTTGTTTCGGAACACATCACTGACGGGGATGCACTCATCGCACCATCTCATCGTCATCTTGCACGTGGAATTGCCTTCCCATCAAGTCTTGTACGATTCCGCAGCGGCTCAGCGATAGTAGCTGCCACGAACACAACCCGTGAATCCCTCGTGCTGACTAAAGGAACTTCCCTGCCACGCATAGTGGATGCTCACCCTACGTCCATGATGGTGCTCACCGCCCCGCTACCTCAGCAACGTGATTCATCGCACGTCTCTCTTCTCATGCTGTCGACGACAATCAGTCCGGACCTCATGCCGCACCAACGCAAAGATTTGCCGGAATTGCTTCAAGCCCATCAAGCCATTTTTGATGCCACTTCCCCACCACTGGGACGGACTAGTGTTGCACACCACCACATCATTACTTAATGTAACTCGATTGTACGCCGACGACCTTATCGGGTTTCTCTCTCGGAACGAAAAGTAATCGAAAAAAATGTGAATGACATGCTCCGTCGCGATATTATTCGTCCATCAACAAGCCCATGGTCCTCCCCAGTAGTATTAGTTAAAAAAAGGACGGATCGGTACGATTTTGTGTTGATTATCGCGCACTAAACAAAATTACCCGTAAAGATGTCTACCCGATGCCGTGAATAGATGACGCCCTTGACTCTCTCCAAGGCGCCGAATATTTCTCGACCTTGGATCTCCGCTCAGGTTACTGGCGAATACCTATGCATGAGGGCGACAAAGAAAAAACCGTTTTCGCAACTCCCGATAGACTTTACGAGTTTAATGTTATGCCCTTCAGCCTGTGTAACGCACCAGCGATATTTGAAAGAATGATTGATAGGGTACTTCGTGGCTTAAAATGGAGAACCTGTTTATGTTACTTGGACAACATTGTTGTCTTTTCGGCAACTTTTAACGACCATCTCACGCGCCTGAATGAAGTCCTGACGTGTCTTTCTTCAGCGGGTCTTCAGCTCAACACCAAGAAGTGCCACTTTGAACAGAAGGAAATTAAAATATTGAGACATCTGGTTAGCCATGACGGCATTCGTCCAGACCCTGATAAAATCAGCGCGGTCTTGAACTTTCCTCGCCCGCAACGGACTGCGATTTGCGCAGTTTCCTCGGCCTGGCGTCATATTTCCGGCGTTTCATAAGGCATTTCGCAACTATTGTGGCGCCACTTCATGAACTACTTAAAGCGCGCAGCTGTTTCGTGTGGACTGAACAGTGCAACACTGCTTTTACCGACCTAAAGCACGCCCTCACATCAAATCCCGTTCTTGGCCACTTCAGCGACAGCGCTCCTACCATCCTGCACACTGATGCCAGTGGTCACGGTCTTGGCGCTGTCCTTCTGCAGCGCGATGCAACTTCGCGTGAGAAAGTCATTGCCTTCGCCAGTCAAACCTTGACTCCAGCTGAGAAAAACTACACCATTTTCGAGCAGGAATGTCTTGCCGTCGTCTGGGCTGTTCAAAAGTTTCGCCCCTACCTCTGTGGTCGGCACTTCACAGTTGCGACCGATCACCATGCTCTTTGCTGGTTGTCTTCACTGAAAAACTTGACAGGCCGACTTGGCCGCTGGATTCTACGCCTGCAAGAATACAATTTCGACGTCGTTTTTAAATAGGGTCGCCAACACCAAGATGCCGACGCTCTTTCTCGCTGCCCACTTACGGAATCAGCCTGCTGTTTTTCTTCGCAACGCGTTTCTACCTCTGACCACAGCCGACCATCTCTTCCCCCGATGCATATCACAACAGTTTCTTTTGACGATTCTGAGCACAAGCACGCACTCCACTTGCAGCAATTAGCTGATGCCTACTGCCGGGCCCTCATCGACCGCCTTATCGACGATTCGAACCCGCCCAATGCTAAGCTTCGCCGACAGCTTCGCAATTTCAAGCTCGAAGATGGCATACTACGCCGCTACGTATATTGCCATGATGGAACTCGTTGGCTCCCAGTCGTGCCGCGTGTGCTTCGCCCACGTATACTGGCGGCTTTCCACGATGACGCTACTGCCGGTGACTTTGATTTTAACAAAACACATAACCGCGTGAAAAGACGATTATTTTGGCCTGGCCTATCTTCTACCGTAGCTAAATACGTCGCTTCCTGCCATCTGTGCCAACGTCGCAAGCGGCCGACTTCTTCGTCCGCTGGCCTCCTACAGCCTCCTCCATGTCCCACCACGCCATTCGACGTAGTCGGCATCGGCTTATATGGTCCCCTACCTCTCTCCGATGGGGGTAACCATTGGATTATAACAGCTGTCGACCAACTTACACGCTATGCTGAGACGGCCCCTGTACCGACTGGTTCCGCTGATGAAGTAGCTAATTTCTTTTTGCGGTCAATTGTACTGCGTCATGGCGCTCCTCGGGTGCTTCTAAGTGACTGCGGGACGGCCTTCTTATCGACAGTCGTATCCGAAGTTCTTCGTGCCTCATCCACCCTCCATAAGACAACCTCAAGCTACCATCCCCAGACTAACGGACTGACTGAGCGATTTCATCGCACCCTATCGGATATGATATCCATGTACATCACACCGGATAATCGGAATTGGGATACTGTTCTACCATTCGTTACATTCGCCTATAATACTGCAGTACAGCGGACTACCGGTTACTCCCCATGTTTCCTTGTTTTCGGCTGACCTCCCACTACAATCCTCGCCACTTCCTTCTTCTTTACGCCCGATTACTCCTCATCATTACCAGCCAGTTCTTATCCCGTGTGGCCCGATCCCGTCATCTTGCCCGCCTCAACACAAATGCGTGCCAGCAAGACCGCAAGAGTCGCTACGATTCGAATATCGCGTGATCTCTTTTCGTCCTGGTGACGAAGTCTATACACCAGTGCGCACCCCTGGCATTAGTGATAAATTTCAGCGCCGCTATGTTGGTCCCTACAAGGTCATCAACCAAACGTCCCCAGTAATTACCAAGTCACACCTGTTGATCCCCCAGCCGACCGACGCCACCGTGGAACTGAAATTGTTCATGTATCTCGCTTGAAGCCGTTTGTGCGCCGCGGTACATCGGTTGATTAGGAGCGGCCAGGCTGGCCGCTTTCGACCCCCCGGGAAGATTGTGTGAGCCCTCCACGGATATCCTTTCATTTGTACATACCATGATCTTCTTCTTCCTCTCGTACATACCATCATCATCGTCCCGCGGCGCCGGCTCCGGCACGCGCTTGGGCTTTGTCCATCGGAATAAACGCCAGACACGGCATCCCTTGCCTTGCCGTCTCGACCTGGCCTTCTTCCACAATATGTATAACAGTGCACCACAGTTCAGGCAGACCTGCTCTTTCTGGGAAGTTAACGCATTCA
>JAJIZL010019361.1:0-18659 GCA_023969395.1 Amblyomma maculatum | reverse complement strand
GAAAACCAATACTGACGAAAGGACACCGCCTGTTCGAGAATGCTCATGTTTAAAACGTGAACGGTGTCGACGTCACCGCGAAGTGCGCGCCGCTCGCGACGGAACACCCGCGCGCACAGCTTTGAATTTCGCGTGAGTAGACGGAATTTTTTTTAATGAAATTTATTCTCTCGAGCATCAGTCGGATATGTGATGATGAATTAAGAAATAATTAAAGGAATGAAAAATGTTGTAAACGTAGCTTTTGTTTTACCTATTGCGTTCACACCTCATACCCAAACATTGAAAGTGCAGAGAGAACCTGAAAAGAGATTGATCACCGTTTCTTCTTTTTTTTTTGTTCTTGTTGTTTGATTACAGCAGCATATAATTTCCTCGCGGTTTTCGTTTACAGTTTAATACCATGACGAACACTTTTGTTCGTGGTGCACCTTTCGACAGTGCCGCGGAAGTTACAGGAGGCATGGTACGGTACGCGCTACGGATATCGTGGCGATTGCAAGCACTGTGCGGTTGTAGCGTGCGTCATCAACGAAAACTGTGCGTGCCGGGGGCGGGGAGTAGGGGGCTTCCTACATCGTTGGAAAAATAAAGCTCTTAACAACTGGCATGCATTTTGTACCTCCGTACCTCAATCTTGGGGAAAGCCGGCGGGTAATGCTGGCACTCAACGGCAAAGCATTCGTAAAGGAGGTCGTTAAGAGTTAGAATTTTTTACTGTTGCTAGTAATGATGAAATAGTCTATCGTCTGGGACAAGAGACTCTTCAGTAGCTTGAGCAGTCGGTGAAAGAAATATTTGGCGCGGAACGATAGAACTAAGTTCCATTCTCAGCGTACACGGTATCACGGGCCTCTACACTCCGCCACTTCGACTTTTTCAGCACCTTAAGAACTAATTTACAGATAAATATGCTATTGAAATCTCTAATTGGAAGTTTTGAAGATATTTTGGCTTTGTGGTTCCGAATCGACACCGCATTAGAAATCCGGTTCACAGATCCACACACATTTTTTTTTTTTAATTTCGCTTCCGTTGAAATGCGGCTGGAATACGATGCTGCGGCTGCGCGGCTCTGTTACTTTTCTGGACGTATGCCACTCAATCTTGCACAGCATATACCAGTACACGCCAAATTTTGCAGCGCGGAGCGCGTACTGAGTAGTGTGCCCCAACCAGCGTGCGACACCCCGAGTCAGAAGTTTTATACCGTTTCCTCCGCTCATGGGCAATCGTCTTATTTTAGCTTCTTGGCGTCTGTACGTCAATGGCGCTATAACAAAACGAATTTCAGTTACATTACTCTCTCGCAGCCAATATCTCCTTCTCTCATCATTCTCCCCAGGTTCTCCCAGCAAGCGGTACGCTTAGGTTTCCTTCGTGATTGTGGCAGTCTTTGTCGCCGCCCTTGCGCTTATTTTTATTCTTGTTCACATCCGTAGTAGTCGAAGCATCGCACGAGACCACTGAAGTCACTAAATGAGTAAATCACACTCACTGGGATAACAAAACGCGAACGCAGAAGGAACACAGCGGCCGCAACATATACGGCGTCAGCTTCTGCGCCGCCTCAGTATTAGTTCCCGTCGGCCGTCAGGTGGCGCCACATGTCTCAGCAAACTCCATTGCAGGTTGCCTATAGCGCAGCAAAAGACGAGGACACAAGAGACGAGAGACGAACACCACGAGCGCTAACTTCCAACAATTTTTATTCTCCTGAAGCATCATATTTATACGCCTGAAAAACAGGAATCACATGTGCCAACAGTATCAATTCCTAACAGTATCAAGGAATTGATACTGTTGGCACACGTGATTTCTGTTTTTCTGGCGTATAAATATGATTCTTCAGGAGAATAAAATTTGTTGCAAGTTAGCGCTCGTGGTGTTCGTCTCTCGTCTCTTGTGTCCTCGTCGTTTGCTGCGCTATAGTGTATTGGAATTGAGTACACTGCCTCGGTATGAGGCTCAAAGACGCTATCACTGAAGTACTCCTTAAAAACGTCCAAAGCAATGTCATAAACCAGGCTTTATTGCGCAGTAATTTACCCAACCTGTGACCTTTCGCTATCATCATGATCATCATCAGCCTGACTATACCCACTGCAGGGCGAAGGCCTCTCCCATAACATATGTCTCCAATTAACACGGTTCTGTGCTAGCTCCATTCACTTGGCACCTGCGAACTTCTTAACCTCATCCGCCCACCTAACTTTCTGCCGCCCCCTCTTACGCTTTCCTTCCCTTGGTATCCAGTTTGTTACCCTAAGCGACCATCGGTTATCCTCTCTTCGCACTACATGTCCTGCCTATGCCCATTTCCTCTTCTTCTTATTATTCCATTAGAATGTCAGTAACTTGAGCAACGTTAATATCTAAAACATTAACTCTGCTCTGAAAAATACATTGCTCATTACAGCACCCACGAGCGGTTTTATTACGTGCGCCCACCTATGTTTCCTCCCACACTCATGATCAAAGCAAAGAGCGCACGGCTCTTTGTTACATTACTTCCACCTGAATTCTTCCGAGTGAACTCATATACCGGCATATCTGCCCCCACCAATCATCTGGAAAATTTTAACAAAACATTGAGTGCCGTAATGACGGTTTCTTCGGTCATAGTGCCACAAGTGCTTTGGTTTTAATGATGTTTGCTTCATTGCATTTATCTTCTCATTTTTTCCGAGCGCCGGTACAAATCTGTCATTAAGTCCGTCGTTGGCCGTATGCCGTGCTACAAAGCACACCTCTGCTCCTACTTCATATGCTCTGTTTACTCTTACCTTGTTGGCTCCCGTTCTGTTCCATTCTTAATCATTTAAACCAGCAGGCCATGTAATATAAGTGATTGATTTCATAAAACTTCGACATGAAGCGGGTATCAATGTCTGTTTGCAGTGGCACCAATCACCTTCGAGCGTGGACTATTGGTGTGTTCTTACGGTATATCACAAAATCGAGGAACTAAGAGGAATGTAGGCGATTATAATGCACGCTTAAATGAAAGCAAGAATAAAACCACGTAGAGATGACAGTTAATGGCTTCCAGTGACAAACTATATATTGATTGCTTCCCTATAAACACAATGTTTACACGCCTAATGACTATATCACTGGTCACTATATTTTCTTACTCGGTCAGTTAAAGACCCGAATAGGCTCCGAGAGTTTCCCAGGAGACACGCATCCTACGCTCACCTGGCATGAAGGCCATCATGCCGAAGAGCAGGAGGAGCAGCAGGAGCAGCAAGAGAGCAATTAACTTGTACCGCCAGTCCGTTCCCTCCTCCTCCCTGGGGCTGTCAGAGACGGGAAGATATTTAACGTCAGCAACAGGAGAGCGAAACAGCTGTTGCACGCTCTAGCAGATACGTCAGGTCATATTTCTATCATTTTTTATCCTGACTGCAAAAGACTGGAATGATCTTCCCTCTCAAGCCGTGCTCCACTCTAATCCGCCGGATTTGAAGAAGCTAATAGAGAAAATAATTTATTTATGTAACTTATGTAACTTATGTATTTATGTAACTGTATAACTTTGATAGTATGCAGCTATCCCTCATGCAATACCCCACACATCGGGCATTTGAGGTGCATTGTAAATACATAAATAACCGTCCTTCAGATATCTTAGGCCCAGTGCATGCTACGAGCAGTCTACTAACTTTATTGGTTTGCATTTTTTTACAGCACAGGTAACGTAGCACGAAGACCTCTACCAGGCGTCTCAGGTCATGCTTGCGCATCCCACGATGACGGTGTCCAATGCGGCAGACGAGGCGGATTCTTATGTGAGTTATCATTGTCAGCTTAGTGATGCCGGTACGATTCTTGTCGTTTCTTTATCAAGATACCGATAATGCTTATCTTTTCCACTTCTCTTATCCAGGTGCCGTCGAGGGCTACGAAGATGAAGGAAGGAGGGCCACTGCCTGCCATATATTACCTCCCTTGCCTCTTCCTCTCTCGATTGGAAAAATACAAGATCAATGCCCTCATCTGACAGGCATAGATAGAAGGCCACCCTAAACTTAACCTGTTCCACCTGCAATGAACGCCTTCTTCATATCGGCCCCATCACTCCTTGGCGGAACTCACGGAAGCCTACCGCTCAGAAGATTTGAAACAACTATGCTCTACTGTCACCTGCCGCAACATACTTGTTTGAATTCGTCTATTAGCTCCCAGTCATTGCTTTACGCAACATACGCTTCCCTTTGCGATGCGCCTTGTCCTCATGGTACATCCCCTCCCTAAGTCTATGCACCAAGAACACAACGCTCGCCGCGAGAAACGCGCGAAAACTGAACACAAATACTACAACTTCCAGCAAGACACCATCCATGTAGGCGCTGCCTCATACAGCTGTCGCTCAGCGATCGCGCTCAGCGTTGTCTACAAATCCCTCATTTGATTGTTTCCGGCACTATTTCTGTCTCTACTTCCCTGGAGGAGGAGGAGGAAGCGGTGGTTGCCCTCGCTATATCTACTACTACTGCCATCACCATCATGTAACGACTCGAAATCCATGGTTCGGAACTCCTTCAGCGGTCGGATCTCTAGTCCAGATTTCCGGTTCCTCACTTTGTCCCAGCCGTCCACCCCATTCATTTTATACAGTTACCAGTTACGCGTGCCACCCAAGAAACGAAGAGACCGACGCTTTTGCTCGAGATTACGTCAGCCGAGCGGGGACTGTCACCGCCTGTACGGATTCTCACAAACGCATAGACTCCTATTACGAAACCTTCCATTGTCGCGATCAGCGAACATCTACCCACCTCCTCAGAAATATCTAACTGAACTACAACAGGTTACTACATCCCTGCCCTGGTCGATTCAGGACTGTTCTTGTCCACAGTGTACACAGTGTGGGGTACGTAAAGCTGATTTCAATCACACGATATTTTAATGTTCGGAATTCAACCCTCCGGCCAATTGGCAACTCTCCGATGTCGATCGAAGGGTGGCTGCGGTGTCCAGCTCTGACCTGGCCGTTCGAACGAGCCTGGCGGACTGGACTTTTGGAGTCACTGGGAAGCATCAGCTTCATGCCACAACACGTAGGCAAAAGCCGACCCGTCATCAGGTGCCTGTTTTAAGGCTCCCATTACTACATAACACAGTCTTTCAACACCCCCAGCACAATAAGAGGCGACACAGAAGACGCGCTAAAAACTGCTATACGATAAAGAAGCAATGCCAGTGCCAACAAAAATACTGTTTGCGTTAAAGGGCCGCTCGATGCAGCGCCCGGTGCGAGTAGAAGTCGAGAGCGTATAAGACGAACAGCTCTGTTCTGGAGAATTAATATTCATGTTTTAAATTCGTTTGTGTTGTAATCCCGATCGCCATCAGCTCGCGTGCCAACCCGAAGAGGTAAACGAAGTGGAGCCGGAGCCTTGTTGGCACTGCACTGTTGGCAATCTGTTGGTTCGAACGCTACCCCCGTCGCTTTGATTTGCGGACGTTGCATACGGTCTTGGAGCTCTAATTAACACCTTACACTTGGTGGAGGTGGCTCGGTGGTCGCCCCAGTCCTCCTCGATAATTTCACCCTGGAACTTCGGACCCGCACGCTACCGCCTTCGGTCACAACCATGCAGGACGCTCCCGGTCAACCATCGGCGCTCATCCCTGCCACTCCTGCCACCATCTTCTGTCCCGGGGCACAACGCCCCCGTGACTCACCTTTCTTCAGTGGTACCGACGACCACGACGTTGACGACTGCCTGGCCTCTTTCGAGCGCGTCAGCACTTACAACCGCTGGGACGATTCCACAAAACTGAGCAACGTCCTCTTATACCTCACGGACGTGGCAAGTCTGTGGTTTCGAAACCACGAAGCCGATCTTTCGACATGGTCTGTCTTCAAGAAGAACTTCGCGGATATCTTCGGCCGTCCTGCGGTACGCAAACTCCGCGCCGAACAACGCCTCAATGCACGGCTTCAACTTCCCGAGGAAACGTTTACCAGCTACATTGAGGACGTGGTTGACCTCTGCAAGCGGGTCAATCCGTCCATGCCCGAACCCGAACGAGTCACACATGTTCTAAAAGGTCTCACTGATGATGCGTACTATATGATGTCGGCCAGGGACCCAACTTCCGTATCCGACATTATAACCATGTGCCAGAGGTTTGACGAGCTACGAAAGCAACGCGCTTCTACGCGGCGGGCTGCCGCACCTGCCGGCATTGCTGGCTTGGCACTGGCTACGTCGTTGGTGGAACAGTCTCCATTTATGCAGAATATCCAAGACGTCATCCGCGAAGAAGTTGCACGCCAGCTGTCCCTCCTTCATCCAGTTCAGCCGACCGTCTGCACTTCGCAATTAGCGCCAGCCAACGCGCCATCCATATCGCCGGCTATCCGCCAAGTTATCGAGGAGAAAGTCGCCGAAGCGCTGCCTTCTAGTGTTCCCATCGCTCCTGTGCAAGCCCCACTCACTTACGCTCAGGTAACCGCTGGAGCGCGCGGTCTGCTTCCTACATCATCTTACCAGAACGGCCCTGAAATTTATGTTCCACCTCGTTTCATGGCCCCTCAATCTCCGAACCCTCGACCGCGACGCCGCATTACGAACCCACGGCGAACCGCCGACAATCGCCCGATTTGCTATGCTTGCGGGCTCCCGGGTCACGTCGCTCGCTTTTGCCGTCAGCACCCGCTTCATCCTGAGAACACAGTCCGTCAGTACCACTACGATCCCGAGCCTCCCTTGAGCAACGTCTCTTCTGGATCGTCTCCACCTCGGGCTCAGTACTCGACACGCCGTTCGCCTTCGCCTCGCCGACATTCCATTTCGCCGATGCTCCGGCGACAGGGCCCTACGCAAGGGGAAAACTAAATGCCGCAGTTCCGGAGCCAAGAACTGCGCGTTTGACGAACTCGTTAAGTCCTCCGCCTTCTCCCGCCAACGTCATTGAAGTGTTCGTAGAAGGTTTTCCCGTTCTTGCGCTGGTGGATACAGGTGCTGCCGTTTCCGTAATTAGTGATGCCCTTCGCCGCAAAATTCGCAAGGCCACGACGCCGCTTTCTGCCTTTTCGCTTCGTACGGCCAGTTCAGAGCGCATCACCCCTGTGGCAGCGTGCATGGTACGAGTTTGCATCAAAGACATTACGTATCTCGTCGAGATGGTGGTGCTTTACGCCTGCTCCCACGACATCATCCTCGGCTACGACTTTCTGTCGACTCACAGTGCTGTGATTGATTGTGCCCGTGCTGAGGTTGAGCTTTCCCCTGTGTGTAATGTTTCCCTGTGTGACCCACCTGTGCGCCCCGCTAAACTCCTTGTAGCTGCAGACACCGACATTCCTCCCTTTTCTTCTGTTCTCGTTCCCCTTATTTCGACATCTGCACTCCCTAGTCCTGTTCGCTTTACGCCCGAACTCGTCTCCGCCCACCATAACCGCCTCCTTCTTCCTTTCGCCATTCTAACGATTTCTGATGGCAGCTGTTTCATCTATGCTTCCAACCCTTTTCCCTGCCCGACGGTTGTTCTTCGCGGGGAGTGCCTCGGCTACATTGAAGAGCTGGACACTGATCGCACTTACATGTTCTCCGAACCTGAAGTTTTTCCTCACGTCGCTGCCCTGACGTCTTGTGCTGCTACGAGTGATGAGCTTTCTGTCGACGCCCTTCATCCAGCTATCGTGACCGACCTTCCGTCCGCCCAACGGGACCAAATAGTCGCCCTCCTTCCGCGCTTCAGTGCATCTTTTGACGTGTCCCAGCCTTCCTTAGGCCGCGCCTTGACCGTTTCTCATGCAATCGACACTGGTCCTCATGCTCCCCTACGGCAGCGACCATATCGCGTGTCGCCCACTGAGCGCCGCGTCATTCGTGACAATGTCGCCGATATGCTACAACGGGGCATCATACGACCATCTCATAGCCCTTGGGCCTCCCCCGTAGTTTTGGTGACGAGGACAGATGGCACGATCCACTTCTGTGTAGACTACCGGCGTCTGAATAAGATAACCCGCAAAGATGTTTACCCACTACCACGAATTGACGACGCGCTAGATTGTTTGCAAGGAGCGGAGTTCTTTTCGTCGCTAGATTTGCGTTCTGGCTATTGGCAAATACCGATGGCTTCCGCTGACCGCCCGAAAACAGCCTTCATCACTCCCGATGGCTTGTATGAATTCAATGTGATGCCATTCGGACTGTGCAACGCCCCCGCCACCTTCGAGAGAATGATGGATAACATTCTCAGAGGGCTCAAATGGGAAACGTGTCTTTGTTATCTAGATGACATTTCCGTTTTCTCGAAAGATTTCCCTTCCCACCTTCTGAACATTCAGCGTGTCCTTACGTGCCTTACTGAAGCCGGCCTACAGCTCAACTTAAAGAAATGTCGCTTTGCCGCTACCAAGCTCACAATACTCGGTCATGTCATATCCAAGGATGGCGTTCTACCGGATCCTACCAAACTTCGTGCCGTCGCAGACTTCCCCAAGCCCACAACCTTGAAAGAACTTCGCAGTTTTGTCGGTCTATGTTCGTATTTCCGCCGTTTTATTCGCAACTTCGCCAGTATCATCGCCCCTTTAACGCAACTCCTCGCCGGAGGCCCGAACCTCTCCTCTTGGTCACCAGCCTGTGATTCTCCGTTCAGTACACTACGGCGTCTACTGGTTTCTCCCCCTATACTCCGCCATTTTGACGCTGCCTGCTCGACCGAAGTACACACTGATGCGAGCGGCGTAGGTCTGGGCACTGTTCTTGCTCAACGGAAACCTGGATATTCCGAGTATGTCGTCGCGTACGCTAGGCGCACCCTCACGAAAGCGGAATCCAACTATTCTGTGACCGAAAAGAAGTGTTTGGCCATCATATGGGCCATTACCAAGTTTCGTCCTTGTATTTACGGTCGCCCATTCTACGTTGTTACCGACCACCACGCGCTCTGTTGGCTATCCTCCCTCAAAGACCCCTCCGGCCGCCTCGCCCGCTGGGCGTTAAGTCTTCAGGAGTACGATATCCACGTCATCTATCGATCTGGACGCAAGCACACCGACGCTGATGCCCTTTCCCGTTCACCGCTTCCTAACGACTCGACGGCTGGCTTCGTTTGTGCCTGAAATCTGAGCAGCAGAAGGATCCATGAATATCCTTCCTCTTAACATTCCTGTCTAAGCCCGCAGAGCTGTCTCCGTCACGTGCACTTCGTCGTCAGGCCCACCACTTCGCCACTCGTGATGGACTTTTATACCGCCGCAATTACAATCCTACAGGGCGAAAGTGGCTTCTCGTGATTCCGCGACATCTCCGTGCTGAAATCTGCGCCTCTTTCCACGTCGATCCTTAATGCGGCCATGCAGGTGTCATGAAAATCTATTCTCGACTGCGTATGAAATATTACTGGCGCGGTATGTACCGCTTCATCCGTCAATACATCCGATCCTGTACCGCCTGCCAACGTCGCAAGAATCCACCCCCTCAGCCAGCCGGTCCGTTAAAGCCATTGCCTTGCCCCAGCCGCCCTTTTGACCGTGTCGGTATCGATCTGTTTGGCCCGCTTCCGATCACGTCGGCTAACAACCGCTGGGTCATCGTAGCCGTTGACCACCTAACCCGTTACGTGGAAACATCGGCCTTGCAGTCTGCCACCGCACGGGATGTTGCTTCGTTCATTCTGCATCTCCTCGTTCTTCGTCACGGCGCACTGAAAGACTTGATCAGGGACCGCGGACGTGCATTTCTTTCCGACACTGTCGAAGCCCTCCTCAAACAGTGCCAGATCATTCACCGAAGCACCACATCGTATCACCCCCAAACGAACGGCATGACTGAGCGATTTAATCGCACTCTTAGTGACATGCTAGCCATGTACGTTGATAGCGCTCACTCTAATTAGGACCAAGTGCTGCCTTTCGTAACGTACGCCTACAATACGGCTACACAGACTACGACTGGGTTCTCCCCCTTCTTTCTTTTATATGGTCGCGAACCCACGTCCACCATGGATACCATCCTGCCCTACCACCCCGACGCTTCAGAGACCACTCTACTGTCTGAAGCGCACACATTTGCCGAAGAATGGCGACAATTGGCGCGCTCCTTCACAACGGAGAACCAGGCTCAACAAAAGCATAACCGGGGCCCTACAAATCCAGCGCCTTCATATCCCTCAGGTGCCCTCGTTTGGCTCTGGGTGCCTGCCTCAGCACCCGGCCTCTCATCCAAACTCATATCGTGCTATCATGGACCTTACCGCATTCTCGAACAATCTTCTCCCGTCAATTACATAGTAGAGCCCTTGAACCCATCTCCAGATCATCGCCGCCGCGGCCGAGAAACTGTACATGTCGACCGCCTCAAGCCGTATTATGATCCCCCTACCCTTTCCTCACCATGAGTCGCCAGGATGGCTCCTTTTCCGCCGGGGGGTATTGTAGTAATCCCGGTCGCCATCAGCTCGCGTGCCAACCCGAAGAGGTAGACGAAGTGGAGCCGGAGCCTTGTTGGCACTGCACTGTTGCCAAGCTGTTGGTTCGAACGCTACCCCCGTCGCTTTGGTTTGCGGACGTTGCATACGGTCTTGGTGCTCTAATAAACACCTTACATTTGATTTATTTAGCATAACATATCCCGATTTAGTCAAATACACCACAGGCTTTTGCAAATCTTACCGTTTTCCTCCTCCTTCGATTGTCTATTTGTTAATTCCATACTTATGCGCAACTGGCACAGGCAGAGGCCTCTTATTGGTGCCTGTGCCTCATTCAACGCCTCACGATTGCAGGTCCTCGATTGGTGTAAGGACACATTACAAAGTGACTTCCGAGCGTGTAATCTGGCGGAAGTCATTCGGCGCTGCAGGACGCAAATTCAAATAGCATTATGCTGCGGCGCCTCGTTATGCGCCATAGTTTTTGTGCCACGAATGTACAAAAGGCGCACAAGCCAGCAAGCCTCAAAATTCTGACTGATTTTAATAGCAGTCAAACCCACCAGTAACACATCAGTGTTGCATGCGGATTTCGTTTGCGGAGCTCATTTTACGCTAATGTAGGCTTATAAGCATGCAATCCAGCAAGTTTGAGTATGTTACAGTCTTTTTCTCCTGTGTGGTTCCGGCGCCTCTCTCCGCGCTGCCAAAACATTACGAAGTGATTATATCGTCGCTCATCACTGGGGCGTTGTCTGCTGCGCCATGCTCCTGCAAGCATAAAAGTCTCCTGGGCAAAACTGCTTTGTCTACGGATGTAATAGCAACTAGTTAGCAACAAGCGGCTGGATTCTTAGCGCTACATGCGACACACAGTCTATCAGTGTGAAAAATTCCGCCTTTGTGGAATGTTCAGCCTGAATCTTTCACCGTCACCGAATAATTATCAGACATTCTTTATGACCCGCCAAGGTGGTGCAGCGGATAAGAGGCTCGGTTACTAGGCCCAAAGATGCAGGATAGAAGTCCGGCAGCGGCGCCGCCTGTCGATGGGAGCGAAAAGCCAGTATGCTGTGTGATGTCAGTGCACAGTAAAGAACTCCAAGGGATCGAAATTTCCGAAGCCGTTAACTACGGCGTCTCACATAGCCGAAACACTGCTGAACGTTAAACCGATAGACCAAATTAAGCCAGAACGTGCATCAAAAGCGGATGTCTCTAGGGAGCAGAAATTTTTTGGAGCGAACTATTATCGAAATATTATCTAAAGTGACCAGCTTAACAGCGCGACCACTGCAATACGCCTATTATTTGGAGACCGTGTCTCACTCAGGATGTGTAGGCAGGCTTCTTCACTACGCTTTCTCAACACCGAGCGAGCAAAACTTAGTATCAATTTTACCCCTCTACTGTACAATATACCCGCAGCCGGCAGCCTCAGTGCTTCTTTGTTGTGTGTAATTTGCTTGCGTTCGCGCTTACTTTACTTTGCTGTATCCACGTTTGCGAAATCGATCTCTATGGTAGCATTGAAAAACCATGGTAGCTTATAGTGCGAGCAATAAAAACAAATGGTTTCGGTCGAGTTCATACGGTGATTCGCCACAAACCAAGTTTCGCTCGTTAGAACCGTATCAATTGCATATATGGCTCGATTGATCAGTAATAATTGCTGATGGATCTTCTTGAAAAGTTCAGAATTATTTCATACCGTGCATATTGGAATTTCGCAATCACATTCACAAGTCATGACTCGCAACAGTTTAGAGTCTTTGAAGCAATAGTTCAAGAGAGCCGCATTGGACCTGCTCTTCGCAAAGCTATTCACGAGTTGTTGTCCAACGGGCAGGCGTGCAGATGAAGCCTCTCTGCTGGATTTCAACTGTCGCTGGGTACGTAGAGCCTTTGATTGCAGATATTGTCAATAATTAAGGGCTCTTCCAGCGCTTGCAATGTGCAGCCTAGCTGTTTGTAACGTATGCGGTCTGTGTCTTGTTACCTCCACCTCCAAGTAGTGCACCTCGGTAAGGACGTTTCCTTACGTCGGCACCGACTCCTCTAATCGTCGATGCAAACTGGTGGTGCAGCTGCGGTCTTGCGAATGCCATTGCAATGTCTCCTCAGTGTTTTTCGAGGTGACTCTGAGACGGTAGAGACTTCCATTTCACACAGAAGACACAGCTCAACCCGTGGTAAGTTGGAAGAAAAACGTTTTTTACACATAGTGGCAGGTGCTGGTTATTATAATGATTGTATATTACAGATGGCCACACGTTCTTGCTTCATATTACTCTTACAATGACATCACCTTTTGAGAGCAATCTATACAGCTAAAGTCTAATAGCGTCAGGTAGCCCCGAGACGTCCTGATATGGCTTTGAAGCTCACATTTAAACAAGGTAATGGCACCACGCCGAAAAACAAGGTAAGGATAACGCTCGAACTGAAATAGTGGCATGGGCACATCTTTTACGGTTCTACGACTATTTGCCGATTACATAATCTATCCAGGAATGATGAAATTATTCGATTTATTTCGTTGTAAGGCATTAGCCTCCCTATGCATTATCCACCCCCCCCCCCCCCCACACACACACATTTCAACTAGGCGAAAGCATGAAATGAGTTTGCTTTACTACACGACATCGAGCAGAGTTAAAGGATGCTGCAAATTAAGGCTTCAGTGCTTAGCGTCGTTTATGAGTCGCTGCTTCCGAAGCTCAATATTTTACAATGCTTGAGAAATGTGGGGTTATACTTACGCTTGCGGGGCTAAATAAGGAGAACAATGAGCCACACAAACAGCAGGTAAACAGGTCATGCCAAGGCGAAATACTTGAACATTTTTGTTCCATATCCTATCTTGTTAGGCGCAAATATAGCTTTTAGGAAATAATGAGACATACAATAAAATATTTTTCAATATTAACGGAAAAAACAATGATACGATAAAAAAGCTAGCACGGCAAATGGAAAATTGTTCTGCTTATAACGTGCGCCTCCTAAAATATAGAGTCAAATACAAACAAACGAACGCTCTCCATCTCGACTGATTGTTAAGTCGGCGGAAGGGCTTCCCTCTCGGCGGATGGGAATGGGTGCGAGAGGAGGGCCTCGTGCCAGACCCTGGGGGCCTTACTTTGCGACTGACGGCTGCTGAGTTAAGCGCATGTCTTCCACCAAATGATTGACCTTCATCCGATTCTTTTCCAAAGTTGACTAAGCATTTATTAAATCAGAATAAAACAAGCAGAACTAACGCACCTTTCATTACGTGCAGATCACACGGCGCTGAACATACTATCGGCCACCGTCACGAACTTCCTCTCTACTTCAGCCGCGTTGTCTCCTACCTACGGGCCCTAGCCACCACCACTCACACACGACTGTCCCGCACGGCTGCCGTCCAGCAAAAGCCCCGCTCTTTTATTCCCCCACCCTGACCTCAAGTAATTCCCGCCAAAACTCACTGTTTAGCCAATGACAACCCCCTCGCAACACCACAACCAATGAACAACTTTCCCGCCACTTTCTCCCGAATTAAACACTTCATATAGAAAAGAACAACAAAACACAACATCACACACAAGCGAAGCTGCTCGCCGCGCTGGCTAGCTATGCCAAAAAGAAAACATAGAGATGCACGGTGCTGGCCTTTTCTATCGCCGCCTCGCGCGCAGAGCGTCTCCGAAAGACAACGACACGCCTCCCGGCCGTGTCGGTCGAGAAACCCGAAACTCTCTGCACCCACGGAGAGCCGAACCCTATTCTTCTGGGAAGCGCGATACCGATTGTGGGACAAGCTACAGTACCCTCTCAAGCTCATGCGCCCCTTCTCCTTGCGTCCCCGCATCGCCTTTCGAGGGTCTAGCCCGCTCTGCCTTTCCGTCCTCATTTGACCAGCTTGCGCTCTTTTCCTCCCTCTGCTTTCTCCACGATGCACTCTGGCGGCGTCGTGACTCGTGACATATATGTACATTTATTTTTCTTTTATTTATTCGTACCTAAAAGGCCCACTAGGAGTGTTACGTGAGAGGTGAGCTAACAGATAATTTAATTAGTTCCGTGATGGTTAAAAGCTTCAAATGGCAGGTCGTTCCTGTCTCTTGCAGTGTGAGAAAAAATTGTGATGCGCAGATGTGGCTGCTCGAAGTGTATGGACGGTGTAAGGTCAACAGTGCATGTTTGCTCGGTTTTTTTATGTGTGTGTTTTTGTTTCCTGCCATTTCGGGGAGCCGGCCTACAAAACGCGAGGGCGGAGTGGCGCCTATGCCCAAGGAGGGGGGACCTCTTTCTTGTTTTTGGTTACAACGTGAAGTGCCCTTGTGTGTGAGCGTTGTCTGTTCTATGTCTCTCTTGAGGGGTGGGGTCTCGCGCATTGAAAAGCGTTCGGCCGATCTGTGCTTGGCTAGTTGGTTAGTGCGCAAGGCTTCAAACGCCGTCGGCGTACTCCGTCGATCGCCCGTTGAGTGTTTGTGCGTTGTTGTTTTTTCTTTGGTATGTATAAGAGGCAGAATTGCGATTCTTTCGGCGAAGCAAGGAGACGGGACCATTAGCCAGCAGAAAAAAAAAAGAATCTTCAAGAACCATCTAAAAGACCTTTACTGACGGCGTTCGGGTTACTGGAGCGAAGGGAAACGCGGTGAGCAGAGGAACAATGGAATGACTGCAAAGGGAATGGTAAAACTTCTAGAAAAGCGAAAATCTGGCTATTTTACGACGTAATTTAAGGCTGTGGAAGTTATCGTTTGCTTCCAGTGATGTTAGCCTCTTGTGATATCAGTAATCACGATATACGAATTGTGTGGCGCGGTTTTTAACGGACTCGAAAGTTTGGGAAATATAATTTTGTTAGCGGTCGCAAAGAGAGAATAAGTATTCTAGTTTAGGGCGGACGAGGGCTAAATATGCAGACAGGTTCACTGGAGCCGATGCCCGACATAATTTACGTTTTAAAAAACCAAATACCCATTTATCTTCGTCAGTTAGGTTCATAATGTAGGTGCTTCAATAAAGATCCCATGTTGGGATGATTCCTTATTATTGATATGTAGATGCATCAGATATTCATGCAGAACAAATAGTGTTGTTTGGATAGTATATGACTGACGGCGAAGACGAAGGAATTAGATTAAAGTTGATTAATAACGCTTAAAGGCATTAGCCAATTAGCACACCGCGTTTCCTCAAGTTCTAGGTCGCGTTAAAAATGGTAAGCGTCTCTACTGTAAATGATGCTCCGGGAAATGACGCAGTCATCGGTGATCAAACGAAAGGCAGAAGATAGATTAATTGGAAGATCATTATTATAGAATAAAAACGATGCATGACCTAAACCGGTACCGTGTGATGCCTGAGGTAACCGGGGACGTGGAAGATTCGTTGTTAGGCAATACAGACTGTTTGCGATTAGTCAGAAAACGTCGGGGCAAATCAAATACCAGTATATTCAGGTTTAGGCGAGAAATATTGAGTAAGAGGTGCTGGTGGCTACCTTTGTCGAAAGCCAAATGCACAACTGATTATGGCCATCAAAGTTTGAATTTACATTTACACACTTTGCTAAATCACATAATGCATGACAATATTGACACCTCTCGTATATCGCGAAAAGGACTGCGCAAAATGACTGTGCTATCGTAAGTGACAGAGCGACTTCTTGCTTTGACCTATATATACTTTCTTATTTTCACGTAACATGTACGTGCTTAGTCAAATAAATTGTTTCTCCCTGCCCTTGTGGTAGGGGATAATGGTTTCTCAACCTGTTTTCATAGCTTTTCTTCCAGCCCCATGTAAATTTTTGTTCGCGCAATAAATTTCATTAGATTTGATCTGATGTATACGAAGTTATGAATGAACTATTTTTTTGTACTTTGCAAGGCGAAACATGCGCTACGTATTAGTCTTAGATTGCAGCCTATTTCAGCTATAGTTTCATTTAAGCCCAAGGGGCCACTTTTCAACATAGGTATAGTGTAGGTGGTAGAGACATGATATGAACTCGGTAGGTGGTATATTCTACATTATTTTTCAACTGTAACATTTAAACTGCTACTCACCATTCTTAAACTCATTATCAAAAGTAGCCAGAAGAAAATTTGGGAGTAGGACGAGCTTATAAAAAACTTTATATATGGTTGCAGCAGCTGCAAAGACTATCGGCATGACGAACGCCGTTCTCAGCGACACAGGGAAGCTTAGCCTTTAGGGAACGTGGACATTTTCACAACCTGCTTAAGCGTTTGCTCTTGTAGATACTTTTCGTTTAAACTAGACATTTATAAATTTCTTAAGCCAGAAGAAGCCATGATATTGGGGCAGCAAGTGCGAATGTAGCGATAGGCGCTTGTTTGGGTGCAGTTTATGTAACCTTCTATTCAGAATACTTTATGCCTATTATAACCACAAATATGAGGCGCAGGCGTCCATCAATCATTGCATTCAAAAAGCTCATAATAGTCAACCAGCACTGTGATATTTACCTTATAAGTGTGGAAGAGGCGCTGACGCCAAGTTCTAAGGAAACCCTTCGCACATTCGAAAAATGTAACGATCTTACTCTACCGGTCAATTGTTTTGTCCATGCTTTGACAATCTACCCTTAGAAATATTGGCTGCCCATATAATTGAACCTTAAAGATCGGCGTGTGCGACCCAAATAGATGGAAGGGCTACCTGGACTATTCTACAGTTTGACATTTCCTTCCAGCTTTTGGAGCGATAATCCGGCATACCCAGGTAGACATTTCGTCGTCTATCCCACAAATTGTAAATTCAACATTAGCTCTCCCGAATTATTTTGGGGCCAACTCCCTGAAACAATTTACGGTCCATCTATTAAGTTTCTAGTTCAACTGGATCATGAAATATTTAATCTCTGAAGTTTAGAGTTGGTCCGGTCCAACCATCGAAAACGTTTGACATACAAAATAAGTGTAAAGAGCGAGTTGGTCCACACCACAAATTTGGTGGCTCACCCCAATAATTGCGGATTTGACTGGGTCCGTCCTCCAGAGGTTTTGTATTAGCCACACGTAAGTAGCACAAGTGTCCCAGTAATTTCCCTTTCCTACGTTTACAAAGCCCCTATAGGCGTGGTGCGTGGCTGTATAATTACATTGTGGTGGGCCGTATTCTGGAACAGTTATCCGTAGTTTGTGTCCAAACATGAGCCGCATGCTTCGAACCAGGCTACGTACTACGTTATCTGCTCTTACGTATACGTAAGAGCAGATAACGCACGGCTATAATCAAACGGTAACACGTATCTGAAGGCATAAAACTGTAGTTAGTAAACAAAGTGGAATACAATAAAACTAAGTGCATTTTATCAGAAGCTCTGCTCGAATGGAAACATCAGCTCTTGTGCAATATTTACGAGCTAGTAACGTATGGAAAGAAACCAAAATTACTAGCCGAAACAATTTACAGGTGATTAACGACGCGGAAGGAGACACTAGACAAAATAATTCTTTTTCGCCAGCAAAAATTAAAAACAAAACAGCTATTGTGAGCCTCAAGATAAGTGCCCATCTCGCCGTAATCGCTTTCCTTTAAACTATACCGCAAAATTCCTATTCCGGAGCCCATGGTATGTAAATCCTGCGGTCACTATGTTGGATGCAGCGACCATCAAACGACTATGGTTTCCATTGGCAAGAGGCATTTTACTTGAACCGATCCGATTAACGCGTACAAGTAAATTCAGTGGCCAGAGCGACTTACTGGCGCGATAAAAATGTTATCGCTAGGGAAAGATTTCAGGAGAGTGGTTGTCATTATAATAAGTACCGTGAAGACCAATAACAGTTTGTTTATTTTGGCGCTCAAGGGAAGGAAGGAAATAAATGACACAATGAATATGCACGCGCTTTACAGGCCAGCTGGAGCGGACCGTGAGGGGGGATGGAGTACTATCTAAAAGCTTTCCTTGATATTTTTACAGGCCTTGAGGTGTGCTTCAAAGCTTGCCACCTAACAACGTGTTCATCCATCCAGCCCATTGGTCATCTCGTCATCTCCACTCCAATTCCGTCTACCCCAGCGCGCCCATACGATAACATTCCAAAAGTCATTTTTTCTCCGCACTGCCCTGGATTGGAACGACCTTCCCGACCACATCGCCTCACTAACCGACATTCATCATTTCAAGACTGCCATCGAAAGACATTTTTTATTGTAACCGCCGTACTCCAAGCCCACCCCTCCTGTAATACCCCTTAAATGGGGCCTTTTGAGAATTCAATAAATAA
>JAJIZL010019360.1:61880-83339 GCA_023969395.1 Amblyomma maculatum | reverse complement strand
CACACACACACACACACACACACACACACACACACACTCTCCAAAGAATGGACCGAATCCACAATTTGACTCCAGGTTTTACTCCTCTCGGCAAAAGAGCACTACTTCAATGCAAGACCTCGTAGAGTGCGGAGAGCGGTTAAAGCGATGTAGGACGAGGGAATAAACAAAAACGTATTTTTAGAATGTGGGATTAGAAGGTTCGAGAAAATTAGCCTCTATTGTAATCGAAAGGTCGACCTGCAGTTGAAAGTCGTTTCTCCAGGGTTTTTCGACAATGATGATCGCCCGTTCGCCCGTTGACGGCCATCGCCTCAGAACGAGGTATATCAAATCTCCTTCTTGCACAACAAGCTAGCCAGGTTACGCAAGCAAATCAGTTGTGGCTACTAGAAGAACGTAGGCTACCTCAAGAAAGTCCAGAGTAGTTTTGTAGAATGCCAGTAGGACGCAGTGTACGATACTCTTGTCTCGCGTCGTGCACTTCAGGTATGTTTCCTAGTCTCCTTTATCGTTTTCTGATAGAATTAGTTGTTGCACGAACAGAAATATACAAGAAAGAATATACATAGCAGCAGACGTAGACGAAAAAAAGCTTTCTTACCACTCATTCTAGTATAACACTGCTACGTAGCACCTATCTGGAAAAATTACCGAAGCCGTGTCCCCTTTTAACAACAGAAGGATGTGGTTTCGATGCTTGCCGCTTTTATTCTGAGTTTTCGTTCCCAAAGCATATGCAAACCAAGGATGATCAGACAAAACGCATTATAGAACAGCTGACTAAGGCCTGCCCTTCTCTACAGAAATACCAAAAAGCAAACATTCAAATGATTTGATAGCAGCCGAAAGTATATCAAAAGACACAAGCTACAATGACAATGCTATAAATAAAACAAAATGGCTCTCCGCAAAAAATAATTCAGTATTTACTGACATAACAATGCGAAGCGAGTAGCACATCACACACTTCTCTTTTAAATATTAGGTGATTTCTGTTGTCTATTGCGACATATAGTAGCTGGAGATTAACGCTCCCAAGTCGTGGTATTGCGTACGTAATCTTTTGGTATAGCCCTAATTGGAGCTCGACAGTGAGATATAGAAGTACGTTTTTCGAATGTTGTATGCTTCAGGTGTAAGCAGATATGTGTTGTCAAATATAGCTTTAATATATTTTATTTCATTGTTAACGTATAAAGCCAATTTCTTTTTTTTTTCATCAAAGATTATCTGTATTGTAAGTAACGTGAGTTCTTTAAAAGCCTCTCCTAGGTATTGGCCGTTTAAAAGGTTGAATATCGCGCGGATAGTCTTTATTGTAGTCAGACTAACTTTGCTCAATTAGTAAGTGTTGTTGTGCGCCATACAAACAGCCCATATAATATATAGTAGTAGACTACTTTGTACTATAGTTCCAATTTGCACCTGACAGATACAAGTGCTCGTAATCTATTTATTATGCCCACTAAGTGCGATATTTTACTGCGCGTAAACTATGCGGTCTTACGCCAATAGATGTTGCTCGAAACTTCGAAACATTTCATTGAGTTCTCATGAGCTAGAGTTTGTGGGGCTCCCGCGCCTCACATGGCCTTTTCAACTACGCGCGCTCCTTCCACTCCGTCTTGGAGCGCGTGGAGGTAGCGCAACTGCGCATGTACTTTATCGCGGTGCGTGACATGTTCTCGGCTTGAAAGTGAGCCTTGATATGGACGGCGGAAAGCCAGGAACGGGGGATTCTAAGACAGCGTGGCTGGGGCGGTGATGCTGTCAGCAAGCGGCGCGATACATCCCGAGTAAACACGGACGGCGGAGCGGAGCCCTACCACAATGAAGACGGAAGCGATGCCTCCGAAGAAGTGTTACGCTGTGTGCGTGAGTTGTTGCCACGCGCGAATCATTGTATCTCGTGCCTCTAGGAGGGATTTTGCCGTGCCGCATCCCTATATTCCAGCCCTAGTCTGTTTTTCCTTGCCGCGCTGTGCAAAAGCATAGTCCTTTTTTTTTTATCTTTGCATAGCGCGGCCGCAAGCCTCGAATGCATGCTTCACTCTACTGTCTCTTCCGATGTATCGTTCTGAAGTGCCTTTTTGTTGACGCGGAATAAACCGGTGCTTTTCATACAAACTGAGGATCTGTGACTGGTCGGGCGAGATCACTTAAAGGGGGACCCTTAAGGCGGACTCTTAAGGTTGAATTTTTGAAATTTTACTTTAAAGGCATCCGTAATAGACCTGTTTTAGCTCTAAATACGACATACTTCATTTTTTTTTAGGATTTGGTTGCAGCAGATTAGATTTGAGCCTCGAAGAAGCCTCTTGCATCCCGATGTTAGTCTCTTTTTCTAATATGACCATATCATTTTCTGAAAAAATACATTTGGGTCATCTGCGTTAAAGATTTGTTAGTCTGCGCTATGTTCTCAATGCCATGGGGTAAGTGAAGTAAAAGTATGTGACCTCAGTACTATTGATATCACTACTCAGTCACTGTCATGATAATGTCATAAGTAATGAGTCATATGTGACGTCATCTGTCAATTCCGTCAAAAGATAGTGACATCACTATCTGGGACGTAACTGGTTTGATGGTGGCATTGCACAGCCGGCCAATCACCAGGCTGCGTCAAACGGTACGCTCAATGCCGCGAGCCACTCCCGTCTTAAAGTAGAGGTTGATATACGCAGCATATCACCCTCTACTTTACTTGAGGGGCGGATAACGTACAATAAAACATTTCGTGTTGTTCCCGTCACTTTCACAACACACTCGCGCACCACGCATTGTTGCCTTTCATTGCTGGCAATTAGGCCACGTAGCCTTAAGCGTGATCACTTCATCACTTTATGCGATGAAGGGATCACAGTGATCAGTTTCGCATACAGCTGACCCTTCAAAACGCATTGAAAACTGATTCCTTGATGCAAATAAGTTTCGACAACGTTTTTTGTCATAAAAGGCATAAATAGACCTTACGCACACGAAACTACTATAGCATATAAGGCTGGAGCGCTTATAAAATGACAAGGCTAAGAATGAAGCTTCCATAGAAGGAGTTCTTTGTTGCCAATAGTGGTCTTCGGTCGCGGTGCAAACTTTTTTTGCTAATACTTAAACACCATTTCAACGTAAAGACAATGGACAGTAATTTCAGTTTTTTCAGTTCGTGCAATATATCTTGGAAATGTATATAAGCTTTTTATTCAAACAATGCTGTTGCTCGAGTGAAAGACATCCCAGGCTGTATTCAGAAGATATTTTATTTCGGATGTTTTAACACAACTAAAAAGGGATAAAAATAAGAAGGATATATTGATTGATCGATTGACTGATGATGATAGTAACCAGTCTCGACTAACTAACTACCAGAGGCATGGCAAATAACAATTGACAATTTAAATTAGGTATGTGAGGAGAAGGTTCCCGGTCGTCTATCTTTAGTTCACCCTTGAATAGCGCATTATTCTTGCCGCGACGACGTACAAACTGTTGAAACAATGCAGTTTATTAATTCAATCAATATAAAGTGCAGTACATTTTACGAGCTTCGAACAGTTAGGGGGTCATTTGAGCCAATTAAGACAGCAAAAGTCCATGGGCTTTGGAAGGGTATGCACTTTGAGGTTGCCATGTTGCAATATCGTTTATGGCTGTCCTCTCGAGTGAGAAGTAGACCAGAAATAATTCCAGTATGTGGTCCCGTTATGTTACACTCTTACTTCACGGTTTATTACCCAAAATAAGCTTTGAGAGCTCTCAGCGTTGGTCCGTCCTACAAGGAAAAGAGGCGACAGGATTAGCTGCAGCATTACCACCAGCTTCCCAATAGATTTTTGCCCCAAACATAGCAAATACTTGGAGGAAGATTACGTGGTGTGGCCCATGGCGTCCACGTGCAAGCTTAATCGGCAAAAGTATTTTGCGTTGCTAGGTAAGACACGTTTTTTGCCGCCATTCCGGGCGAGATTAGGTGAACGTGGTCCGGACACGAAGAAGCATAAGTAGAACTTATACGAAACGTTGTGACGTTTTATGTCAGTATAGAAGGCGCCATAAGGATTCGTTCTTTAGAACCGGGTGGGATTTTGTTGTTCGCTGCAACAAAAGCTACTAGAGGGACTTCATGTTTTCGATGTTACCGCTTAACTGGTCTTTGCCGCAGCCTCTAACGCAACTTGTTAATGTTGCTGTCGTCAAAGCTGGTAGCTTCGTGACCTGTCATCGTGAGTCTCTCTCGCCCACTCGCTCTTCGCTTCCAAATGGCCTTTGCGAGGCTGGAGCCAGAACCACGCATTTAATCAGGCTTAGCAAAGAGCGTAGAAAAAGCCGCTTATACCTCCAACAGGATAGCAATGGCAAACTACTGCTATGTTTTGCCGCAGGCAGAGGTGTGAAGGAAGTGAAACAAATCCCTATGGCCAAAGAAGAGCAAGATAGCGCTGTGGAGCGTCAAACCGTGGGCGGAGCACGGAAGGCTGACTGCGCAACACCCAGCATAGAAAAGCATTGTGGATGAGAGGGGAGGTGAGAAATAAGAAAAAATAAAACTGATAAAGAAGACAAACGCGCTGGCTAGATAAGAAACACGTGCTGTACTGCTAGATCGTTTTGCTCCGCGCTATGAGGTATGAGCGCACAGAGACAGATGGCAAGAATAAGCAGGGCCCTTAGGTGGAGCGCTGAATGTTTTTATTTAATAACTGATATATGCGAAGGAAATAACAAGTAGAATAAGATTGGGATGGAGCGCATTTGGCAAACACTCCCAGAATATGACGCAGCTTTCTGGTATCGCTCAAGAGGAAAGCATACAACAGTAGCATCATAACTGTACTTACCAATTGGGCTGAAACGTGGAGGCTAACAAAGAGAGTTCTACTTAAGTTGAGAACAATGCAAAGGGCTCTGGAAAAAAAATTGTAGGGATAACGTTCACAGATAGGAACATGCAGAGTGGGTCAGAGAAATAACTCAAGTTACAGACACTCTAGTGGAAATTAGGAAGAAGAAATGGGCATGGGCAGAGCATGTAGTGTGAAGAGAAAACCGATGTTCGCTTAGGGTAACAACTTTGATTCCACGGGACGGAAAACGTAGCAGGGGGCGGCAGAAAGTCAGGTGGGCGGATAAAGTGTCAAGTGGACGCAGCTGGCACAGGACTGGGTTAATTGGAGGAATATGGGAGAGGCCTTCGACCTGCACTGTGTATAGTCAGACTGATGATGATGATAATAATGATTTGTGAGGCGATACCTTTTTCATTAGTAGCCAGGCTGCATTATTTTGATTTTAATTTGTACGGGGCCGTGCTTTCGGGGCTACCCAGGTTATAAATTTCGTTGAGGTAAGGAAAGCCCTTGTCTTTATCATTCAATAGCATATACGTCTAGGGAAGCAGTAAGGACTTCACTGCATGAGTCAGAATAAATATAGAAGATTGGTAATTTTTGGTAAAGGCGGTACATTATTAAATGTGCATGACAATGACAACAACAATGAAAATATAATGCTGCGTAGAGACCAGGAGAAAGACTGATTAGAAAAGTGAAAGGCAAAAGGGCAGACATTCGTAGCTTCCCGTACGGTACCGTCACCACGCGGCTGCATTCGGCACCACTCTTGAAATGATGTGGGTGAGCAATGTCCGTCTTGGCGCTGCGTCTGTCGCTAAACTTCCGGGCATTTTATTCAGTTGAGGGATATTTATGCTGCATAACTACGCTTCTTATTGCTTTGCGCTCATAACCATGGTTACAGAATATTGTAACATTCATGCCTACGTGCGAATGACACAGTATGGGCAAAAAAAAAATGTAATCAAATTTTCTCTCCTCCGAAGTTTTAGAACTGCGCGGTGAAAGACGTGATAACCTCCCCACGTAACTGTATTTTGGTACTCAGAGATGAGCGGATAATCAGTTTAAGACAAACTTCTGGACTGGAAAATCGGTCATTAATCTTACAAATCATCGCTATAGAACAGGGATGATATAAACACGAATGACACTATAGGTGGTGCGGCTGTATTTTTGTTTTTGGTGTCTTTTCGGTTTACGTGTTTCCACCATTGCTGAACGCAATCCAGGCTGATATTTTTGGCGGCAGGAAAATCATACGATAGCATATTAAGATAGCAGATAGCAAGATAGCTTTTATAGCATAACGCTGCTCTGTCATCCTTTGTAGGTGAAGCAAAAAAAATGTTCCAGACAATGAATTCAATACAAACTGGAAGAACTGTGAGGGAAACTGCAAAGATCCTCAATAAGTTCTATCTCTGAGTTTAATTGCAAAGTTTCACAACATAACATCGATTAACATCAGAAGGTGACGTTTCTATATCGGAACAGTAGATTTCAGCTCCTTTTTGGGCTTCTCAATTCGACAATTGGGCATATATGGAGCAACAAGCTTCCCCCCGCCCCCCCCCCCCCCCCCACCCCTGCCCCCTTCTCACCACCTCAAGTAGAAAGTACTCCAGAAAGTGAAGTATGACGTCAAAAAGTTCAAAGCTGACAAAACTTTCGGACCGCAAGCGATAAATCTTTTTTTTTTCTGTGGAATATTCTCCCAAACGTTAGAATATCGTAATGGTAGTTGCGTAAGAGCAGCGGTCAGGCTAACCAAGCACCCATCGATAGAACGTTTTCGCACGTCCAGGATTCAATTTGCAACTTTTCATTATTGCGCTCCATCAGGCTGTCTCCGCGAAAAACCGCCGATTCAGGTCCAGCATGGCAACATGGTCCGGCTTTCAGTTACTCCTGCTGTGTAAAGCTACATTTATATTTTATACTATTTGTGATTCCTTCGTGCGAAAGTCAAAAACAAAAGAAGAAAAATTTCGGAAGGCTATTGCTTGTTTCATTTTTCTGTTCCCTCTTGGTGGAAAGTTCGCGGAGTGATTTTTCCATTTTTCGAGGGAACCTACGACACTGGATGGATAACATTATTCATCAGAAGAACAAACAAACAAACAAAAACAAGTTACAAGAGATTGCGCAGCTCAACACCATCGATGAACTGGTGCAGCAGCGCCGTGATTCCCGCAAGCACTCACAGCGTATGCAACGTCACCAATTATTCTTCAGCCAACAGCGCCAGTTCTCCCTCCCTGGAAATTTGTATAGTTAGGAAACAACAAGCCAACTGATATCCGCAGACTAACGTCAGCCAACTCAGCATCGGTGCTTTGCCGGAGATTTGAAAAGCAAGATACTCACCTGCCTCAAGAGTCCATTGTAGTGTACGTGGATGAAAGCCTGCAAGGCTGTGAAACTAAAACAGCAATCTGCTGTTCACGGAAACCTAGCCTGAATCCGACCTCTACGTTCCAGCTTTCGGAACCGCTTACATCTTTCTGCGCTGAGCTCGTGGCAGTTCAGGAACCACTCTGCTTCATGGCTACCATGACATGCTCCCTCCAGCCCACGTTGTCATCCGCACTGACGCACTTCAAGCAGTACGTTTGCTCCGACGTGTCAGCCGCTGCCCTAAAATTTGCCGAGAGATTCATCAGCTTGCGGCGGGTGTCCCGCAGTCAGTACGCATTGCGTGGGCCCCACGGGACCCCCTGCCTTTCCAAATTCAAGCCGATTTAGCGATCCGCCTCGCGAAACAAGACGAATCAATGCCACGGCTCCTTGAAGAGGACGACGCTGCCCTCTTTTTATCAAGAAAAGAACACCTCCTGCGCCTCACACGTGCACTTATTCCTCACCCGAGCAGAGGAGGTTGCGCTTAGGAGGATCCGGGTCGGTGTTGCCCTCACACCAGCTGTCACTAGGACGTTGTCTTACTTCCGACACTTCTATCCCCGCCCAGGGTGTCCGATCTGTAAAAACGAAAATGTTGACGCCGACATTCACCATTTTTTGTGGGACTGCCCAGCACTGAAACCAACACGAATCCGGTACCTGAGGATAGCTGGCCTTTCAGCAACCAATCCTGCCTCATATGTCGCTTGGACGCAGGGACCTCATCATCACTCACTCCCGGACTTCATATAGACAGCCAACCTTTTTCCATTCATTTAATCATTTATTCATCCTTCATCTCATATCTACTGATGCCCTGAGGTAAAAAATAACGATTAAAGAAAGGTGGAAAAATGTGAGCACGGACTTGGTCGTTCTTTCGAAACAATTCTCTAGGGAAAACTTCCTTCCGAGCAGTCAATAGCTTACCTTCTACACTGAGAAAAATTAAATCGAAAATGAAATGAAAAAAAATTAAATCGAAAAGTGACTTCAGTGCTTCTTTCAGGTATGCGAGCTTTTGTCCCGCTGAAAGAAGACATTACATACTGATGTTTTTTTTTTTAATAATTTATAACGATTTCTCTCGTGTCGATTAAAGTTTGTGACGTCAATGCTGAAAAAGACATCGTGTTCAAACATGTAACGTCAACACCGGAAACAACGGTTTGGTAACACATGTGACGTCAACACCTAAAGGAAAGTTCTGCTTACACCTTTGACGTCAACGCCGACCAGTACAGTTTGTTAAAACTTGGGGCGTCAACACCGGGAATGAGGCTGGTTCAAAACTTGTGAGATCAACATCGAAAGCCCCAATTTGCTCCTAACTTGTGACGTCAACATCAAAACGAAAGGGTAGACATTTGTTTAGCTGAATGACTGTGTAGCGAAAAGGGGTCAGTCATTAGTTTAATGATGCATGCGGCCGGTGGTGACGATATATTTATTTATTTTTGCTTTACTCTTGATTAAAAATCACTTTTTTCTTTGATAGTGGCCTTTCTTTAACAGTAAACGCAGGTCAACTTGAAATTGTTCTCGGCGCCCATTTTTTGTCTCATGATTGCGGTCAGATCGCAGCTTATTACCGTAGCCGCGAAGCCATTAACAACTCCTCTTGTCCTGATGTTCTCGGTAGTATCTCAAGCCGCTTTGCGTCGTTGTAATCGATGCTCGCCTTTGACGAGTAAACAATGAGGCTAACATTGCAGCGCGCTCGAGTGGCTGAGACGCTCTCGATGTGCGCGGCCCTATGTTAAAGCAATGGTGCACGCAGACGGACAAGTATAGGCGAAGGTCTTGGGAACTGCAGATTTACAGCAAGTGCAGCTAGTTCGCCGTTATTTTCTCTTGTTACGCTGCTACAATGAAGCAATCATGGCGGGCGGCAATGAAATGCATCGCTTTACCATTAAAAAGGTTCGAAAAAATATCACGTGCGCAATTATCGATGAAGAGTTTGTTCAGTGATCGCCCGGAAGTGACTTACCTGCAGCAGTGGTGGCTGGCTACGCAGAGATTCGCGTTTTTCAGGAAATCTGCAGTTGAGTGGGAACTGGGTGCCACTGGCCTTCCAACGGGCCAAAATCTCCGAAGAGGCTGCTTACCTTCTGAACAACGTTGAGCGGCTCACGTTGTGATCCGGGCGTCTGTGAACAGAGAACTGCACAGGGAATAGTTTTGGCATTAACGCGATTGCAATTGTTCAGCTGGATTATAGGCAGGTGTTGTCGGCCGCCATAATGGCATCGGATTTGAAAGAACACAGTGAATGTGCTTTATTACCAGAAACTGAAAATAAAAGCGCCGCGCCAAGCGAAAAATCTGCCGTTGACACGGATGGGAAGGCCATCTTAGATTTTTATGCTGTGCAGTGTTGCCAGACGCTAAGCTTTTTGTAGTAGCGAATGCTACCGCGTGGCGGGTAATATTGCTTATAGCGGTAGAGCCTGCGGAGGAACAGAAAGCAGAAACATTATATTGGATGGACGCTACATAACACCGCCGACGAAAAGATCAAACATTCATTTAGTGTTGTAAAATAAATAAAATACAACCTTGAGTGTTTCTGTTGTAATAGATTCTTAAATATCCACGTTCTCCAACTAAGATTAGTATATTGTCCTAACTATGGACAAGGAATATGCTATAACATTTTTATATATTTATACCGTAAACCTGTTTTCACAGCCTCATACAGGCGTGGGTAGAAAATTACAGTTTTACAAAAACCTACAATACATCTTAGAAAAAAACATAAACAAAACAAAATTAAAAGGAACATTGAGCCCGGAGCGAGGAATGCTGAGCAACAAGGAATATTAAGCATTTCACTAAAGACCTATGATGCGTACATATGAAAGACGCTCCGTGAGTTGTTGCTTCAGAGCCACCAGCATAGATGCATCTGCTCACGATGTTGCAGTTTGCTTGGCAAGAAATATTTCGACCTTGGCATTATATTCACCATAGGGTTAATTAGAGAAATATGGGAGAGGCCTTCGCTCTGCAGTGGGTATAGTCAGGCTGATGATGATGATGATGATGATGATGATGATGATGATTATTATTATTATTAAGTTCACCTGCAGACGAGGAATATATATTGTCATGTGGTGACCTATTCTATAATTCTGTGATGGACGGAAAGTAGGAATACTTGAAAGTGTTACAGCCGGTGACAAATGGCCTTATTTTCTTGTCATGGTTTCTTCCGACTGCATGCTGGTATGTTGGGTTTAGGTATTCGTGTTTTTTTTTAATACTGTGAAAAAGTACTGTGAAAAAGGAAACCGAAGGGCTTTGTGTTACATCGCTTTTATTTGATTGTTCAAGTACCCTTGATGTCGATTCCACATTTACTCAAGGACTGGCTGCACCAGGGCCTTGTAACTTGCTAGCTTTACTTTAGCTGGCGCATGTGCAAGTTTGCTCCCAAGAAACACAAGCTGCCTATACGCTTGTGTGCACAATTCATTGATGTTTACCCTAATTTCAATATGCCTGTACTGGTAATCCGTAAATATTTACCTTCTTCTTCCACTGCTTGTCCTCCCATTAAATGATGCGCAAACTTTACGGGCACCCATTTCCGAGCTTTGCTCATGGAAGGGTTTTTCTTCATGTTTATTTCCATGAATTATTTTTGCCACCACCTAGAAATGTTAGTCAAGGAATAATTGGGACGCACCTGGTCGTTAATTTTGCGCACTGTGGTGTAGATAACGCAATCATCTGCAAACATCCTTACCCTTATATTAGATTCAACAGGTTTATTAGCAAATATTGGGAATAAAATAGGACCAAGCACTCACGCATGTGGAACACCGGAGTAGACATGTAATTCTTCAGATTCACTTTCACCTATTTTAACATACTTCATGCTGTTTGAAAGATACGCGGCTACACAGTCTATTACGTGAGTGTCGATACCTATAGCGTTGTGGTTGTTAATCAACTTTGGATGGGCACTCTGTCAAATGCCTTTTAACGTTCTACGAATATTGCGTCCTGCAGTTAATTACTGTAGCCAAGGCATGTGTTGTTTCGAGAATTTGGGTTACCATAGAAAGATATTTGTGAAAGACATGCCGTTTGGAGTAAATTATTATCCTCTAACTTATCTTCATTCGTCTTTGCACAGATTGCTATTATTGTTAGATTGCAGATGGCTATTCTCATTGCTCTTTACAAAGCGCCTTACATTTCGCCTGCATTAGAGCGCATCCGCTGAAGTAAGCGTCGAATCAGGGTCCCCCGCCTCAGCAGTCAGCGTCTAATTAGCAATGCCAGTGCATATTAAAGAACCTCACCCAAGCATTCGCTAGCGAATGCAAACGGGCATCCGGTTGCAATATAAATATTGCTTTACCTACTTTACCTATATGATAAAAGAATTAACCCCACAAAAACCAGAAATTTCTATTGCACACAGCACTGTACTGGGCGTCAGGAAGGTATGATGAATTCTGTACATGTAATTTTGCGTCTTTACACGGCCCCATTGTCTCCAGTCTGCATAACTGTTTCGTTTTATTTTCCTTTTTGAAACAAAGATGCGATCGCTGACCTCCGATGTTAGCCTCGAGTGTAATTCCTTCGCGTTTTTATAATGCACATTTATGGCTAACCACGCACCATTTTCCTTCGGTGAGAGTCGTTGTAATGTTCTTTGTTTCTGTTTGTTTTGTCTCTTCTCCGCGCCTCGTGTTACCGCAGTGTCCTCCTCTAATGCCGTCACTGATCAATACCAACAAATGGCGTCTAGAACAGCCTGCCCGTGACAGATCGTGGCGTCATGCACTTCCTAATAGCGCGCCGAAGCGTTGTTTTACCTAATGATGGAGACATAATTTTTCTCCCAAGCGACACAGCAGTACATGCATAGCCTGAAATTCCTCTTTTCCAGTGGACAACATGAGCTTTGATAGGATGCACCAAAGCAGTTACTGATCATTCATAAAAACATCAGGAAGCAGCCCATTAATCTAGTTATTCTTTCATAAGGGTCGCATCTTATTTTCTTCTCTCCCTCAGCGTCGATTCTCCAGAGTCCTTAAGATAATTCTGAGCTCTCTCTAAGCTCGACTCCTCCTTCGCCATCGCTGAAACGTGCACAAGTGCATGGAAGCGTATCGCACTGGGAGCCTGCATATTAAAAGGCCGTCTCACTTGAGACTGTTGCTACTGCTACAGCCATGAATTGGAGCGTGCTCATCTATTGATCTCCAGGCTCCGCAGTAGTCTGGTCTCGCCTCCCTATTAGCTTGGCGCTGCATCTCTATCCGCCTCGTTCCTTGGAGACCCTCGAGAGGAGGTCTCTGGACCTCTTCTTCTGGTCATTAAAGCTTTCGGCAGCTGACGCTCGTTAGGGCTGTCGCTTGAGACTCGTCGGGCGTTTGTCGAGCTCCGATGCTAACGACCGCACTTGGGTGCAGTGGAATGGTCTTGCAAAAAGAGCCACTTTTCTTAATGAATAGAAAGCAGGTGGCTTTTGATTAACGCGTCGTGTGTTTGCATGCTCAAAATGCGTGGACAAGCCGCACTTTGTTCGAGTGTTCGGAAATACAGCCAACCGCTTGCTTTGCTAGGAGTTGCTAATTTAAACTATGAGGAAGAAACAACGGCGTGATGAATAGTTCTCGACAGTTAGGATATCTGCACACAGTCCATTTCAACGCGTCATCATGAAAAATCTAGAATTGTTACATACGTAAACCTACTGATAAAACGCAAGGTGCTTATGTACTGTGCTATGTGAGTGCACGTTAAAGAAGCATTCGTGGTTGAAATTAATCTCAGTTCCTCTAGAACTATAAAAATCGAAAATTCAAACCTTAACCCAGAAATGAGATGCGAGCAAAATTTTGATGGTGATTACATATTAGTGGCAGAGTGGAAGATGATCGTCATCAGGCTTTTGTAGGCACTTCTGAGACTATTTTACCGCCTAGCAAGGACACCTTTGGAGAGCGAGCACACGCAGACCATTTTTCGCACGCGCCTTGCGTTGCGGCGTCGGCAACTGCTCTTGTCGTGAACGCTTATGAGGACAGTATAGCCGTTGCATGGCTTGCAGCCTTTTCGGCTTGCGAGTCCTCACCACCCGTTTATGTACTGAGTTCTTCACTCGAAAAAACGTTGTTCCTTATTATGACTTACGCGCGCACCAGCAGCTTATGACCACTCCTGAACTGGCAGCAATGTGTCAGTGCAGCCTGCTTCATTGCTCCCCTCTTCGCGGACACCTACTTGCAATAACGGCACACGAATGGAGGCACATATTTTCCTGCTTGGAATCCTTATGGGAAACAAGCCTCAAATTAGAATGACAGATAAATGCTAAATAGAAAGAGGTACGAATGCATGGTACGAACGCTGCGCAAAGAATAGTTGCGTAGCGATTCTGATGCAAAAGGCCAGGGTTCAACCCCGACCGCTGGCGGGTGTGTTTCGATGGAGGTGAAATAGAGTGCAGTTGACGTTAAAGAACCCCAGGTGGTCGGAAGATTCAGAGTTCTAAACTACCGCGTCTTTCGTAGCCTTAGTCGCCTAGGACGTTAAATACTGCAAATCAAATCAAATCAGCAAAATCACAGGCACATTTTTTTAAACGCCGTTACGTTGCCGCCAACGATCACTTTTCGGGTGAACGAGGTATATACGCTATCGCGTAAACAAATGCGACGACAAGCTAAAACCGGAGTTCTATGTATACCGGGCTCTCCCTCTCTTCACTCCGCTTCTCCTAACACTGATTCCTCTAGCGCGTCGCCAGACGTCTGTGCGGACACTTGATATGAACTGCCCATGCTATTACGCATAGACGCATAGGCTGCGAAAGTTAATTCGCCTAAAAATGGCGCTGAATATATACTTTAAGGGCACTGCTGCATTCACGTGCTTTACACCCTTGCCGACCTCACTAAAATCATTCTCCCCAGCAAAAGTTTCTGATTTTATTTCGCGCCCGTTTATAAGGCTTGCCACACTGTCAAGTGCTCTGTTGCCTTGATATGTTCTGAGATGGGTATAACGGAACGTCCTGAAGGCTGTGCACATAATTACAGCAAGCAGGATATCAGTTTCCTTAATTATTAAATAAATATAGATGGATTGATGCCCGAGCATACTGCGGTATCGGAAAAAATATCTGCTGGGTTGACGCCAGTTCTATATCTAATACTACACGGGGTTTTTAAACGATGGACTTCTAGTTTGCTTACTTTTTTTTTTTAATTTCCTGCCTATGTTTGCTCAGAATATATGGATAGGTATAGCTTCATGCTCTTTCTCAAATACGTTCGATTTTAGAAATAGTTTGAGTCGATTTGGAGCTGGAATCATGTATTGCTTGAAAGTAGAACGCCTAAAGCAAAAGCGTCATCGTTGTTGACGTACCCAGTTTCACGCCGCAATCTAGTTTTTCTTTCTTTGTTCAGCTCGAGTCTATAAGCTGAGCGCAAGACTTCCGGTTGCGCTCTTTTTTGTGGGTTAAAGCCGTCGGGATCTTTTTCAGTCAGCAATGGAGCACAATGGCTCGTTCCTGCACCGGGATCCGTCCACTGCTTTGGGTCGATCGCTTCCGTTCTAAGACAAGGAAGAAAGAGAAGACAGGAACTAGTGTCCTCTTCATGTGACGAAAGCTGTTAACGATACACCATATCCTCTCGGTCGCCTTCTTCTTTCAAGGGACGTAATGTATTCGGCAGTTTCCTTTTCCTCTTTTCTTTTCTCTCTTCGCGGTGCTATATGATGAAACTACACTACGAAGCAACGTCGGTCACGGCAACTTCCAGGTGGCTGGAAAGAAGAAACACAACGCCAGTTACGTAGACACGTAGGCAGCGTACGGGCGATGCGGAACGATCGATCAAGGGCTGTAAAACAGGCCATTAAACGGCGAGCGAGAATTTTTCTTGTTATTTTCCTTCTTGGTTGTTGGTCTATAGTATGTAATTTAACAAAGTGATAAACCGGCGACGCCCGCTACACACGGCAGCAGCGAGACATGATACGTCGTGTAGTACCATTTGCTGTCACTGCACATTGTTTTCAAACTGCAACTGCCTGACAACATTGCACTCAAAGGGCACCTGAAGAATTTTATTAGGTTGCAATATAGCGGTAGGCCCTGCGCCCCGGGCAAAATTTCTGAGTGGTTCAGGGCGTTAGAATTTGACTGCACTGGCACCCAAATCACACAGCCACCTCACCATTCATTCATTCATTCATTCATTCATTCATTCATTCATTCATTCATTCATTCATTCATTCATTCATTCATTCATTCATTCATTCATTCATTCATTCATTCATTCATTATTCTCGCACTTCGTTCCTCCCTCGCAACAACGAAAGCACGAGACGCTGGCAGTTTCTGAATCCGCCGTCTCGCAGCATCTGTTATTGCGAATACGTATTTCTAGCATTTGCCGCGACTAGTATGTAAGTACGAGGCAAATAACTAGATCGCTTGCTTAAATTCGCTGTTGCAGTAGGGTTGATGAATTAAAAATTACAGAGCGGCTCATAGAAATATATTAAGTTAAAGGTATTCCAGTGAAAACCAAGAGGAAAAAATGGACATGGGCAGGCCATGTAGCGCCAACAGAGGACAACTGATGGTCGCTTAGGGTAACAAACTGGATTCCATGGGAAGGAAAGCGTAGCAGGGTGCGGCAGAAAGTTGGATAACCAATGAGTTTAAGAAGCTTGCAGGGGTCAAGTGGATGCAGCTAGCACAGAACCGGGTTAATTGGAGAAATATGGGAGAGGCCTTCATCCTGTAGTGGTTACAGTCCGGCTGATAATGATGATGAAATTACAGGCAACTATACATAAAACATGATTGCGCTACTGTATCAGCTTAGTGCCTGTAGGAACTGAGCAGTTCCCGTCATTTGTCTTGAAATTGATAGTGACATCTTAAAAAATATTCGTATTAGCTATGGCGCGCGAATTGTGTCAATGTCGTTTGGTATGTATCAAAAACTGTTACTCAGACAAAATGAATAAATGCCAATATCTTATCGATTTTTAATGAACCAATGCTTTAAAATAAAAATATAGGCTACTAAGTTGCGTCGGACATAAACAATGGTGCTATTAAAAGGTAAATTTTAGGGAGCCTTTGGGGACATTCGCGACAACTACGACACGCTGCGGCAGCGCTGAGAAATACTCTCGCAAGGATCTGTGCGCATCGTTCTCCAATATGCACCAATTCATCCTCATGAATGAATGAATGAATGAATGAATGAATGAATGAATGAATGAATGAATGAATGAATGAATGAATGAATGAATGAATGAATGAATGAATGAATGAATGAATGAATGAATGAGAGTGCGAACGGATGACCGTTATTTGATGCGTTGCATGTGTGGTTCTTCATTATATTGAGCCGTTGTTACTCTTTGGAAGTGACATTACGCGGACGTATGCGCTGGCGAGAAAGAAGAGGCGCTAAGCGTCACCGCGGGAGGCTTTCTATGGTAATTAAAGCAGAGAGCACATGAAAAAGTTTGTTCCCCCTCACTAAAGGAACGCTCCAAGTGTTATGAGAACTCGTGTCGTATACAGGCAAGCCACCTGTAGTCCTTAAAATTAAAAGAATTATGTGCCTGCGTATGGTTGGCCTATGAAATGCTCGGCTCTGTTTTTATAAGACCTAGCTGAGCTCTATATGACTAAATAGCACATTCATGCAGCCATGCAGAGAGTTTCATGCATGGCTATCTATGTAATGGCAGGCCGTTTACAGCATACGTCTGAGAATTTTGTGTGTTGTTACGTCGAATTATGGAGAAATATTAGTGTAATGAAGTCGATGAGCGGCTCTTCTTCTAATTTGTTTTCTACTTCCATTAAATCACTCCCTTATGGCGCAAACTAAATAGAGTTTGAGGGAAAAAGATTTTTTTAGGGGTTCCACATTCACGGCACACATTCCGCGCACAGACTACGAGCAAACTGAGAGCAAGGTATTTAACTGCTAAAGAAAAACACCAAGCGGATGCTACGTCATTATTTTCTCTTCACACGTAGCGGCATGGTTATATCTACACAAGAATTTAAAGCAGAGCGCGAGTATTCCATTTACAAGAACAGCAAAAGGCAAGCTAACAGAGATTTACCAAAGGGTAAATTAAAGCGACAGTCACTCTTGTTTTGTGCAAAACAGCTGGTCGCATGTGATCCGTGACCTGCGTTTACTACTCATGCTTTTTGCAGGGGTTTTATACGATGAGGTAGCGAATCTTTATTATTCTTCGAAGCGATTGTCGACTGCCAACTTGTCCCTTTTCATGCTCGTCGACCCTTCCTCAAAAAGAGAGCAATTTCTTCCCGTATATATCATTCGCTTATTTTACATCTGTTAGACACTAAGGCTACTTGGAACACACGAGGTTGCTACCTAGGCGAACAGGTGAAAATTAAGCGTGAAATTTTAAAAGAAGTGTTTTTCTCCGCTTACTGATCCGAGAAGCAGTCCTGCGTAACGCTAACATATCACATCAATTAAGGCGTCCCCTTTATAATCAATCTTGTATGTTCCGTACAGCACTATAGAAGCGACGGATCTTATCAGGAGCCATTGTCAAACGTGTTCCTGCGCGCCTCCTGGGCTGATAGTCTCTTCGCTTCGTGCACGTACATATGGCTGAACGAAACTAACTCGACACTATATACCAAACGAACATTCATCACACAGTTCGAGGATACCGTGTCCATAATCACGTGCTTTAAACGATTTTGAGGGATTCTTAACTGTTTCTCACATCCGCACTATTTTTCTTTTCTTTTTTTTTTTTTTTTTCGTGTTCAGAGTATCCTTATGAAGGCGCAAAGACAACTTCAGATTGGAAGTGCTTTTGAGAACGAAAACCATTTTTTTTTTCAACAAGCCCAAATTGAGATTCCTCTTTAGAACCAGAGAGAGGCGGAGCCTTTACCCGCAAAAGCAAATGTGTCGTGTATAGGTTTTGTCGCCGGTGAGCAGAGGCTGTACGAAATGCCGATGCTTATTTTATGATCAGTAAACGCAATGGACACAGCGAGAACGACCTTAAAGCTAGCTGTCATGATAGAGAAGCTATTTTAGCGTGCGTCAAAGACGGTGCGCATAACTCAGGAAATGACGCACGTACATAAGAATTAAGATAAGTGTTACATTTCATAGAGACACTGTATTCCAGTGCAAGAACGTCGCCTCTGCAATCACCAAAGATTTGGTGGGGCTGCTAGAAACTGCCGAAGTTAATTACGTGTATGTCTTGAAAGCCATTGATACTCAGCACAGCTGGTTATGTTCATGCCAGCAAATAGTAATATGCAGAGGGGAACACAGCACGGCGGCGTCGCTGCCGGTCTCCTCTTGTGAGTTCCTCTGTTTTCCCAAATTCCCTGTGCGGTTCAAATGCCCCTGGATTAGATGCTTTTGGCTACGCATTCATCGTATCTCTGTTCAGTTACTTACGAAGAGTCTGTGTTTTGTTCGTTCTCAAAAGCAAAATTGTTTCCAAAGGCGGACTTTTCTACGTGTTTCCATGCATTTTTCCTTCTTCTGCCGAAAACGCATTTCATGAGCACATCTGCACAAAAGTATAAGCGGTGCTTGACCCTGAGAATAAAATGCCATGGATTAGAACGACAAAATAAACTTTTAAATTTCATACGAAAAACATTTAGTTCGATTCAGGCGACTTGCTAATTAAAAAAAAGCTTAAGTTCTTAAAACATTTTATAATGGAAAACAACGCGCTTGACACCAAAATACAGTTCATATTTATCAACTAGTTTTAAAATATTTCTAGAAGCCACCTATGACCACGGAGTTGCGGAAAGGCGAAACCCTGGTTTATTTTTTTATTGTCATCGACTATTTTTCTCTTTTTCATTTTTATCTCATTTTTTTTACTTTTAGCTATTGATTACACAACGCTTAGACACTTTAGTAAATTTTGCCGATGTTGGATTGCAACGTGGCTATTGGATTGAATTCTGCACTGTTGAATTGACTTATGACATTCGTGAATCAGCTTATGGCTTTTAGCTATTGATTACCTAATATTGAGATGTTTCAGCCAATTAGCCAATATTGACCAGTTATGTGGCTACTGTTGAACTGACTTTGGATCTGTCTCGTTGACACATTCCTGCGGGCGCCACTCATAAGCAAAAAAAGTATTTCGCCTTAGTAAGTGACCCCAAGGATTAGTGTCTCGTTCGGGACATTCCAACAAGCGTGCGAAGCACTCGGTCATGTCTTGCGTATCATACGAACGTCAATTGCAAACGTTAATATCGCGAAGCAGCGTAGGCCCAAAGTCGCGTAGCTTTGTAGAATCATGGCATAATTGGGCGCAGTGGAGACCGTTCTCCTCAGCAGCGATTCTTCACTGCGCTGCACTGCATCGCATTCATGGCAAACAAAAAGCATATAGAGCACTCGCTTTGCCGGAAGATGCGCAGACCAGTGCATTTAGCGAGACCAGTGCATTTAGCGATAAGGCTGTGGAAAGTTTCAGACTACTTCCAGATTTACACAGCTGCCGGAGGATCATCGCTCTATGCGTTTCAGTAGAGAATTCGATATAGCTGAAAAACCAATGTTCAGCAAGCACGAAGTGGATGTAAGCAATAAGGCAAACATCTTTTGGAGTCAAGAAGGAACAGACAGTCTGTTATTAAAATTATCTTTTAATTCATGGCTGTTCAAGAAAGACATACCCAATACCGGAGAAGTGTTCATAACCGCAACAATGCGAAAAAATGTGTGGCTACGTTTGATTGCTTGGTGGGCCTTTGCTGCTTCTTTTGATGCTTACGTTTGTTCATGGAGCTTCGTGAAATGTCTGGCTGAAATGCGTCATGCGTTTTTAACCACCAAATGCGTTTTTAAGACAACTGTGCATTCACTAGCCGCGTCTTTATTACGCGTCAAGCGTCGAAAGGTCGGGGAGGTTTTTTTTTTATTTATTTATTCCGCTCAAAATATACCGTTCTGACTGAGTGGAAGCATCCCTATCTCGCACGCTGGTGGCCCGACTTCGGTTCCCTTATAAACCAAATTTTATTTTATTGCGAAACCAACATTATGCCAGCCAATTCGCCTCGTCACGTAATGACGCGACAGCCGTGGTCACCTTGTGACCTTGAGACGTTGCCTAGCAACCGCCGCAGCTGTCGGTGCGTCGAGCGGAGCGGAGCCGCTGTCGCACGCTTCGCCAGTTGTGCGCATGAGTGGAAGAGGGGAGGAGTTGTTTGGTTTGGTTTGTGGGGTTTGACGTCCCAAAGTGACTCAGGCTATGAGAAACGCCGTAGTGGAGGACTCCGGAAATTTCGACCGCGTGGGGCTATTTAACGTCGCAGTTTGTGTGTATATGCGGTTCGGCGTAGCGGGAGGCGAATTATGGAGAGCGACGAGTCGGCTAGACTGAAAGAGGCCAGACTTCGGCATTGGAACGAAACATGGATAAGACAGCGCGTGCCGAAGGGAGCGAAGAAGAGTGCATCAAACAGAACGCCAACGCGGCGAGACGATCTCGCTTAGCCTCAGACAGTGAAACCGTGACGACGGTCGAAGACGTCTCCATGTTCGGCGTCTCTGAAGGCAGCCAGAGGCAACAGGTAACCACAAGCGAATCCTAAGCGTATCCAACCAAGTTGTATTCGCAACATCATTTGGTTAAGCAGAGCTAACCACCAGCCAATATTTAAACTATAATCAGTTTGGTGTACACCTTCTGGTAAAAACTCCTGGCCACAGTTCTCAAGAGACAAGAAATGCTTTTACCTTCAAGAATATTATCCTGGTTAATAAAGGACTAGTCTATTTTTAGGCTCCTTACTTAAAAATATGGGCTGCGACCTCACTGTGCTGTTTTAGAAAACTAACCTAAGGACAGGTTGCACGATCGCGGACAAATTACTCCTTTGACAAAATGAAAAATGCCAGAATTTGCGCTATTCTGGCGCGAAACTTATCCAATGATTTGTTTCCATCCTGCTTCTTTCGCGGCAAGAACAGAGCCAGAAGCGGAAGTTTGGGCACATCGCTTCCGACTGCTCTGCGGCGCGTAGCTCTAACAAGGGTGGAATGCTGCGTAAGTATTTCGCTATACGCTCGTACCGGGAGAGGTCTCCAACGAAATTGCTTCACTTAGGAGATTGCACCTGAATTCCTTTCAG
>JAJIZL010019360.1:38515-56880 GCA_023969395.1 Amblyomma maculatum | reverse complement strand
TAGGTGGGGAGGGGGGGGATGTTGCTTACTCAATGCCGAAAGGCTGTCAAGGTCATTCTCACATGATCGCCTCGCTATCACATTGCTCCGGTCGAGCTCTTCAAACGCCACACACACACGCCTGCTAAGACCCTGAGCGCCAGCCACAAACGGGCGTACGGAATGCCGGCTTACCGCGAAATGCGTGTTTCGCCAAAATAGGCCACCTAACTTCCCTCGCGGGCGTCAGGGCTTGAGGCGACCGCTTTCGTGAACGGCGGAGCACTTTTTTATGCTTTATTGAACTTCGTGCTGCGGCGGGAGCGTCTGGCGGTGTTTCGTGTACGATATACACACTGTTTCACCAGAACACGGATCATCGAGTGCACGGGGAATGCACGCCACTGGCTCTCGAGAAATTCCCTGAGTTCCCGTTAGCGTTAACGCTTCCCCAGGGTCCTTTCACCTTCAGAAAGAATGACGAACCCAGGAAGACGAAGGAATGAGGAATGGGGAAAGAAAGACGGCAAGAAAGATCGGCAGTTGGAAAACAAAAGAAGGCATCATACTCGGCTCTCGTTTTCTTCTTTATTTCTTTTTCGCCTTAAATTCTGTTAGGTGCATGACCAACGTGTACACTACAAAATAATGCAACAAAAAGAAACACTGCATCTAAAGCATTTTTAAAAGCTAGCAATACCTCTAGTAATGAGTGTTAGTGAATAAAAACATACCGGTCATGAGCCCTGTGTTACTACTTCACCCAAGACGGCAGTTGAGGTGGATCGCTTTACCGCAGTTTATAGTCACGGCAGAATAGGTGTTTACAGGATATGATTCTGGGTAATATATTTGTTCGCATATTTACTTCATATGACCTCGATGCTCAAATTTAATTATTCAAACAGAAGGCGTTATTTTTTCCAGATCTCCTTTGCTGTTGACTGCAAGTATACTAACCGTTTATGTCATCAATTATTTCGTGTACTGCGTATTGAGCTCTCAGCACACGAGTATATTTATCATCACCACGATGGGCAGTCAGAAGTGAATACAATTTTATTTATATGGCAAGAATTATTAATTTCCGTGGTGGTGGCCTCTATACGGGATGCAATGTGATAGTAAAAGAAGGTTATTAAAGTATGGACAACAGGTGAAAGGCGAGAAGAAAGGTCATTACTTTAGAAAGTTATAATATAATGAGTTTTGCGATGCGCTGTAGTGGTCAACTAAGCGAGGGGTCGCTACGCATGCGCGGCGCGTCATGAAGCCCCCAGGGGGCGACACAGTATTGTATGTAGTAGCACGCATCTGCCATGCCGGGAACATCCAGCGCGCGGCGCTTGTGGTCCGGGTAGCTTAGCATGGTAGCGGGCCGTCGTTCGCGCCATGCCATAGATTTCTCTTATATCAGAGCTCGGATTGCTCAAGGGGAAACCCCCAGCCGTAATGATAGCAGCAAAGTAGTTGGAGGAAAATTCGAGAGGAATGAGTTACACATGTGGTTTAAGGTACTGGGTACATAACGGGATTCTAGAGGAATAAGTTACGCATGTGGTTAAAGGTAGTGAGTACAAAACGAGGCGATGCGCAGGAACACTAATAGAACAGGCGAACGAAGACAGGCGGGTGGCAATCGGGTCTTTTCCAAAAGGGAAAATAGACGCTGTGCTGAAAGAGAGAGATCGTGCTGTGAAACTACGTACATGGGTACTTTGTCTAAAGAAAGTCGTTCACAAACGAATTATCGGAACATTGCACCGTCGGACTCAATAGGTCCACCAGCCCGCTGCAGAGGAGGTTGATTTTTTTTCCTGCTATTTTGTTATAAAAAAGCAGCTCACTGCTTTTCTATGGCAGACACTGGTGCTTGTTGAGAAAACGGTTCGAACTTTAAAAGCAAGATTTAGCGTCATCAATTGTGGTTGGGTGTGTTCCTTAGACGTGTTGGCAAAAAGGCATTAAAATAAATCATAGAAACCAAAACTGTCGTCCGCGAAAGGCAGACTTAAGCGCTTACTCGGAGAAAGGGACATGGCGTCACTTGTCAACGCTTGTGGCATGAATAAGCTATGTTTAAATGGATCCCGCAGGAGAAGTATTTGGACAGTATGTGAATGCGCGGGCAATAGCACGTCAGGCTAGGATCTTAATGTGTGCACAGTAGCGATGGTGCAATGACGGAACAAAGAAGCCAAGATGGAGGCTGTAGCTGTTGATCTGGACATAAGGAAGATATGTCTGGAGAAATGATTCGGAATAGCAGACAAAAAGAGGGAAGTACGAGAAGCAGGCATCAGTTCGTGCTTTGTACATGATGTCGTCCATTTCTGTAAGTTGCTTGAAGCAGCTAGTGGCTCATCCCTTAAGAGCCATGCAGTTCGCTTTTAGAAGCGGCCGCAGGAATTAAAGATCTTTAAAGTTGGATGCTGCGAAGAAGAAAATGCATTATTGTAATTCTTTTTTCGCTGCCAAGGCCAATGAAAACTAAATTGACATTGGGATGTTAATAACAGAAAATATAAAAATTTTTCAGAGCCGGGAATTACTTGGATGAAATTTTAAAGGGAAAGAAATGGAACTAGAAAAATCAGTTAAAAGAAAAAAATACGCGCATACGCTCTGTGACGTACACATCTGGGATGTATAGAAGATCCACCGTTTATCGGTAGCTCTCTTTGGGAGGGGCATTGTGTTATTGGGTATCCGCTTTGTAAACATCAATGCATGTGAAGTGGTGGCAAAAGTGGTGTGAAGTGGTTTTAGAATGAATTTGAGGGCACTTAAGCTTCGCCTTTAAGAAAATGACGGAATATCGTTGATGACTCCCGTTTCGCGGCTAACCTTCGTGGATTATCTTTCACATACGTGAATCTAGCTACTTGTACCGCAGTTATCTTTTGAAATCTGTCTCTATAATTGCAAACATGCCAATAGCATGCGCTCTCATGCTACCAGAATAATTAAACACCACCCGACCTAGAATTAAGTTTCCGCTTTATCCAAACCGTACAAGCCTGACTTCGCAGCCTAGTGGCAACGTGTCTAACATGGTATCCTGGGTGCTGAAAACTGTATTCTGATATCACGTTCCCGTCTAAAATGCAAGCCTGAATTTCAGAGCTTGCCATCGGTCATGTCATGTGCTCTCATAACGTAAGAATGTCCCATACGACGAGTCTGTGAACGGCTCTGTCACCGGCCATGTACCAAGTGCCATGGCATACCCGTAATTTATATGTTACGCCGCCGACATCGGATGGTTCGGCTAGCGGGTCCTTAAAACACTTTCGCGTTAACGTGGACTAGTTGTGGCCTTTACCGAGGCGGAGACCATCGCGCTTTCTGATACATCACCGGCTGTGTAACACTAGACTAATAATATGCATGATCTGGTTGCGAGTAAGGGGGGTGCTTGAGAAGCATCTTCATCCGCTCATCAAATGCAGCCCAATAAGCGAAACGACGAGCCGCACGTGTCCGGCTTTGACTCTTCTCCAACAGTAAGTTTGAGATTGGGCCCATAGGGAGCGTGGCTTATCCAGCGTTGCCATTATCATCATCATCATGATCAGACTGACTATTCCCACTGTATGGCGAAGGTCTCTCCCATATTTCTCCAATTAACCCAGTTTTGTCATTATACCTGAAGGCAGAGGTAGCGATTTGGAGTTGCGTCTCAATATACCTGGATGAGCTATGGCGACATCATTCGCACATATCGCATTACACGTGATGAGAATCTTTTCGCGTCAGGGAGAAAGGCCGCGCAAAGCCAGGTTCAAAGGCAGCGGAGAAAGCACCGGTACATGCAATATAACAAGATTCGTGGTAGGATTGAAAGGGGACCTAGGATGCTCCATAGTTACGTGGGCACTCCTAATCAGAATTTTCCCACCTCACTGAGAAAGTCAGAAAAGGGCGTGGGTTCTGGCTTCGAGATGCTATAAAACCGTGAGAAGCGGCCTCGAGCAATGATACTTCGAATGGCCATGAGCGTTGCTTCAATTTTTGAGATTTTAATGGATACAACGTCTGCTTTTTTATGTGTACTTGTACAGTAAGCGTGACGTAGCTAATTGAATGGAAGCGATCTACAGGTTTCATGGAGTCTTCAAAAAAGCAGTGGACGACAAGCCATTTGCATGCAACCCACACAGGACATGTATAATTGACAGGGTTTTGTATGTGTAGGTTGGGTGAGGTGATGTACATGAGGACACGATCTGATTATATCAAACATTTCCCCGCTCACTCACAGAGTAGATTGAGGTCAAAAAGTACAAACTGCAGTCGTCAAATCGAAATATAATTGGTTGGCATGCCTTGCCTGTTGGACAAGTCGATATATGCTCAGTTTGAGCTTCAGATAGTGTCGCTGGCGACGCCAGCGCCTGGTAAGACTGCGTAGCCCGCACCAGCATCAGGCAGTAAACTCATCTCGAATTTGAGAAAGAATAAAAGAAGAGAACGAAACTTATGAACACTGATGAAAAGAAGCCAACAAGGCAAGGAACGAAGAAATAAAGGTATCGTGGGAGAGAGACAGAGAAGGAGGAATGAAGGAAGGAAGCAGGGAGGGAAGGAGGGAAGGAGAAAGGCGGGCAGCTAGAAGGGAAGAGACATAGGGAGAAGTGTAGGTATACGAGGAGATGGAGAAAAGAAAACGGGCGATAAAAAGAAGGTATGGGAAGAAAAACTAAATAAATAAATAGAATCAAACACAGAAATAAATAAAGGAAAGAAAGCAAATAAAAGGAAAGAAAAAAAGAAGCAGTGATGCAGCAACGCTAGGATGCTCCACTATTCTCGACGATGGACAAACGTAGCAAGATCGTAGCGGTTCTTCCTGCATACATATTTCCAGCAGCCGGCGTTGAGTGTTGTGAACAAGTGCATCAGTCGTGGCGAGCGCAAACTCCAGAGGAAGGCGGTCGCTTTTCACGCACACTGCCGGCGCTGCAATTGATTGGATACGCTTGTTTGCACATAGCGTGCGAGTCCGGACATGTGTGTTTGTAGCAGAGAGGGATGGTCGCTGTGCGGAATGCGGCGACCGATTGTTCTTTGGTCGGCAGCCACGAGGTGACGGCCGACCGAGTGTAATGTTTGCACGGGACGACACGCCTGCACGTCTGCTCGCTGTTGGCGGTGTCCAAAGCCTGGGCCTGTATTTATTTGCTTGGTTGCTGGCTGCGCTTGACGTGCGTTGCATTGTGCGCACGTGTGGAAAGAAGTGCGTGCGTTAGGTGCTCGCTTGTGTGGAAAGAATAGAATAACTCTATCTCTTTGAATGTCCATGGACATTGTCGTCACCTTTGTTAACCCCAAAAGGTGCAGAGGCACTGCTGTCAGGGACATGCATAACAAGCAAATGATTTGCGTATACTAAATGTGAAATAAATATTACTTCCAAAAGTTAAGGTCATGGAATTTCATGTGCATCACAATAATTAACGACGGACGTAATCGTGGTGGCTGTTCAGGTCGACAAACACACGTGCGATGCAGCCGCTTTACTGTTTTTAAGCTCGGATAGAATGTAGGTAGTATCTGCAGTCCTAAATTTTCGCTTCTTGTACCTAGTTACTTACATTTCCGCCAGACTTTACCTTCTGTATTTGATTTCACTGTTGGCAATAGGGTAAATTGATGAATAGCTCAAAGGATGTGTCGTTGTTCACAACTAGGTAAGAACTGTTTGCATAAGGTACACATTTTTAGACAATCGACCACAGTGACGGGTTACCTGGTCTCTTTCTTTTAGAGTTCTGCAACGTGCGTCCTTTACATGTCCTTGACATAATCAGCACCTCATCACCCAGTCGTAAAAAAAAGAAACGGCGACTCAGAATTTAAAGGCGGAGTCTTCTGCCATGTAATCAGGCTTGTAGGCAGTTTTGCGAGTGGTCCAAATACACACTGCCGTGTAGCATGGTCATGCCTTTTAACGCCGTGCTATATAATTTGTGAATCCTGAGAGAGATTACAATTTATTTTCTTTTCAAGTTGTGATGCTTCTTATTAGTTTCAGAGCACCTCTGACTTATTGACAACGTACGTCTTTTTCTGGGTTCTAAACAATTAAAAAGAAAGGTATTGTAGTAGTATCACAGAATGTGGGAACATGACGCGTAGCTTGACTGAAGGAATTACACAGGGGGGAAAGGTGGAAAAAACATAACGCTTACGCGTAGTCTAGCTGCATTTAGCTACTATGGAAAAAATGTGCGTGCTGTAATTTTTGCTTTTTGCTGTGAAGAACAGAAAGAATTGCTATGCGGAAAACAAAAGTTATGACAGCTGGAATCTTAATGCAATATCAGTTCAGTTCAGTCGTTCAGTCGTGTCCGACTCTTCGTGCCCCTATGGACCATATCACGCCACGCTTTCCGGTCTCTCACTATCTTCCTAACATCACTTAACTTCATCTGCAGCGCCTCGAGGATGCCATCTAACCATCGCGTTCACTGCCTACCCCTTCTCCGGTGACCCTCAACCTTTTCCAACATCAAATCTTTCTCCAGCGACTCCTCTCTTCTCATCAGATGACCAAAGTAGCTGAGCTTTAACTTTAGAATTTGACCCTCCAATGAGCAGTCAGGGTTTATGGTCGACAATATCGACTGATTTGATCTTCTGGCCGTCCAAGTAATTCTCAAGAGTCTCCGCCAGCCCCACATTTCAAACGCGTCAATTTTTCGGCGGTCAGCCTTCTTCACAGTCCAACTCTCGCATCCATACATCACAACTGGAAAGACCATAGCACGAGTTATACGGATCGTGGTTGGCAGTGTAATGTCTCTGCTCTTTACTAGGCGGTCAAGGCTAGCCATGGTTCTCTTTCCCAGAAGCAGGCGTCCCTAATTTTATGGCTGCAGTCTCCTTCCTGGGTAATCTTGGAGCCCAAGAAGAGAAAATGTCAAAGCTTCCACTTCTTGTCCCTTGATGCTCCAGGACTTGATAGGGCAAGACGTCATGGTCTTTGTCTTTTTAATGTTCAGTTTAAGCCAACACTTCTCACTTTCTTCTCGTACGCGCATCATACAAGAATAAAATTTAGATTACGCGTAAGATTCGCCTTTAAGAGTCCAACGTGATGGCATTACCGTCCCCGTTCGCATCGCCATCTCAAGCTCTGCAGCCTCACAATGACATACTACTCTTGACACACCACTCATTTCTTTTTATTTCGTGCGGGGTGAAATTTCTCTCCTGCCTTATTTTTAACCACCAATCCGATAACCTTCGTTTAGTTATATCTTCCCGCTTAGCGTCTGTAGTCTTTTCCTTTCTCCGCTGCTCATAAATCTCAATGCTTTAAAGAGGATGGATGGAAGGATGTATAAAGCTTTGAACCGGACGGCGGCTCGCGCCACAGTTGCGGCAGCGCCGTAAGATCCAATGAATTCTCCAGTTAGCGCCGGATCTCAGATATGCAAAGCGCAAGTATTCTTTGCTACTCACTCAACTATTACATCCGTAATTAGTTTATTTCTAATGACGCACCTAAACAATAACGGACATTCATAAGTCAATGCATAATTTATGTGCAACTTTATTCAGAGAGAAGCAAGCAGTTTTGTGGCGGAGTGGTTGCGTGCTAATCTCGCACTGTGAAGAAACCGTGGTCTACTTCGTTGGTTTCCGCAAAACATCCAGTGTTTCTTCTCATTTTTGTGTTAGAAGCCACATCGCCGACGTCGAATTTTCTAATATACAGGGCCTATAAGGCTATCGCTTTCAAAACTGAACTTAGTCAAAATATTCCGCAGAAATTATGCTGTTGTTACGACTTAATTTCTGCGCGATTTTTGACAGTTAACCTGGTGCGACAACAAAAATATTTTAAAGTAACCTTATAATTTTGTGTAGCCACAACAAAAATTGCTGCAGATCTACAGACTACAGAAAAGTACCACAGAGAAAGTTACACTACCACGAAGTACTACAGAAAATTCTGAAGTTTGCGACAGAACTACAGGATATTTTTTGTATATTTTACACTGACATGTATAATCTTTTTCGACTGTGGAGTAAGATATAAGAATAGAATAGTAATGTGGAGCAGTCCGTGTGAAGTCTTGCCATAAACGCGAGGCTGCCATTTTTTACCTTTCATTTCACTACACCCGAATAGATAAAAATATTTCTCCTGAGTTTGACTTTAAATAAGAAATTTTGCCTTGCTTGAGTTATGCGTTCTTAGAAAAGATAAGACTCGGATCGAAAATTAAATGTAAATGTCACTGCTTCGATCGTGAGCGAAAGGACAATTTGCGAGCCCGTGGACGGCAGTCGTATGTCGTCCCCGGCGCTGATGCGCGTCGCTCAGCAACTCGTGTAGCTTTTCATGAACAATCCTGTTGCCGACGCGCGGAAGATGCTTGTGTTTTGCGCATCCACTGTGCGTTCTTGCTCGCCCACAAAGAGCGATTTGAGCACGAGTGAGCGCATCGGGGTTGAGGAAAAAAAATTGTCCACAATCCAGCAACCACCGCGCGTCCCGATCCCGCTTTCGCAAAAGCCCCGTCGCTCTGAGTCCGTTTCTAGAAGGAAAAAAGAAAGGGGAATGCATGAAATCATTGCTCCGAACGTCGACGTCCCTTCCCCACACCTCCGTTTTTCCTTCCCCTGGCAGCATCCTTTCTTCCCTCAACCAGCAGCACACACGTCACTGAGCTGTGCACGCTCAGTGCGTCAGCGGGGTCGATATATCGACGCGTCTGAGGTCGACCCCCTTGCCCACCCCTCCCTCCCCAACCCTGGCTTTCCTACTTTCCTTTCCCGTCCGCTTAACTCTGAGCCCAACCCATCGCGGGTCTCGGAGCCAAGTTGATAACTGCAAGAGTCTACGAGCCAAAAACGGTTCCTCCTTCCTCTTATTTTTCCACCGAGCGCAGCTCTCCGCCTCCCTGCACTCCCTTCCAACTCTCCCCTTGTCCCCAACTGGAGTCATCCTTCTCTTCCCTACTTCCTAACTCAATCTCACTGCCTCCTTCAGCCTTTCCGTCTTCTAACGCTCTGCCTTCCTCTCTTTTTTCCACTACCACCCCATCCCGCCCCCTCATCCGCTCATTCGAATCCCGCAAACAGTCCCGGGGGCCTCGCGTTCCTCCGAAGTCGTCCTGAAAGACGCTCGAACCTCGGATCCTCAATTCGCTTTTCCCTGTTACACTCCCACATTCAGGCCCTCTCCCACTTTTCGACCCTTCATCCTTTCGCAGTCCCAAGTCAGCAACAACCCATAAACCTCCCCCTTTTTCCCGACATCGTTCAGATCATCTGCGTTTTGCTGCGACCGCGCGTCGCGGGTACGCAATTATGGATTGCGGAAGGGAAGGCCACCGTCCCTCGGGGAGACTGAGAAGTGGGCAAAAAAAAAAGAAAAATAAATCTATTTGCGCGCAGACCCGAAGGACATGAGGCCAGCTTCGTGCAGACGGACTGTCCGTGGGTGCGCCTAAGATGACGTCGAAGCCGTCCCCTTGATCTCCCTCACCGTGGTCCAGCCTCTCTTTTTCTCCCGTCCATCCCCCTTTCCTACCAATCCCATTCGCGTCAGTGTGTGTGTGCTCGCTCAGTGGGAAATTGACGCAGGAGCCGGTGCGCTGGAATTAGCTTGACTCGACGCAAAGCTGTGCCTCGATGCAGGAATCGGTAATTAATACATCAGACGGCGCACTGCGGCGGGTGCGTGATGGACGTATAAGTACTGGCGCGTTTCTTCCGGCTCTGCAAGGATGATGTGATGTCAATCTTTCTGAATTATATGGGCGTTTGTGCCTACGAGTAGTTAGAGCTCAGTAACTCGTCCGAATAACTTGTTTGGAAAGAAATTACGCGGGTGCTGCTAGACAGACATTAAAGACGTTGCGTCGAGTGGAGTAGCGATGCATGCACAGGACAGGTGCACGGCAAATTTGACCTGATAGGTGGAGCTTTGTTTAGAGTGCAGCTTTTATGCACCCTTTGTGTGGTGGAGGTGTGGGCACCACTGTTGCCGAAATAAACGAGGGAAGGAAAGTCAGGAGCAACGAGAATGTCACGATTCAATAAACACTTCTCAGAAAACTATACAGAAGAGTCACGAGCGAGTGATAATCAGCTCTTCGCTCTTCTTTATCATCGTCTGCAAAATCCTCTTTGGCTCTTGAAAAAAATTGAGTGCATATACCGCGTCACCGTTGTTGCCGTAGATGGTGTAACCGAGCTAAATAGATTCACGAGCGACGAGAGGGAGTCGGGAGCAAAGGGAAACTTTTCATCACAGAATTTATCTGTGCCTTGTGAGAAAAATAGCAAGTGGTTTAATTATAACGGCACATGCATGCAAGCGACATCTTTAAAATTCTTTGCCTCAGTATACGGTAAAAATGCTTCAATAGCTGCGTTGAAGTATCCCGGTAGGGATCATTGTAGTCGTCCTTAGAACCCCTTCTTTTTTTTTTTACAGCATTGTACCCCTAAGTACCTTTCTTTAAGCAGGACATCATTGTAGAATATTTAGGCAACAGAGCTAAGTACGGGACACAGAGATACAAGAAAGCACAAACATCAGCGCCTTGTGTTTGTGCTTTCTTGTGTCTCTGTGTCCCGTCCTTTGCGCTGTTCCTTAAATACGCAAAACCAACTAACCCGCCATCTCGCTCCTATCATTGTAGAAGTTGTAGAAACCTTTACGGCGAGAGTGAGTGGTGGGTTCAGCGCCTTGATAAGGCACTACACTTAGCGATTACATCACTGCCTAATTCACCTTCCTAGTAGTTCGCCGCGCTGTTGTTTGGAACGCCTTAAACATATGCATAGTCGTCGCTTTTCCGAATGCAGCATTGGACTAGCATCTTTAACGCACCTCTTCGTATATCTAAGGGCATAGGGCTTCGTTCATGAGAACCATGTGCAAGCAAATAATTGCCACTTGCAGAGCGAGTACATATGAACAAAACGTACCTGAATGTGTTCATACGCCATTCTGAATCAATTTGTGCATTTAGAAATGAAAGCGCTTTAGAGCTGTTACTGAATATCGCGTTACGCAGTGGTGGCCGCCCTTCGAGCTTCTTTTTCAGGGTAGGATAAATTGCTATAATCACGAGACAAATCTCTCAATTTCTAGAGCATAGTAAATATTGTAATTCCGTAAACTCCTCATGCAGCTTCAATCTGATGTTACCGTATGCGGTCATCCACCGTGAAGGCCTTTATTGTCTTCGATATCTTGCCTGCTTTTCCGCACTTCGTCCATCCGTTCCTGCTCTTTTTTCTCTTCAGGTTGCCACGGCAGAGCAACCAATGCCTTCTTGTTTTAGAGTAAACGGACATCTATGGCAACTCTTTGAAAGTAGACGAAATCACTGCCGTATTGCGCATTTCTTGCGTTCCTCCCCGCCAGCGATGCATTGTTTGTCCCGTGTACGTACTTACCCCAATAAAGCTATGGTACATCATTGTCCTTGTTTAAGTGTTAATTAATGGATATTTCGCTTTCACGCCTTACAGCTTTCACTCCTAAAGCTCTACTTCGCAATGAAGAGTAGTAATTTGAAGGTTCGTGAAACATAGGGTAACTTTTGTTTTTCTATATGATGCCTCTTCACCCGTCACTTTAGTTACTAATGTGCACACGACGATGTTCTGCCAATCTTCTATTTTCTTGCCATGTTTCGCACTCCCTGCTCACCTGTCCCCACCTTGCTAAATTGTAAGTGGACCAAATTCTGGAAGTCGACCGCTTCCAATCTCCTTTAATATTTATTACCCTGCAGCCACTTACTGCTATGACAATCACTACAGCCACATTAGATTGAGAGCAGTAGTGTGACTCCATTATCCTTCACTGACCTCACTGCTAGGCTCTTTTCGCGTATTCAACATTCGGTTCTTCATTGACAGATTTTGAGAGAGTTCTTGCGGCGCGCAGAATGGCTGCAGTGCTTATTGGTCTGAATACCCGCGCCTATTCTTGCGCGAGATCGTCATAGGGGCATATCGCCATAGAATTATACAATAGGTAATGCCGCGTATTGTCCGATCTGGTAGACCTGCAAGTTAAAATAATGAATGGTACTATAGGGACAAAATAAGGTGTGGACATGCCGGCTGTAATAGCTGAAATTTATAGCAGTATTAATTTGGGTGGCATTTTGTAGCGTAAGTGTCCGAAAGTGACTCAGTACATCAGGTACTCAGAGATGGAGGGCTCCTCAATTTTCGACTACCCGAGATTCATTAGTGTGTACAGATATCGCGCAATGTACGGGTGCATAGTGTTTCGTATATGTTGAAAAATGGTGGCCTGCGCGGCCGAGGCTGAATCCGTGCCATATTGGCCCAGCAGTTCAGCGCCCCATATATAGCCACTGATCCCAAACAGCGGATTTAATATTAGATGTATTTATGTTAGCATGAAAATAATGGTAACTTTTTTATGCACAGAAATTTTTGACTTTAGATTTTTTTGTAGTTTCTCAGTATTGTTATATATAATGTGACGACAGCCGGCTGACAAGCCCTAATGAATTCAAGTAATTATTATAAAACTTCCATCGCTGGTGCAAGCGTGGCCCATCTGCTCGCTGCTGTAGTATCAATTGGCTTGTTACCATTCTACGTTTTGCGCACCCAGATACGTAAGAACAGTCCTTCGCGTGTAGATTGATAACGATCGCAGGGAAAAAGTTAAACGATTTTTTTTACTCGTACGAATGAATGTCAACACTGCCTTTGAATTTTGGTAATGAATGAAATATAATACTCAACAGCCAACGTTTGGGCTACGGCCTAAACCATATTTTGTCGCTTGTCGTTACCTAAACAATAATAAGAGTGGCGTCAAAGATTTTTATTTATTATATTCTATATTTACGACTTTGAAGCATGCGTCGTAATAAGTTTGATCAATGAGTTTTTGCATGTGGGAACATAACGAAAATCTAAATATGTACTCGTCCTTTCTCAGAGTACTTGGTCTTCTGTGCCCGTTATCTGACTCATTTTTTTTTTACTTTCTTATTTACCAGGTCGTGATTTCATTGCGCAGTGAAGCATCCATACACTTTTCTCATTATAAGGTGCAGTTTCCAAATGATGCTTCATCATCATAATGGGCCGGACTATAGCCACGGCCGAGCGAAGGCCTCCCCCATTTTTGTTCAATTAACCCTATCCTGTAGTCGCATCCACGTGACCCCTGTGAACTTCATCACTTCCTCCACTGCTACGCTTACCATCCCTTGGAATCCAATTAGTTGCCCTTAGAGATCATCGGTTGTCCTCTCATTGCGTCCTGGCCATGCCCATTTCTTCTTGATTTTAACAATAATTTTCAGTTCAGTTCAGTCGTTCAGTCGTGTCCGACTCTTCGTGACCCTATTGACCATGTCACGCCACGCTTTCCGGTCTCTCACTATCTTCCTAACATCAGACAACTTCATCTGCAGTGCCTCGAGAATGCCATCTAACCATCGCGTTCGCTGCCTACCCCTTCTCCGGCGACCCTCAACCTTTCCCAACATCAAATCTTTCTCCAGCGACTCCTCTCTTCTCATCAGATGACCAAAGTAGCTGAGCTTTAACTTTAGAATTTGACCCTCCAATGAGCAGTCAGGGTTTATGGTCGACAATATTGACTTATTTCATCTTCTGGCAGTCCAAGGAACTCTCAAGAGTCTTCGCCAGCACCACAAATCAAACGAGTCAATTCTTCGGCGGTCAGCCTTTTTCACAGTCCAGCTCTCGCATCCATACATCACAACTGGAAAGACCATAGCACGAGTTATACGGATCTTGGTTGGCAGACTAATGTCTCTGCTCTTGACTAGGCGGTCAAGGCTAACCATTGCTCTCTTTCCCAAAAGCAGGCGTCTCCTAATTTTATGGCTGCAGTCTCCTTCCGAGGTAATCTTGGACCCCAAGAAGAGAAAATCTGTCACAGCTTCCACTTCTTGTCCCTTGATGCTCCAGGACTTGACTTGACTTAACAATAATTTTAGTAACCAGTTAATTATATGACCCACCCTGCGAGCTTCCCATCTCTTAACGGCATACCTAACGTTTTGCTTTTCATAGCCATCTGCGTTTTCCTCAACCTAATTAGAACCCTTTTCGTTAATCTCCATGTTTCATTTCCATACGCGAAAACCGGTAGGATGCAACTCTCATACACTTTAATCGTGAGCGATAACGGAAAGCTGCTAGACAAAATGTTTGAGTACCTTCCCAGTGAGCATCATCCCAATTTTATTCTTCCGGTTATTTACTTTTCGTGGCCAAGATCTGCGGTCACTACCTCCCTGTAAGAAAAACCTACAGAAAATTTGAGTTGTTACGACAAAATTTCTGTGCGGTTTATGACGGGTAAACCTGTTGTGACAAAAGAACGAATGGATTTATGAAGTTTAGTTCGGTGTAAGCTTGGAAAAGGTCCATAACTCTCATCACAATTCTGCAGAGAATGAGAGTATAACGGACTGGAACAATCGTTAGGGGCGTAGTAATGCGCATTTTCTATCTTGCCGCACTTTATTTATATGTTCGAGATGTCTTCAAAAACCTGTATGACAGAAATATACATGTTAGATGGAGGGAATAGATATTGGTGACCTGTCCGAAACATATGACACAAATATTCGAGGCAAAAATGATCAATTATCAAACAATTCGTTCGGAGAAAAAAAAATAACAACAGGGTAAGAAGACAATGAATAATGTATCTCCGCAATAAGGTGTATGAGTAAGGACAAGTGGGAAGTGAGAAAGTACATTAAAAATGCAAAACGTAATCACAGATGCAATCATTATCTGGTGATGAGTGGGTGCTTCGCTTTTTGAAGCACATTTGACCACATTCTGTGCAAATAACAGATGGAAACTTTTTTCCTTCTGTTGTTTTGCTTGTCTTGAAAGATGACACGTAATGCAATGAATCATGATTTACTTTCTATTCAATATTGCGCACGGAACAATTACCGGTGCCTCTTGAATTCAACTTAAAAGAAGAGTTCATATTCTAACGGCTCGAAAACTGAAAAACAGACACGTTTACAACGGTGGGCTAAGGCACCCAACAGTGGTTTTCTTTATCCATTTTATATTGTGTATTGTAGCCTCGCATGTGGCGAAAGCTGGCGAAAATAAGAAAAGTAACAACAAGCCTACAAACCACCTCCAGTTACTGGGCGTAGCCGATAGTTTCCGCTGCGCTTCAATAAACTGCTACCGTCAGGCGCTTCAGAAACTACTGCCCTGAGGCCACATTCTGAAAGGTCAGAGGTACGCGTCTAGCCAATAGAATTACTTGCTAAGTGCCGTTTACTCAGACCACTTAGCTTCTATACGGCGTGTGCTGGTTCGACAGATCCCCAAAGATCAAGCTTTAGGAGTGCCAGAACCTGCCCCCATCGAAAGGCAATACATTAGAGATCTGCGATTGATACGGTTGCTTTAGGATGGAAGGCTGCCTTTGAGGTTATCTAAAATCAGCAAAAAAAAAAAGAAAAGCAGTTGTATTGTAACAACAGATTTCTATGCAGTTTGTATGCATAAACCTATTGTGACAACAAATATTTCTGTACTGACATCAATATTTATGTAGCTACATATTGTATTAGAGATAACAATTACACCACTACAAAAAAATGTTGCAATAAGCAGAAATGCCAGGTGCTACGAGAGAAGTACAGAATATCCGTCATTTTGTTTTCGAACCCTGTAGTTATTTTTTTCTGCTTTGAATGCGCAAGGAAATGCGCAGCAATACGTACTGTGTCGCAGAAGTAACGTGAATAGACTGAACTCTGAGTCATAAAACACGGCACTGCAAGGCGTTAGTGTAACTGAAGATGTAACGTTTTTGATTATCTTGAATTGGCTGATGCCTTCGCCGATACTGGCTCACCACGTTGCCTGAGTCGCCGCTTCGTTGTGGCTCCAACTTCATGCGCCAACTCGGATCATGTGACCACAAAAGGTGCATTCTGAAGATTTCTTTTTTAAACTCAGTGTCGTTATATTTCTGGCTCATTGCTATGTGCACTTTGTGGAATCCTTCTCATTAATGAGCTCACACCCGTTAGACACCGATGAATAGCGATCTATGGGGGCTCCTGGAACTGTTGATATTGTCAGGGGCCTAAAGATATTCAGCAGATTGGCGTCGTCCAGATCGGTCAGAAAGTTTTATAGAAAGCCTCCACTCCCCTTCTTGCATTGGTGTATAGGCGATGACCAATTTAAGCAGCGTTGTCTTGGGGGCAGTTTTTGTGGAGCCTGGAACTACGCGGATGATTTTTCTGCATTCAAAACTACCTTCATAAGCTGCTTTCTCGCTGACACAAGCCGGTTCCGGAAAGAGACTTCGAGATGATTTCGGCGTAAGAGTGGAGTCTTCCATGTATTTTGTCCTTTGCCTGAGTGAATAAACTGTAAGGCGTGTGGAAGTGTTTGCATGATAACATCTAAATGTAGCCATATGGTTACGATGGGACTCTGTAGAGCGTTCTCTCCTTCACCTTCCCCAGTGCAGAGTAGCAGGCCAGATTTGAATTATTCGGGCCAACCTCTCTGCCTTTTCCTTTCAATAAATCCATCTATCTATCTACAGCACTTGTACCAAGACGAAATTCGACCTACTCCGGGATTCGAACATGGGACCACCGAATGTTTGAAGCAATTGCTTCACTGATTGAACATGAGAGGAATGCTATACTATTTACATAATCTGTAGTGTATACTCTCCAAATGAGTTATTCGCATTTTTAAACTAGGTGATAAAGAGACAGAGTTAGAAAAAGCTAACTATACGGAGTAGAATACTCAACAACTATCAAAGCAAAAAAAAAAAAAATCACTTAACGAGCCATATTATCAGAGCGTCTCCAAGAAACTTCAAAAGCTCAAAGAGCTCGAAGAGTCCGCTACCACTCCAGGAAAATCGAGCTGCTCACCTTCTTCTTTGTCTTGTAAGGTGGCTGTGCGGCGGAGAAAAGTAAAATCGGAAAATAATAATGGAAGTGGCTTTTTCGGTGTTGAAAACGTGACAGTCTGCGTAGAGATTTACGAGTGTGATCTCCTACCTTTTCCAACATTCTTTGTGGTTCAGAAAACATGGGATCATCTAGTGTCTGGGCTCGTTTTCCAGTGCTGTAGAACGTGACTCCGATGCACTGACGACCACGTTGCTGTGTGGACGCTCTGGGTCACGTACTTTTGTTCCGGACCTGCTAATTGGAACGTCTTCTTCGTCGAAAAAAGAATCATTCGCCAGTTGTACACGCTTGTGCTTATTACAGAATGCCTGGGTGATTAATTTCACAAAGTGGAAAGAAAGTGTACCGTAGTTAATTAGCTCAATATACCTCATGGATTAAAAAGATTGTTTTAACACAAACCTGTAATTTAAAACTCGCTGTACGACAGGGATACAAAGTGCAGCTCATCTGACGTCACAGCTGCGGCATCGTTTTAAAAGAGGCTGGTGCGATGCGCACCGTTTCTTGTTCTCTGACGCCAAGGGACTGACTAAAGTTTGTAACCGCGCTGCTGTTTAGTATCAGTACAGTGATAAGTCGTGATAAATTGAAATAACTTGGTATCGATTGATTATGTTGTTCCGGTGTTGAAGATGTTAATTTTACGCAGAACGGAGTTTTTTTTTTTTTTACATTAAAATGCTACAGAACAAAGGCTGGCGTCACTGTGCACAGATGTGTTCTTCCAGATCCCTTCTGTTCAATACACACCAGCATCCCAGCCCGAACGATCGCGGTGTCCTTGCATTCGCCTGCATAACAGCTTTCGCTCTATTGCTGCAAAATATTCTCAAATTTAATTTTGTTCTTAGTACTTGTTTCCATGCTCACTGTACCAGCATCAAATCGCTGAGCCATAACTATATCATGAATTGCTAGTTAAAAGAAAAGATTATTGAACTTTGCCTCAGGTTCCTTGTATATTATCAATAGCAGCGGGCATTTCATTGAGGGCTGAAAGAGTACGGTTTTAACGCGAAATGTGCGTTGCTGCTGGTAAGGTGAGAACCTGCTAAGCTATGCGGCAACAAGAACAGTGTATTCAGAAGCGTGGTGAGGATAGTCGCATTACCGGTACGTATGCTATCGCTATTCTATTACGTATACTAGTTTCGTCGTAAAACGAGGACAGGAGCGGAGAAAGATATTGTGATGACAGTGAATGAACATTTTAGAGGCTGACTATGCGTATTGCAATGCGAAATAAATGTTTGGCTTAAGCAGTTTGGGTAATCATTTTTTCTGTCGTCTTTTTGATGGGTTTTATAATTTTTCTTTTTTTTTTGCTGTCTTCGGCTGTACCCGTTTTCCCACCACAATCGAAATACCCGTACTCGTGGGATGTTCGCGCCT
>JAJIZL010019360.1:15808-28515 GCA_023969395.1 Amblyomma maculatum | reverse complement strand
GTGTGTGTGTGTGCGTGCGTGCGTGCGTGCGTGCGTGCGTGCGTGCACACAAGCGAAAAACGAACTTCAAAAAAGGGCAAATTTTATTTACTAACAGCAGCGTTTCAGTTTAGGAATGCAGGGGGGGGGGGCATATTTATTTATTTTTTTGTTCAAATTTATCAATGACTAACAAGTGAAAAAAGAAACTTTAGAAAGCGCACTTTATTTGCATCTATTGTGAACTGACTAGATATGCAGTTAACATATCTCATAGTGTGTTACGTTGCTCTCAGTGCTCATAAAACAATGTTTTTATTGTCAGGAAAATCCACGCCTTGCGTTACGCAAGGGCAGTGCCAGAAGAACTCAATGTGAAGCCCGCGATCACGCTATGCCTAAAAGCGAATAAAGTACAGCATCAGGGCCGTTATGGATATGGGACATCAATATTTCCTATTTACGTGGCACTATTGCAGCAGAGCTTCGATCTTCGAGTCCCACTCCCGCACAAGCTTGCAATCCACGTTGAAATGACTTGCGGTGGCACTCACGTTCGTTCCACGGTTCCGGTGCCATTCGATTACTTCCGCGTTTTTCTCAGTTGCGTAGCTGCTTCCTGTCGCTTATAAAACAGCACTAGAACCACTGGCAGCTCCATCGCCTTCCTTATGGGGTTGCGTCGTTCGGGATAGTATCTTTAGCAAATGGCAAGGCTCGGACTTCATGTTTAAGACTGGGTGATTTTGGAGAAATGAACATTTTACCTCGAATGCCTGGGGGGAGGAGGTGATGACTCGTGATATTATGGTATCATACTGAATAGCAATTTAAGAATACTCAAATGTTTCAGTATTTGTATACACACTCACGCGGGTCCTATATGTAAGGAATTATTTTAAAGGTGCATTCTTCCGGGCTAGTTGTATGATTCGTGTTGTGCGTGCTTTCTTGAACTTTGAGATGAGGGAGACTCTCCCTCATCTTAAAGATCAAGTTGTCAAAGCTCCTGCGTACCAGTATATTTGACCGAGGCCTTCCTCTGCTGCTATCTACAAACGGACACTACTCCAATTCGAAATATATTTTGTTTCTTTCCCTAAAGCTCTGTGCCGACTTGTAAATGCTACGGTATTTCAGAAGACATAGTTCATAGGCACTCGACCTGCCCACGTAAATGCGCATCTATACCCATATACCACACTCAGGAGGCTCGTCTACACAACTCTACTCTAGGCGACCAAAATCCCCTTATCGCCCTTGGTCTAGAAGCTGCGAGGTTCCAAAGAGTTCTGACCGGCACCTAGAATATGGGCCTTCAGATCCTTGACTGTTGAGTAGAGGTTTACCAACGAACTTCTAAATAGCAATAATCTAAGACACAATTAGGAATAGTTTCGTCATAGTTCGGGCGTTATTTAGACTAAGGACATCATTGATTGCTGTGCTTCTAATTAATGAACAGTGACTTTGCCATAAACCCACTCAGTCGGAACCAGGACTGCTTCGTGGTGTGCACTCTGAAAATAATTAAGACCTAACGTGAAATTAAATACTTCCGCAGAATGTGTGTCTCAGTTTACCAGAAATTTACCAAGTTTAACAAGAAATATCAGGTGGTTTAGAGTTACGTACGCGCCTTCCCTAGAGTGTGTCCACGCTCAGCCACTGTTCCTGGACAGCAAGAATCTTTATAATTTGGCTTACATCAGTGCTATTACATCTTTGCTATTGGAAAGCTCTTTAGTTTTATAATGTTTTAGGGCTCACCGAAATCTTTCTCTTGGCGGAACGTGGCGCAATCTTATGCTGGTTTTTCTTTCTAGAAGGTATAAGTACTGGCTTCGTCAGAAATGTGTAGCGCGCGGGCTTTTATTCTAGGTCGAACAGTTTTGGTTTCAGCGTTCGAAATCTCATAAAGAATGAGCTTCCTTCCTCACCTTTTGATATTCAGGACCTAATAGGATGTTACCCATTCCCCTTCACTTGACTTAGAAACGGAGAACTCAATCTTATATTTAAAAAAAAAACGAAAGAGCTTTAACATTCTGATGCACTGAGAAGCGCTTCTGGAGGACGCGGGCGCATCTATCGAAGTGTTTTGGGTTTGTAGTTCAGGGTTGTATTCCATTATAGGCTCTCTGGCCTGCATACTGTTCCGTCTGCTTGATTTGGGTGAGTTTTTGTACATGTCGTGTCTCTTTTTTTTAACAATCTGCGATTCATATTTGATGATACAAAGGTGCGAAGGTTGGGAAGCACTGCTCATTCATTATGGGGACGAAATGTTTCTTTTTTTTTTGCTAATCAGATGGTGCATTTTGCGGTACTCTTTTTGAATTTTCGTATTCGTCATCCAGTCACTCAACAGCAATGTGTTTCCTGAACATCAGGCAATTATGTGTGAACAATGATTGATTTAATTTGGTTGTGTTCTATTCCTGGTTATTTGCTGATGGTGTTCCACGAGGGGCTTGTGTTTACGAAATACTGAAAAATGTTTTACTTCTAATGATTTGCATACCTGCCCACCTGGTTCACTGATTAAGTACTGGACCACTGAGCCGGTATACCTGTGTTGGAACCGGGCTTCGGCGGTTCAGTTTTGCTGGAAGCGAAAGGCTTATTAAGCGCACGGGTTTGCCTGGTGTACGATGTGAGAGAGCGTTGAATGAAATTCATACGGCTTCCCCATTAGCGCGAGTTATCTGTGACGATAAATACGGCATGCCACACCCTTCTTTACGGGCTGGCTAGCTAAGAACAATGGGGGAGTTGTTCTAATCCACTGTATTTATTAAGGAATCGCATTTGCCCCCCACATTTTCACGCATCTTTGTCCGTGGAATTATCTTTCCGTACGTCGCTCGTTACCACGAGAATAAATCGACCTTGTACTGGTTGGGTTACAACCACTTATACGTTGGCATTGAATGAATTGGCATTTAAATGGATGAGGGCATTGAGATAGAAAACTAGCTTATAAATCTTGCCACCACCAAAGTCCCATGGAAGGATTTCTGGTGCAATAGATGGCCCCAGCACTCTTGCGACTGGTATCGTAAGAGCTGCAATGGCTTGCACTTGGTGACACGAGTGAGGCGAAACAAATATATGCTGAAAAGAACTTAAAAAATATAGCAACATACTGGAAGTCGCGTCCGTGATTGCGATGAGGCGATGATTCTAAACAGGAACGATGCACTTGAACCTGTGAAGCTTACAAGTAATCTTAGGAAACGAGGGCGAAAAAAGGCTTCTTCGTGAGAGCCAATTCATCGAGCTGTTCCTTGCTCATGTATGAGTTCGAGACATAAACAGCGTGCACGGATTCCAGTAGCGGTAGATCATATGCGTAGCCCGCATTATACCGTTATTTCGTTGTTTTCGGCCCTAAAGCAGCGGTAGAGCATTAGCGCAGCACGCATTATACCAATAATTTGTTGTTGTTTTTGGCCCCAAAATATATACATGCTGCCTTGGACGGTACTTCAAACTGGTTTCTCAACCTACGATGCAATTTTTCTTTGCTTTACCCGCTGATGGCGTTTTCTTGGCCCCGTTTTTTTTTTTTTTTTTTTTTTTTTTTTCTAGATTCGTCTACGGTACACCGAACCAAAATGTGCTTGGTTCAGTTAAGCAGCAGCATGCCGGGTATATCTGGCTTGAGTAGTTTGTCCTCGAAACCAAATAAAGTTGAAAAAAAAAAGGTTTTGAAGTGTCTCTTTACTACCCCAACTCATATTCGTCTCTTGCTCTATAGAAGGCACGAGATGTTTATCTAGTACAAGCGTTTCCCCTATTCTTTCGTGAAAAAAGGACTCTGCTTTCATTGCCTTTCGCCGCTGCTGGCTCTTCGATGTCTTCCGCCATCGCCTCAAAAGGCTCGGCAATCAGTTTGATCACCCGTTAAGAGGAGTAGGCCCATTTAAGTTTTCATCCATTCCAGTAATAAAATAAAAATAGAAAGCGGCTCTAATGACCCGTCTCTGTCTGGAGAAATGCGCTTTTAGTGCTTCCATGTTTTACCTCGCCCCCACGTGTTCTTCCGAAACAGCCGAAGCTATTTCAGTTTATACCCTAAGGAAATGTGCAATGCAAAAAAAAAACTTCAAGGCGAGTGATGAGGCGATCTCTTGCTGGGCTACAGGTAGACAAAGCGAACGTACAAGGATATAGGAAAAAGAGAGCCGAGAAGGAAGGAAGTGGGGTGAATGGGGGCGGGGGGGGGGGGGGGGGGGGGGCAGCGTTCACTGAGCCGTGTTAGAAAAACAAACACGGACGCTTTGTCCTCTCTGAGGTGTACTACTGTTTGTTATTTTTGCTTTCGGTTCTTTGTTGTTGCTTCAGTCGTACTCAACTTCAGCAATCTTCGAAACCCTTCGTTCCCTACCAGAAGCCCAAAAACAGATAGATAGAGAGAAGAAATAGCAAGCCTTTCGTTTCCTGCCGCACAAAGTCGCAGTGCCAAGCGTTCCCGAAACGCAGCAGTCACTCAGCTGCACCGCGATTCACGCTTTGGCGCAGTTGAAGAAAAAAACAAAAATTTCTAAATATTTCTAAAGAACTGCAGAAAGAAAGAGCAGTGTATGAGATATAAGAAGGCTAGTGGTGCGTTAACACTAGCAAGTCCACCAGAGGGACGTGAAAAATAGGAAGAAATAAACGAAGGGATTAAAATAGGGATCGAGCAAAACGCGAGCGAAGCCAAGACCAGAACGCGTCAGCGAGTGCTGAAAGTAGGAAACTGCAACAAAGGAAGATACTGGATCAAAGAGGAAGCGTGCGACAGCAGAGCTCGCGACAAAGACCGGAAATGACACCAGGAACAACGACGAAGGCAGAGAGAAAGCAGAGCAGATGTAGCGAGACGGCTTCCCTTTTTTCTTTTCCCTCCTCGTCCTTTCGTTTGGGATGAAAGGAAAACCGCGCTCAATCAGAACAGCAGCAAATGGGATGCGTGTCATAGAAAGGGGGATTGTGAGAAGGACTGGAGGCACACTTCAAGTAGTAGAATGGGTAAGATATAACGAAAACAAAAAGAAAACGCACAAGCAATAAACGACATAAAGAAGCATGACAACCCGTACAAGCCGAGGAGTAGAATATTTAAAAACGCTGCAAAAATCAAGCTCTTTTATGTCAATGCCGGGCTAGTTGGCGCACTTTCAGCTCCTTTGCATTACTCGCCTGCATTGCAGTATAAAGTGGAAACCTCCTCAAAAAATAAAAAGAAATTATGAAAGGACAGTTCAATAGAAGCAAGGACAAATTCGTTAGAATGTGACGTAATGTTTGTGTGATTGCTTTATGACCGATGCGCAGATGGCCCACCCTTTAATTTTTTCTTTACCTCTCGAGTGAGGATCGCTTACGTGTCACTTTCTCATTGTCGTTTTCAACTTTTTTTTTTCTTTCTGCCATCAGAAACGTGACTCAATGAAGCACGTTTTACGAATGCACAGAGAGATAGGAAGACCTCGGCGAACGGCCGGAAAGGGGGGCTCAGGGAAGTGGGAAAGAGAAGGAGAAGGAAACGGTGAAGGCACTGAAGATAGAAACGGATGATTCTGGCCCAGTATTCGCCGCTTACGGTCGAAAAATCAGCCTTACTCTCTTGATCTCTTTCTCTCCTCACTCGGTCTCTCTTTCCCGAAAGCCAGCTCCATGCTCGATCTGGCGTTACCTTTCACGCCTTCCCGCTTTGTTAGCGTCACAGTTAGCGCCCCGCCAACTCGCGAGGAATCGCTTCAAAGCGGCTGGCGAGCCGGCTGAATTCAGCCTTAACCAGGGTTATCGATCGTTACTCGTGAGCTCGCGGGGCGCCGGCGTGGTGAACAGGCCACACCGCCCTGCAGTCCGCTCAGTCTGGGCCACTGATGGTGGCTCCGCAATTCCTGTTTTGGGGAGCGAGTTTAGCATTGGGTGGTTCAGCAGTTGGAGCGGCTAATTGCCGCTCCCGCACGCGTGCGAATCTCGAGAAGGAGCCCCGTTTTTGTGGCGCCTACCGATGACCAACGATGCATTCATGGGTGGTGGTGCTGAAGCAGGACGTTCATTTGTCGAGAATCATGTTTTATAAGCATGACCCAGTTTCTTTCGGCACAGGGGAGAGTGGTAAGCGGGAGAAGTAATTGGAATTTTAGCGCTCTGGAGTGTAGCCGGGTTGTTCCACAGGTCTCAGCGGTGCGTTACGGCTGACAGCGCTAAAGTGGTTAAATGCACCCAAGAAAGCGTGCGGTGGTAAACCAAGAAATTAGAATTGCAAAATTGGTCGAAGTTTGGTCTGCCGCCAGAAAGCACGTTTTTCCCGACCGCACAGCATGGTTAGCGGCTAGGCGTGAGAAAATAAAACAGCTTAACAACGACAGACAGGAAAACAAATATTCAGGCTGAGCACTTGTCCAGTCCTTCTCCCCGGTCTATCGCTTGCCCGCACTTACATATATGTCGATTTTACTTGTAGACATGTGCATAGGGCAGCCGGATGCACTGTATTCTGGCAAACGTGCAAATCATATTGGGGAAGTTATGACTGTGCTTATTATCGCCAGCACCCCCTACTTAAACTGTCGATGCCTCTAACGATATCAAATTATTTACTTCCCAGGAAGTATAAACGGAACGCAGTTACTGTATAGATGAATATTTTGCTAAAGGAAACCTGCATACGTTAGTAATTAACAAATAACAGACGATAGAGAGAAAATGGGCTAGTTTAGGTTTACACCACCGCATGGATGCTGGCCGCAGGTGGCTCAAGATGCAGGAAATGAGCCGTTGCATATGCGACAGGAAACAATCCTGCGCAATTTCAGCTGTACCTCAGAGTATTACCCGGCACAGTAGTTGGAACAAGGCCATTCACAGGAGGTCTACTACCAGGATTGGTCAATAAAGCCCTCAAGCGTGTGCGCAAGAAATAAGGCAGCAACGATCTGTTCCAGGCGAAAGAAAGCACTACATGGAAGTAGGTTCCGGTGGGAACAAACGTACAACGAGGCCACGCCGGCTTCTCTCTGTATATGGCACGGTCGGCAATATCCCTGGGCCATAAATTTCCGTGCCAAAGGGTTCACTGGCCCAGGGCCTTATCTCGGGTAAGTGAGCGGTCCGCCTTTGTCCATCAGTCCGGAGAGGCCAGTTTATTTCAAACAGGCTGCAGCCGTGAACGGGGCTACGCAAGCGGCTCGAACCGCCAACAGGGCGCTGAGCTCAAAGCCGTTGGCTTGAAGATTGAAAAAAATATAGACACTCACTGCTGAACTTTATGTGCTCAATCCAGCGGAGTGTGTTAGCGATGCTGATGTTTACGCTAAGATGATGCAAGTCACTAGACTCCGAGAGGGTGCGGGATGTTTACAGCAAGACATCACGTCACGTAATATGTGCATAGCTATCCATACCGTAAATGGCAGCCATATATGTTGTGTCTTCCGCATAGAGTGACGACACGATTTTCATTACAACCAGAGCGTTCTATCGTCCTAAAATTTGAGTTACGTTAAGTGGCTGCTTAGCGCTGAAAGTCATTAAAGGTACAGCATTTTTGTAGATAAGAATATTTCAACTATGTTGACTTTCACTAAAACTTCCTGGGCGAATGGGGCATATTGTACATAATAAAGAAAGAGAAAAAAACAACAACAGTCACTCACATACAGAGTAACAACACAAAGCACAATCGCTTGTGCTGTGTGTCGTTATTATCTGTGTGCGTAGCTGTTTTTTTGCGCTCTGACTTTATTATGATGTTGACCACATTTGCACTTGCATTTGAGGCTTTTGCATTATCAAGCCGAAAACTTATGAAACAATATTTTCGGAGCAACAGCTTTTAGTTTCGTCTCTTCCCCCATTTGTGTTGTGCCGCGCCACGGTGGTGCAGTGGTTGATATGCGCGACTACTGTGGCTGAGTATTCGGGATGGAACCCGACCGCCGGCGGCTGTGTTTCGGTGGAAGCGAAGCGGAGTGGCGTCCGTGTGTTGTGCGATGTCAGTGCAGGTTAAATAACCCCGGGTGGTCGACATTTCCGGAGTTCTTCACTACAAAGTCTCTCATAGCCTGAATCGCATTGAAAAATTAAACCCTAAAAACCAAACCTTTCTGTTGTATTTTTTCTTGCGCTCTTAAAACTTCTGAACGTCTGTTTTTTAACAGTATGGACGTTAGCAACATGTCAGGCACTGCGCTTCAAGCCTTCCTTGTAATTTGGAAGGCCTGAATCTGTATCTCGTTTGTCAAATAAAGATTATTATTATTATTATTATTATTATTATTATTATTATTATTGTTATTATTATTATTATTATTATTATTATTGCTTCTGCTTTATAGAATCGAAGTTTCAATCATAACCTCCTGCTAAGCTACCTTCTTAATCGCTCATTCTTTGTCAGCATTTTTAGACAGACCTCCTTCGTTTACCCTGCAACTTGTGGTGTTCCTCAAGGCTCAGTATTAGGCCCGCTTCTTTTTCCCTTTTTTTTACGAACGTTTCGTCCATGCTCAAGAATCCCTCTTTCCCCCTTTATGCTTATGATATAAATTATTCAAGTTAATACATTCTGTCTTTGAAATAAGACATATCATGCTTTCTCTAATTAGCGCACGAAGAATGGGCTTACTCACAATTCTTTCAAAACTAAGGTTGTCTCACTTACTCGTAAAACACATAACCTTCTTTACCCTTATTCTGTGAATTGTATGGTCGTGTCCACGGTTGAAGAAAATAATGACCTCTGTTTACTTTTCGACTGTACCTTCAGCTTCTCCTCTTATACTAAGCGCATTGATAAGTGAGCTACACGCACACTCGGATTGGTCTGTAGGCTTTCGCGAGAGTTTTGTACTCTACTTCCTTTCTTAAAGGTGTACTTGTCCGTACGCTTGCCGCTCTTGGAATACGCGTCTGTTGTTCGCAACGCCACTTGCATATCGAACTGTAATAAAATCGACAAAGTACAGCAAAAATTTTTGCGCATATTTCTAACATCGGTTTGCCTGCATAACTTCTAGCTGTTGATTTACACGGAGCAACTCGCCGCACCTTCCTTCTCTTAGCTGCTGTCGAGTCAGGGCAGATATCACTTTCATGCACAAACTCCTCCATTGCCACATTATGTGCTCTGATATCCTGGAGTGCATTCTTCTGCGAGTTCCGCGGGATATATTAGGGAATTCAAAACATTTCAAGTTTCTCCGCTTCTGCATTCTCACTCCCTCTGGAGAGAATGCATAGGCTGTTTAATTTTCGTTGTCCTCAATTGATGTATTCGGGCAACTCGATTTCTTCCTTTTTATTGGAAATTAGTAGCGTCATATTCTGAACGGTCATTTTATTATATATATCTTAATCTTTCAACTCATTTGTATTGCTTCAATTATCCTTTTCTTCCAGGTTTTATTTGTCTATGTTTTCAAAATTGTTTCAATCGGTTTTTATTGACACGGTATTTTCACTTTAGCACTGTGTATTCGTATCTAATCCTGTTCACCGTTTTCAATGATTTGTGTATTGTATTCGACTGTATTTTGTTCTTTCCTCTTTTGGACGATTTATTGCGTTGTTTTCAAGACATCTTCCTGCTTTTCATCATCATCATCATCAGCCTGACTATACCCTCCGCAGGGCGAAGGCCTCTCCCATATTTCTGCAATTAACTCGGTTCTGTGCTAGCTGCATCCACTTGACCCCTGCGAACTTCTTAACCTCATCCGCCCACCTGACTTTCTGCCGCCCCCTGCTACGCTTTCCTTCCCTTGGAATCCAGTTTGTTACCCTCAGCGACCATAGGTTATCCTCTCTTCCCACTACATGTCCTGCCTATAACTTATTTTACGGTAATTCAATTTTTTGCGGTATTTGTTTCTTTTTGTCTTACATTTGTGTATGTAAATGTTACGTGTCCATTTTCATTCTTCTTTGTTCTGCAGCACCAAGAACACTTGGTTGTTCCTGCGCACATTAAAAGTAAAGATGTATTCATTGATTGGCTGAATATTATTATTAATAATATTATATCTGGTGACGCTGTCAGCCGTTATATGTTGCCAGATGTACTGCGCAGAATTTTTTTTTCATTTTTCCTAGCGTGGAGGTATACGTTACCCCGTGTGACGTAATTACATATGATGTCAAATTATTCAGCAGGAAAGTGGCTTTGAACAACGATGCATCCGCGCTGCCCGAACATCCAGTTACATTTGCCTGATTCCAAATTCTGCAGCGCAAATAGGCAGATTACTCCATAGGCTGTGTTACTCCAGCCCTCATAGGGTGGCATGTGGACACGTTTCAGGCCTCAAGGCTGTAGTCCTTCGGGCTTCCACTGCACAGCAATATTTTGACTTATTTGCGGCCTTTCTTTTGTGGTGTTGTTTCGTATTTAGCCTTACTTTCTCGCTCGTCATCGACTACTCATTGCACTCTAATAACGTTCTTCTGTGCTGAAATGTATACAAGCGGCCACCTAGACGGGTCTGTCTAGTCATCATGAACTACTCGATGACTGCCAAGGGCTACGGCTCCACATTCAATTTGTTGGGGACAATTCGGAAGGTCCGCTTTCTGCTTGCCATAAATGTTTGTTTAGTATGTAGCTCTGCACTTAGAGGAGTAGGCGAAAACAGGTATTTACGCTGATATCATTTGGGAAGGGAGGTGAGTTTCGTTGTGGAGCTGAGTGGCAGACCCTATTCCGGAACGACATTGGCCGCCGCCACTGCCCGATCTCTCTGGACCAGGACACGCTGGTCCTCCAGGTCCGAGCATGACAGGGCCGCCTCCCAACCCTCCCTAGTTGGCTGTTTTATTGCTTTTAGTTTTGTATTTTTCTGGCAGGCCCACACCATGTGGTATAAGTCAGCATACTGACTGCAGAATTTGCACCTACCCGTGAATGTCGGGTCCATGTGTTTTAGGATGGCGGGATTTAGAAAACACCCGGTTTGGAGCCGTCTAAGGTGGCACTCCTCAGATCTGTCGCAAATCCCAAGGTCATTCGCTACCGCCACGTTTCACCTTAAGTTACCAGAGCGCTCCTAGCCGAGCGCTACTGCTTGCATACATCACTGTCCGCTTCTTCTTCCTCTTCCTTGTCCGTATCACTACCAGGGGCCACCGGGCGATCGCACTCGGTCTTGAACATGGAGGCTATCCACACTTATACCACGTGACTAGGAGGGAGACTTCATATTGGCTTCGCCGGCACCCAGTTGCTGCGTTTCGCCATGGGTGAGGTGCTTGTCGTCCGACTGCGTCAACGCTTCCGGGCGGACGCTAGGCAGTCTGTGGCAATCCAGCCGACATAGCTCGCCGAAGAGCTGCAACGAAAAGAAAGTGTTATGGGCTCGATACAGGTATCGAGGAAGAGCGCGAAAGCTCGTATAGAGGAGAACCATCAGTACGACCGTGAAATCAGAGCGTACGGTCGGATAACTAGGTTTAAATGCCATTAACCTCCACAATGTTTTGCATTGTTGTCGGGCAGGGTTCTAAATTAGAGGCATATTAGTAACTTTAAATGCACCATATTCTTGAGTCTTTGGTATATATGCTTGAAATTCACCTCGTACGGAAGTATTTAGAGTCCAGAGCGGAGCGTTCATATGTGCTCTCGAAAAGTTGACCATTTTCTGGGTGTTGTCAGCTCAGACTCTCGAGAAGCGTGGCTGGAGTACTAGATCAGCTAAAGCGCATTGAAGATAGTTAGTCCAGTCGGCTCTTATGTACTTTCCTAAGCGGTGTCTTCACTACACCAAACAGTCGCTCGGTAGAGGGGTCACGCTGGTCTGGCAGCGCTCTCAAAAAGCGATGAATTGAGAGCGTGGTTTTTCACCGCGTCACAATGTCACTAAAGAAATTCCAAGCAACGATGATTTCCGAATACGATTTCTACGGCATGTTTTCGTGCGCTGTAGAATGACTACTTGTTGTTCTACGCGCTCTGCCAAGTGACATGCTATCTGGTTCGTCGTACGACCACCCCCGTTTTATTGGCTGAGGTGGGTATTGAGCTTGCGATGTGGAATTCTTGGCATTCAAGCATACCACATTTACTTGATTATGATCGCGACGAGTATAGAATCATTCGACACTTGCTGTCTACATTCAGCATCTACAGCAGATGGACGTACTCCGGATGCCTAAAATGCGTGCAGATACGACGGTAATAATGCACGAATGACGCTTTATTTAGGAAGGCGAGCAGTTATTTAACAAAACAGGGTTGGCTCCCGTCCGGCTCAGGGCAGGGTACATGACTGTTCCTTACGTCACAAAATACGGTGTTTTCGGAAAGAAACTGATCTGCGTATGCGACTTTGTCCCCTATTTTCGGCTTCGCACGTTAGACATCAATACGACAGGCAAAGGGAGGACCCCGCTACAGTGGCGCTTCCTCCAGCAAACCCTGACAGTTACATACCGCTACTAAGGTATAGTCCCTGCAGAGGTGGTAACAAAATAATGTCAGTGTACATACATCCGCCCCTGCTCGTGTTGATAAAAACATCCGGATATATGGTATCTATTGTATCTTATAAAACGCCCTTCGTTTCGAGCCTCAGAGCATGTGACGTATTTCGAATTCTTAAAGCTGTTTGGGGCCTCTACATACATACATACATACATACATACATACATACATACATACATACATACATACATACATACATACATACATACATACATACATACATACATACATACATACATACATACAT
>JAJIZL010019360.1:0-15166 GCA_023969395.1 Amblyomma maculatum | reverse complement strand
ACATACATACATACATACATACATACATACATACATACATACATACAAAAGGATGTCACAAATCTTACCCGATTATCCTGCAATATTTTACTGACAGTTTCGCACGATTCACTGTTCGAAATTGTCGGTAAATTAATGTATGATAGTCCTGGGAAAGTTGTGTCACATCCTTACTGAATTTCCTTGGCCCATTAGTCAAAAGCGAACGTGTTTTTGACACGTAAGTATTTTTTTTAATTATTGCCACGACCTCTCAAAAATCTTGAATGAAAATTTTGTTCCAAATTAAGCAAATTAATTCAGCACGCCTGATAACTCGTTGACGGGACGTATGTCGTGACCCCTTACTTTATCGTGAAAGTGCACCCTTCCATCCTAGCAAATACGCTTGCGAACACCCATTAACAAGGTGCTGAACTTTAATTGAAGCAGGTTCCATCTGGAACTTCCGCAGTGGTCCGCATCAGTAGCGGAAACATGGCGGGTTATCCAATGTAGCAACTAATCGTTTTCGCTGCTGAGTTCGGTGTCGCTTTTGCATCATTAGGCTAAGTGCGACCAAAATATGCGATTAACGATGGCAATCAAAAATAAAGAATTACATAATAGAATAATATAATTAGATGTAATAGAATTACATAAAGAATAAATTACATATCTAGAAGTAGGTTCTTTGATTTAACTTAGGCAGGTTTCAACGTAAAATAAAAGTAAAATGTCATTTTAAGGCTTATAATTCCAGTTCAGTGCTTGCAACATAAAGGGGCTTTTTTGCACAACAATTTGTAATGTTGTGCAAGCATCACTTGGTTTATGGGGTTTAACGTCCCAAAGTGATCCAGGCTATGAGAGACGGATCACTTCTTTTAGAAATGTATGTATAAGAAGTAAAAATCTATATGTGTATAAATGAGCATAAATGCCTACTTGACAAAACATTATACGCTTGTTTACCTACAGCTTACATCCATTATTTGTGGCCCATGTAAGTTATGCATGTTTGATTGTTTGGTAATGCGCCTAGTATAGCGCTTTATATTTTACAACTGTTCGTCTCACCATATACTAAGCCAACCAGCCTTATTCGGTTGCTGCCTACTTGCACAGCGAGATCAGCGTAAACTAGCATTTAACAAGTTTGCCTGAAGCGTAGGAAAGTGAAAATAGGATTTGTTTGCACTGTGTTGAAGGCATTGAAATATTCCTTCAGAGCGATAAGGGATTTAAGCCGAGCCAATAATTCGTGCTTGTAATGCAGTCTGAAAACTAATACTAAAAAAAATATTAAACACGCTGCCGATTCTGCGTAGTTTCGAATTAACGAATCCAGCATAGGGGCTGCGAGTTGTATATTAATGAGCCATGTTCTAGCTTACGTTAAATGGCACCTCCGGAGGTTTTGCGACATTCAAATATGCTTGCAAAACTTTTACTGTAGGTTTTCCTCACCACCCTGACGCATTCTGCCATTATTGGTCGTCGTGTGATAATACATTCGCGCGCAATACTATTTTAAAATGTGCCAATTATGTGGCTTCAGCTGAGTAGATTTCTGTGAGCAACACTGGATTTGTTACGTGACAAACATTATAGCCGCGCTATTGCCCGGTCCACGTGTGATAATGAACTTTTGACGCCTGTATAGGTTATCGAAGGCATTTTATATAATGCGTGATGATTTCCATACTTTACGTCCGCCATCCAACGCGCGTGCGAGTCTTTTTTCCAATACTCTATGTGACGTCATCGTTTCGTCAAATGGAACGCCATTTCTCTCCATTAAAGCAGTTTCGTTTTCGAATTTCGGTCTTCATCCTAAAGATAGTTCTACGTGCCATTGCGAAGAGCTGTTTTTTGTTGCGTTGAATTTAGGACACACTGGTAATTTAATGAAGTCAAAAACTCAAAATGTTGAAAAACATAGAGCAGTTGCCCTTTAATGATTGTTTTGTGGTATAGTTGTCTGATGAATAGACGAAATGATTTACGGATAAAGACAACTATTTTTAAAGCGTTAGCCCAAAGGTTTGTGATGTTATCCCCTAGCGTTTAGTTTTGTTGTTATTGTTATGACGTCAAAGAAGCTATATGACGATTCGGTTTGATTTTCGTTTATAGAGTTTAACGTTACAAAGTCACTCAGGCTATGAGAGATGCCATAGTGGAGGGCTACTTAAGCTTCGTCCAGCTGGCGTTCTTTAACGTGACCTGACGTTGCCCAGCCTACGGATGACTTGCTTTACACCGCCATCGCAAAGCGGCCACCCTTGCAGGGATCCGATCTCGTTTCCTCGGCTACAGCCCTCGAGCGCCCTAACCACTGAGTCACAACGTCGGGGCTGGAAGCTGTTAGGAGCTCGTTAGCGATGGCTGGATAGAGTTCAGGGAGTATGGGAAGTCAATAATGGATCGTCTGTGTGAGGTGCGCAAGCACTTACTCGTTTCTAAGCATAAGCTAGTCGGAATAGCGCTTACGTTTTCTGTTTAGGTAGTCTTATAACACTTCTGATCAGCGCTATTCGAGACGGGGTTGATAAATGACTCAATCGTCCGCAAGAAGCCGATACGTAAACAAATTCCAAGGAAAGGGCCATTTATGAATTTTATGAAAAGTAGCGGGGCGATAACAGGTCCCTAGGGCCCTCTAGAAATCATCTGAGGGGCTTCTGATGCGAGCCTGTCGGGAGCGCTTAAATGTGAGCTGTTATTAAGGCGAAATCCTTTATAGGTTGATGAGTGTGGAAGAGATTCCTGCATCCGCGGAAGATATTGTCACACCACCATTGTCGTGAAATCGGTTGATTGATGAGTAAATAAAGTTTTTATAAGGTAGAGGGGGAAAAAATGTGTGTGCGAAATTTCGCTGATATGGAGTAATTACGTGATTAGTTACAGCAAAAAAGTCAATTTGATGTCAAAATAAAAAAGAATATAGTAAGCTGACGTCAAACTGGGCGCGGATGTCAAAGTTGTGCAAAAAACATGGCAAAAAGCAATAAAGAAGCAAAAAAAAAGGAAAAAGAAAGCAGACGAGTACAAAAGCAGCAACTCAGTGCACAGACTCGAAGGAAAGGTTTTCGCTTTAACGCGCTTCAGATAGATCTACATGGCTGAAGAGTTTTTTAAGAGACTGATCCAGAAGATAACTGTAGGTTACAATAACAAAAATGCACGCAAAATGCACGCGATGATTGAACGCGATAAAATGCATTTAAAGTTATGTAAATAATGTATGTCTGCAACACAGTTTAAATTTAAGTCAGGGTGGTTTTGGAATGCAAAACGTATTTCGAAAGTGAAGCCTGCCCTAACCCATGTTTGAAGTTCGAGTTTATTTTGATTTCAAGAAGAAATGAGGCACCCGAGACAAAAAGTGAACGTTAATTTACTTGACGGCGCTCGGGCATCATTAAATGGCATTGGCGAGGTTTTAGTGATAATAATCTCGGTGCATCTAAAATTCAGACTTTGATTTCAAACAACAGTTACAATCATCGTCTTTCTTCATCTACATAATTCAGTCTGGGGAAAAAGGCAATATAACTATACAAAGTGAAATATCAACTGGATCAGTGATACCATAAAAATGAATGCGGCATTAAATGTAGGAAATATAAAGGAATGAAAGAAAACAGCACAGCATATTACATCTGTGACACAAAAAATAAATAGTAAAAAGAATTGCTGTCCCTGACCAAGTCAGCATGTGATCAAAGAACCCGTAGGGGTTTCGAAACGTCTTCGTTTTTTATTTATGTTGACTTGGTCAGTGACTGCACTTTATTTACTCTACTACCATGCCTTACCAGACGAACCTTCGTCAAATCCTTGACTACTAAAAAATAAATGGATTGTTTTCTAATTACCCTTTTCAATATCAACTTTATTTTGCCGAATGTAATTTAACAAAGAGGGCAGAACATATGCGAGCATTTGCTGCCCAGATGTTCTCGCGAAAGGCACAATTCCACTATCTGTAGAACGTGAAGGGTATGTTCGTGTAAGTGCCCGTGAACTTCAGCACCGGGCGCCTGGGATTCCCTGGCCTTATCCACCCACGTGGAACGCTACTCTTCACTACAAAAAAGAAATCAGCACTCACTATGACAACCTTAGGGAAACTCTTCGTACACTTCCTCTTCCTGATAAATCCCTCACTACCACGCAAATGCGCATACTTAGACGCATACAACTAAATACAAACCTTACTTCTGCACGATCATTTCTATACCGAATCAGACATTCCCCCACATGCCCAAATTGTTCTGAACATTATGCAAACTTGGAATACTGCATGTTTTCCTGCCCTATTTCAATACAGTCACCTCACTTTCCACACCCTCCTCCCCCAACCTGGCGGGCTTGGTTAGCCTCTGATCAGCTGAAGGACCAGTTGTCCTTGGTGACTCTGGCCCAGGACATTCTCGACGCTTATTAGTGCGTTGAATAAAGTTGTCTCCTCCTCCTTTTCGTGTAAGTGCTCCTAAATTGGCCATCGAAAGTACTGTAGACTAAGAGGTAGGTACTACGTGCTGTTTGTAGGAAATGCGAAAAAGCTATGATTGGGATAAATGCGCGATATTGCAGTTCAGTGTATGTCCGAAGAGTTATTTGGCACGATAACTTTAGTTGTAAGGCTAGTCTTCAGTCATAAGCAGCTACAAATCTCCTTTAATTCTTATCGTCGATGTTTGACTGGTGTTGAGAGGCGTAGCAAGAGTGACCTGCATGATTTAGCGTATGAAATACTTTGTTTCAGTACCCTTCCAGTGATTTTGCTAGCAATCATGTATCGATGGCGTGATAGGTTGACAGGAGTAATGAGCTTTGCAAGTCCGTCAGACGCAATGGTAAGAGGTAGTACTGAAGTCAAATTCAAATTAGGTAAAGAACTGTCGATCTCGGTTAGTCCACCAGTAACAACAATGGTTAATTTGGAATGATTTGTGTAGGAGCGCTCGAAATTTGGTCCGTGTGTGTATTCGTATCTGTCTTTCTCAGAATATGTTACTTGAACTCTCCTTGCAAAGCGTTAATAAATTTCAAACTTTATTTGCGTTAACGCAGATTATGTTGATAGTCTCATACGACTGCTGCACGAATCGCTACGCAGAGTTTCTAAGCGAAAGAAAGTAGGTGAAGACAGAAAGTAGTTTGAGTAGTGAAGTCTATTTTTGCTACCGAAATGAAAAGTTAACCATGAGACGATAATATAAGGACGTAAATTTTGATCCCTGTGGCTTATCTGGTACAGTTGAATCTACACGTTTGATTCCCTTTACACTTCACCGGAAGAATGCCCACGCTCCGCACTAGGGCATATAGTTAGAAACTGTTGCTTTCAAGTTTTATCCTACTTTAAGAGATCATGATCGCGAAAGTTTTTGTTATGGCCCCACGAGTAGAGTATATTTAAGATTGACGAAATATGGTTTGCATTTCGGCAAGGATGCTGAGTTCTCCGTTTGGGTTGGCAATGAATTTGGACATTAAGGCTGGTCAGAGATACTACCTATAAAAGAATCAAAATGCATTACTGTCATGCATTATTCGGCTGTGATCTAAAGCAGTTAACTCAAGCTTAGTTTCTTTCATAATGGAGGAAGGTGAAAATTAACTTTTTTACTACTCTAATGCCTTCTTCGTAATGGTAGCGTGAATTGGGAATTCTCATCTTCAGCCAGTACTTAGTCTCGACCAAAGGTGCATTTGGGTGATGGATATTCTGAATGAAATAATTCTAATATAACAACAACAATATAAAGCGAAGGGAAACATTTAATGCAGAGAGATTTGCCAATAAATTCATCTGCAGTGTGTAGGTTTTCTTTCACCTTTGTAGTAAAACTCCACTTTGAAGGCTTATGCGCAGTGTTCTTTACGAGGTTGCATTCTGAGCTTACTCGAGAGCTCCTTTTCCTTATAGGACTCGCACAGCTAGCCGCTGTCTAACGATAGGACGTTGCCTCAAAATGCGGGTGTATGAATTCCAAACTCGTAACGCTCGCCCAGCAGAATAAAAAAAGGCCGCACAGGGTATCCAAGAAAAGACGATTTTGTGCGCGCGTGTGGGCGGAATAGCCCTTTTGGCCGCCTGCAGCTTTTGCAAAGTGATGCCAGGTTTTCTTCAAAGGAATTGCGTCTTACGTTTCTCACGATCCATTTTCTTGTAGAATAGTGGATGTAGATTGCGCTAAGGCACGTACGCTGGAACGACGCGAGAAGGGAAAAAGGCCATGGTAGGGAAAGAGATCTCAGTGAGCACTTGGAGAGCTGTGGAGTTGGCTCACATTTGGCCACCAAGTTTTCAGGTAACGATGCGGGACGTTTAGGAAACAGTCTCGCGGTTCAGCAGACTTGAGGCGTATTTGAAGCAAGGGTTGAAAACGCTGGAACGCTCTCGCGAAGTTTTACGAGCATGAAAAGGGATGCAGCAATAAAACTGCAGCCTAAAAAGAGGCGGAAACATTAAGAACACAATGGATGCCTCTTTCCTATCTCGTACTTTTTGACGTGCGCCAGTACCATCATGTGGGCAGGATACTACATCGCACTCCTAGCTGCACTACGTCATGGGAGAAACATTTCGGTTGGCCAAGTAAAACAGGTCATGAGTGGTTGGGTCAAGCGGGCCTTGCTGCCTGTTTGTAAGCGCTTGGAGGGAGGTCAAACGGAATGTGTTTTGCTTCGAAAGGGGTGGGGGGAGGGAGGGGGGAGGGGGGGCTTCAACGCTAACATCAAAATTAAATGCTGCACTGAAGTAGATTTCATTTGTGAGCGGTGCTCGTTTCACAGTAGCATTGTAGAAGGGCACAGAGTGAGCAGTTCCACAGTTAAGCGGCTTTTATGCGAGGCTCTATCTTTTTTTTTTTGATTACTTAGAACCAGGAACGCAGCACAATTGTGGATCTACTGACAAATGTTTTGGCTTATACAGTTACGAGTGTGTTAGAAAATACGAAAAACTTGCTATTATTATTATGGAGACGATGTTATATTTATTTAGACATGTGGTTTGCTTTATGTTTTGCTTTACCAACTTTCTTTAAGTGGTCGATGCTGCAAGACTGAAAACTTGATCACAGCTGTTCAGCTGTGCCATACAAATGAAGCTTGTGCACATTATATCCATATTTCACGTAGCACATGCAGGATGCGTATAAAGGTTATTAGAATTATATGCGGGTCAGGCCTAAAGCATGGAACAAACAAATGAGCGAGCAAACAAAAACACACAAACAAAAATAAAGTAAGAATCAAAACAAACAAAGGAGGAGATTATGGTCACACCTAATTCTCACTGCGAACATACCCGCTATTACACAGAATATCATAATATGAGCATTTACGTACAGGTCTGGAATTTTCACTGTCTGTAAAGACTAAAATCAGAGAAACTATGAAAAAGAGTCCTTTTTTTTAATATTATGGGCGGCAAAACATTTTTGGATACAGTCCTTGTCATTCTGCGCATATTGTACGTCTTTTCATCGCGCACTGAGACCCATGCAGTCGCACTACTTTTCACAACCTTGCAACAATACAACTGCAGATACTTGCTTACGCTCTCCGTATAAGTATCTCCCACTATAATCTCATCCTAATTTGTTAGTATACGTGGCGCACCTCTACGCTTTCCAAGTGCAAATGCTGCGCGTTTGTTGAAGCAGAACGGTTAAAGATGCAATTAACAACTGGAAGTTTTTGAGATAGCTTGAATCGATGTAATAATACATCGTACTGTTTTAGTTCGACTGTATTCAGCTCTTTATATCTCAAGTTTGAAACCACCCGCTTCCTTATACGCTGTTCGACTGCGTTCTAAGGAACTGCCGACGAAATGTTCTTGAGCGATACAAGCCGGCTTGATGGATCTCGGTCGTTAGCAGAAGGCCATTTATGGTCGGCTGCAGCGTTTTCTATTAGGTCCTATCTAATTAGGGCGTTACAATGATACATCGCTTGTGTTGGCCTGTTCAAAACCTTGTTTGCAAGTTCTCTTGGCCGTAGTGTTCGTCCACCCTGAGCTTTCTAGGAAGTCGTGTTCGAGTTTTCGTTGTTTTTTCAACGTTTCTAAGAGCAATGTACAAGATAGTATGCATCGTTGACAGATACGTGCTGCTGTTTGTCTAGTGAAATACAGCACAAGGAGACCAATAGAAAGAAACGAACAAACACTCCGAATAACTAGAGTCTCAAGAACTTTGCTCTGTTCGGGTTCCGAATACTCACTGTTCTTGTTACCCTTCCGAATGCAAATTGAACATGGTAGCAACATACCTCGTTAAAAAGCATTTGCCTTTCGAACAATTGCAATTTAAATTGTCGCACGCTTGAAGGAAAACACGATTTAGATAAGGGTTTTCAAGTACGCAAAAACTGCATCGGATACCAACCAAACAGGCCGAAAAATCACTTCCTTGGCTGATCGCAGCATTGACGTCCTTTTCCTTCCCTTTTTATAAGTGACTGAGCATCTGCAATCAAATGAATGGCCCAGAATCCAGCCTGACTCCGAGCCAAATTGGTTCCGTACTTTGTATTTATTTTGCACCTCGCCCCGTTTAAATCCCATTACCCGCTCACGTGTAAGGGGCCTAAATATTTGAATTCCCGACCTTTTCCATGCAGGACTAAGAAGAAAAAAAAAGGAGCTCTATAGGTCTTAGTTTATGCGAAAGCCAAGATACGAGCTTCCAAGAAAAGTTTAGCACGAAAAATACTTGAGGAAGGCATGAAAAAAAAACGCAATCGATTTTTCTGTCTCTTCGTAGCCTCGGGCAGCTGTTGTACATAAGAGCTCTTGATCCCAGGCCCGTTTGTCTTCGTTTATAGGCTTCATTGCGTTCCGGTCTATTCCTATATGCATTTTTTTTCTTTGCACCTCAAGCGTGAGGCCCGCCGTAACGGCGTCTCGAATGTCGAAGCTTTCCCTAAGCGGGTCAACGTGTTTACACGGCGCTTGCTTACGGCGACGTTTTTCGTTTCCTGTTTTGTTATTTTCACGTCCACGAGTCGCCGAAAGGGAAACGGAGCACCGCGGTGGCAGACGTGACCTAGAAGATTCTGTTTCCAAGGGAGCAAGTCAGGACACGCACGGTAGGCGAGAAAAGAGGCACGCACACAGAGAACCTCTTAGACGCTGATTTTTTTCTGCTTTTGTTACTGTTTCTTCTCTTTCGGCGTGTTCAAGGATTTTCTTATCTGCTTGTCTGTTTTCGGCTGTAGCTTCCGCGCTTGCCTATGTGCTAAGGATGGTTAACCGTCTGGTTTACATACGGAGACCGCGGAAATAGTCAAACGTTAATTGATGTGCATTATAACAGCTTCGGGGATGAATGAGCTATCAATGTTGAAACACTTTATCTTCAACTGTAGTGTCTTCCGTGGAGTTTAGTTTATCCTTGCCAGAAAAGCACAGTAATCAGTCACTAAAAGGAGAAAAAAACTGAAATTGGTTTTAGATGCGAAAATGCTTCCAAGCAGAACGCAATACGAATTTGGGAGCCGCCGCTGCTTGCGACTATAAGACTGCACTGAATCTGGCATTAAACGCAGAGCTCTCCACTGCTCGTTCGCACTCTCTGTTTGCGTTTCTGTATGAGTGAGCCCTTTACAAGTGAAAACAAAAGAACCTAACAAAAGTCTAAGTAGGGAAAGTATAAGTATTTTTCTAAATGCCATTTTGAGCTTAATGAAGGATGGCGAATGGAAAACTAGGCTGGTGCGTTGAAAGCGACCTTGGCAGATTTTGAGATCGCTTCAACCTCGGCCGGCGAGCGCCTGTTGTTAATGACTTGACGTAAGACAGAGTCGCTGCAGCGTCATTTAGAATGTCGGCGCTTCATTGTGCCGTGGTCTCATTTTAGCTGAGGTGGACCCCGACACATTTCGTTAATAACCGGGAGGGTGGGGGGGGGGGGTGGGGGGGGGGGGGGGGGTGGGGAGACGTGCGTCCGCCTGGCGCTGTACAAAAGGCTCATTGGCCGTCATTGGGCTATAGAGAAAACGACGATAAACACAATGAAATAAGCCCGTGTTGATAGAAGACCGCGTTTTATTGATGAAAAGGCCGCAGATACTCAACGCGAACAGTTCTGTAAGCTAGAGAATTGAATAAAGGAAGGAAATTGATGATCGCCACCACTCTACGTTTTCTGAAGCGAACTGCGTACCTTTGAGGTAACTTCTTTCACGTGGATCAGAGAAGCTAATGTGCCATCGTTCGCTCATGAACGGTGATTACGTGATTGTTTTCGGTCTGTCATCATCAATGTGAAAGGGGTGGTAAAAAAATGTGGCGTGTTTAAATACAGATTTCTTAGTAATTAACGCTTATTTTGTGGCTTACATTAACCCAGCCACAAGATTCACGCAGTGAATTTTCACAAGGAAAACAAATTAGACCAATTTTTTTTTTTTTTTCAGAGACCTGGATACACTATGTGGTGTAGGTTAATCTATGAAGTGATGGAGAGGAGAGGGAAGAGGGCTGGTGATATTTTACCAAAACGTGCGTTCCGATTCGCTCTCCTTTTGAGCGAGCCATTAGAGAGAGGTGATAAGGAAGAAAAGAGCAAAAATAGCGATAGCGTAAGAAGCAAAAAAATCGTGCAACAGAAGTTCCGCACTGCAAACTCTAAATGTGCTGGGCGCAGTGTCTCCGCCAGCGACAGTGAGCTGTTTAGCTAGTCAGCCAATCGTTCGTTTAGGCAGCAGGGCGTATCAAGTCGATAATTGTTTGTTTTCTTAAAGTCGTCCTTCGTTAAAATAGCTGTGGCCTGAGTGCCTGTGTGAAGCCCTTGCCTTCTCTCCCATAGTGGATCGGAGGATCTTCAAGGCTCAGAAGGGGGCAACGACAGGCGTCCAACACTACTTCATGCATTCGTCACCAACGAGCACCCTCCAGAAATCCTACACTCGCCCCCACCCCCGCCCCATCCCGCGTTCGTCACTGGTGCTGCGGAACAAAGGAGCAAATGACTAATAATATTGGTAGCCGCAATCGAATAGGGAATCGATCTTTAAGTTATTTCTAATAGCAATACATCTAATGAAGATCTCTGCACATAACCGCAAAATTTTAGACATAATCTGGGAAAGAGATTATGAAAGTATTTTTGCGTCAAGTACTGGTGCAACTCCACTACAAGAATAAATGTATTCGAGATTTTTCCTCGACAGACTTGCATTGTGTACTTCTTTGTTTAAAAACACTCATCCCATAGGCTTTCAATGGCGCTCTTAATTACTCGATGTGAGCCAAGAGAAAACTTTTCAAGCAAAGTTTTGCCCGCATCAGAGGCGTGGACTATCGTCATCTTCAGATGCATAACATTATCTTACAATATCCCATATTTGTTTCACTATTAAGCGTGGTTCTCTGGATAGGTGGACGTACACCCCTCGCCCCTTTTTCTCTCAATACGACGATCGCGCTCACTGCCCTTCTTGCATAAAGGCATGCATGAGCGACCGTGAGTGAGCGTATGTGAAGTCCACCTCCAATAGGCCCATATCTCGTCTCTGCAATCGCCAGATATCATCATCATTTTCTTCTTTTTTTTCTTCTTCTTCTTCAGCCCACATATAAAGCCCCGCTTTAACCAAATCGTATGGATGTGCCTTAGTGGGTAACGTGAATGCGAGGCTTCTGGCAGGCTTAATTCTGACATAACGGTCGCATGTGAAACGAGAGATCCAAGTTGGCAGCTCCTGCTAGGGGACCATGGACATCTATACGGACACGAACACGGACACGGCACACCGCTACAATTGGTTAGACCTGGCGTAATATTGCTTTTGCAGTAAATAAAACCTCTTTATTGAAAAACTAAGAGTTTAGGGGCTGTTCAAAAACGGGTGATTTAATTATCTGAACAGTAGGTGTTCCTTTGAGCAGCTAGCGTCACGTAGCGGCAAATAGCAGAAATCTTATGAAAGCTAATAAAGGCCCAAATAAATCTAAAAAAAAATAAATAAATTAGAAAGCACAGTTCGTCGCTTTTGTGGCGCAATGAATTTGCGCTACACGTTTAAAGGCCAACTACAACCATTCGAACCCACTCCTTCAGAATTTTGTCCTCTATCCTTATTTTTCCTGACAGTTTACGACAAGCAACAAAATACCATATGCCCTTCGCGTATGTTCTAGCTTAGGTTGGAATATGGAATGCTGCCTAAATCTAAACAGCCGTAAACAGTGGTGAACGCAGCCGGTAAGTGACATCAAAGAAATCATTTAACGCTTTCCCTGGATGTGTGCCACCTTTTAAGCTGTATTGAAAGAAACCACTGAATGGAAATCGCAGTTCAATTACTGAAAGGCGATCGGGAAGGAGGAGAAAGAGGAGGAGAGAACATTTATTTACAGTGAAATGAATTGGGAAGGGAGGTGCGTATGGTTGTGGAGCTGAGTGGCAGACCTTTTCCAGGACGCCATTGGCCGCCGCCGCTGCGCGAACTCTCTGGACCAGGACACGCTGAGCCTCCAGGTCCGAGCTGGACAGGGCCGTCTCCCAGCCCTCCCTAGTTGGCTGTTTTATTGCTTTTATTTTTGTGTTTTGCTGGCAGGCCCACACCATGTGGTATAAGTCAGCATACTGACTGTAGCATTTGCACCTACCCGTGAATGTCGGGTCCACGTGTTTTAATATGGCGAGATTTAGAAAATACCCGGTTTGGAGCCATTTAAGGTGACACTCCTCAGATATGTCGAAAGTTTTGGAGGGTCTCGGAAGTGCCCTCCTGCAGAGACGTAATTTGTAATGTCCGCATAAATTGTGAGCGGGATTTGTACGGTTGTATCGGTAGAACCGGAGGATTTAGCGGAACCTCGGGGGAGGAACGCTGGGGCAGCCGCGTGAGCGGTCTCGTTCCCCTCCACCCCCTGGTGACCAGGCATCCATATAACCTATTTTTTACTATTAGCCGAATCTGAATTTTTCGTATGGGACAATAATATTCTGCGGGCGAGTGGCGCTATCTTAGCCCGCATGTAATTTCGGCAGTGGGTGGCGGCCTGTGCAATCGCCACTTCCTCCAACATTATCGCGTCGTTAGTTTTTACTGAGAGCCCGTTCACCTGCCTTCCTTCGTGCAAAACAGCAATGATTTAGATGCCATCTTTGGTGGGACCCGCTGCATCCACGTAATATGTGCCTATCTTGCTGCCATATTTATGTTGTAAAAATTATGCCCTGGCTTCACGCCTATACCCTGATTGCACTTTAATTCATGTTTTTCGGGAGCGGCTTAACCGTCAAAGTAATTTTCCACACTTAAGGGAATTGCAATCTCTTTTCTTAGGTGAGGAGAAGGAAGAAACGCATTAGAAACGCTCGCGGACTCGCAATGAACTTTTTATTTACGTATTTGAAAGAAATTGGACTTCTAGGCAAACTCTAAATACACCTTGAATGCTACCCTCAGGCATTTTTCACGCTGTAAACTCTATTAGCACTATATTTGGACTATGCATTTCATCGTTTCATTTTATACCATTGCTCCGCGATGCAGCTTACAATGCATTTATGGCCGCATTTTATCTCCCCTTACATTTCTTTTATTCTCCTCATCATTCTTTTTCAATCTTTCTCTCCCCTATTCCCCTTCCTACATAGAGTAGCATGCCAGCAAAAATCTAAACGCCGGCTAAATTCTCTGTTTTTCAATAAAGCGTCTTTCTCTGTTCCTTTTTCTCTCGGGGAACGCTTTTCTTGTGCGCTATAGCCATGGTGTTAACGAATGAGCTGTGTCAATCGTATGAGTAAGCAAATAAACTCGTTTGGGCAAGCAGATTGCGTTGAAAAAAACATAATTTCGGTTCTACATAGCTGCTGAGTTCTACAGTAGTCTTACCAGTACACCTAGACCATCACGAGCATTCTTACTAACCTAGCTCGCATTGTGAAGAGTTGGGTACGTACAAATTCGATTGTTTGATTTTAACGCGACAGAATTACAGGCCTATTCCTAAGAAAGTTCAATGCGTGTTGTTACAAGACTGTATAATTTACCTATTTAGTGCTGCTCTCAACGTTACTGCCTTTCTTGCTTCCCGTGTATAAGCCATACTGAATTCCCTCGTTGATTTCGAATATCGCTTTATAGGCAGTTATTGCTATCTAAATGAGCGCAATTAATTAATAAGAACGTTTTCACATTCAAACATATAAATGTGCTATTCTTATTGAATAGTATAGCTGCATATAAATTTACTGCTTGTTGGGCCTTTTGGCTTTTTTAATTTGTATTTGCACCCTGCTGTGCCTGTGCTGCTGCCCTGTTGGGCTGAATGTTCGGGCTGGGAACGTAGGCCTAGACAGGCGATCATTGTTATCGCTTTTGCCTCTGCCCCTGAGCACTACTTACGTAGCGTCAAAAGGACAATAAACAAACAAATAATGAATCGAGACCCATTAACGTGGCCGATTTGGCAGGTGCGCTATTGGATCTAATGTCACAAACTCCACTCCTACATAACGGAGGCAGGTTCCACAGCTTGCTTAAATTTTCACTTCATGTCTATGTCATTTGGTATGCATATTATGTGGTAGCTTAATTACAGCTTTAGGCTAATGAATGCGTGCGAGATATTAGAGATATTAATCAAGTAATTAGTCGCCGCAGGAAAGAAGCAACGCGCATTTGCATACGTGAACGAGTATCCACAAGCGGATCTGGCCGCCAGCGGACAGCAATACTCTCGTGTCAAGCTCTTATAGGAGGAACTGTCTCCCAAATACTTCTTCACTAGTTTGATGTTCACAGCATTAGCAAATTTAAAAGGGCTATCCTTTCCCGCCACGATTCAGCTTGTCGCTCCTGTCGACATGCTGAGAGAGCCCGTTTTAATTAAAGGAATGTAGATGATGGCGTTGATTAGCCTAAAGCGATCTGCACTTTTGTTTGTTTCTATTTTATACGGCTTCTGAATAAAACATTGCTAACGCATGTACAAGACATTATGGCAAAACGTACGCTCCATTATGAGGAAAATACCAAGAAATACGCGTTCTTTCTGTACAATTCCTGCTCAGATTTTTATGACGAGCGGGGTGCTGAACTAAACCTGCGTCTATCACCGGCTATTTGTAGTTCGGTACAGAACCCAGTTAATTCGCGTAAAACATTAGCAATTGATATAAAACTTCGTTTCACCTCC
>JAJIZL010019359.1:66445-78328 GCA_023969395.1 Amblyomma maculatum | reverse complement strand
CATGAATTCTATCATCAAGCATCGCATCTTAACGTCTGACGATGCCCGACCTATTGGACAGCAGCCGTACCGTATTTCGGCCAAAGAACGTGAGGCAATTCGGACACAAGTCCAGGAAATGCTTAATGATAATTCAGCCGTCTAAAAGTCCGTGGTTGTCGCCAGTCGGGTTGGTTAAGAAAATGGATGGCACGCTGCGTTTTTGCGTTGATTACAGGAAACTGAATGACACCACAAAAAAAGATGTATGTCCGTTGCCCCGTATCGACGATTCACTCGATCGACTTCGCAACGCCAAGTTCTTTTCCTCCATTGATTTAAAAAGTGGTTATTGGCAGATAGAAGTGGATGAGCGCGGTCGGGAAAAGACTGCCTTTGTGACACCCGATGGCTTATATGAATTTAAAGTATTGCCTTTCGGTCTGTGTTCAGCGCCAGCGACGTTCCAGAGAATGATGGACACCGTACTTGCTGGTCTTAAATGGCAAACCTGTTTGGTTTATTTGGACGACGTCATCGTGTTTTCAGAAACGTTTGACCAACATCTTAAGCCGCTGCGAACGGTATTGGACGCTCTTCGCTCGGCCGATTTGACACTCAAACCGCAAAAATGTCACTTTGGATACCAGCAGCTGAAATTTCTCGGTCATGTGGTTAGCGCTGACGGTGTCCGGCCTGATCCTGACAAAACAGCCGCTGTAGCCAATTTTCCCATCCTTGCCACGAAGAAAGCAGTCCGACGTTTCTTGGGCCTGTGCGCGTACTGTCGCCGTTTCATTGCCGATTTTGCCAAGATTGCAGAACCTTTGACGCACCTGACACGTGATGACGTCCCGTATGACTAGTCTTCCGAGCAGCAGGAGGCATTCACCGAGCTGCGCCAACGGCTGCATAACCCTCCCGTTCTTGCACACTTCGATGAGGACGCTGCCACCGAAATTCACACCGACGCCAGCAACGTCGGTCTGTGTGTTGTTCTGGTCAGGCGCCAGCAAGGCGAGGAAAACGTGATCGCTTATGCCAGCCGCACCCTTTCTCGGGCAGAATCAAACTATTCAACTTCTGAAAAGGAGTGTCTCGCCGTCGTTTGGGCCACAATGAAATTCCGAGTTTACCTCTACGACCGTAAATTTAAGGTTGTGACAGACCATCATGCTTTGTGTTGGCTGGCTAGTCTTCGAGATCCATCAGGACGTCTTGCACTGTGGAGCCTTCGTATGCAGGAACTTGATTACTCTATCGTTTATTAATCTGGACATAAACATGAATATGCTGGCACACTTTCTCGATCACCCGTGGAGTTGGCCCATGACAGTACGGATGAAGACGCCTATTTTATTGGCATTATCAGTTCCTCTGATTTAAAGGCCCGGCAACGGGCTGATCCAGACCTCAAAACTGTGATCGATCATCTGGAGGGTTTCGGTTCTACAGTATCTCGACTGTTTGCTAAGAACTTGTCATCCTTCTGTACGAGCGACGGAATCCTCTACAAGAAACGCGCCAGCAACAGTGACCGGGCATATCTTCTAGTCATCCCTGCAGATCTCCGCAATGAAATCCTTCACGCTTGCCATGATGAACCCACCGCTGGCACTTGGGCTTTGCACGCACTCTTACCAGTGTGCGCCAGGCCTACTACTGGCCCAAACTTACCGCCACCGTCCATCGATATGTTAGAGGTTGCCGCGAGTGCCAGCGACGCAAGACACCGCCATTGAAGCGAGCGGGTTTCCTGCAGCCTATTCCCCCACCGCTAGTACCATTCGACCAAATTGGTATGGAGTTCCTCGGCCCTGTTCCTCTATCGTCAGCTGGAAATAAGTGGATTATTGTGGCTACAGATTATCTGACACGTTACGCGGAAACTATGGCGGTGCCACGTGCAACATCCTCCGAAATGGCACAATTTTTCATGACGCAGATTGTCCTCCGCCATGGCGCCCCTTCATACGTCATCACTGATCGTGGCAAGGCATTTACAGCGCGTCTTCTTGAAGAAGTTTTCCAACTAAGCCAGACACATCACCGAAAGACTAGTGCTTACCGTCCTCAGCCAAATGGTCTTACTGAGCGACTAAACAAAACAATAGCGGACATGCTCGCCATGTACGTGGATGTGCGGCATAAAACATGGGACGAGATATTTCCTTATGTCACATTTGCATATAACACGGCCGTCCAAGAAACAACTCGATTCACTCCGTTTCGCCTAGCATACGGACGCGATGTACAGACCATGCTCGATGCTATGCTGCCATGTGCTGCTGACGACCAGCTGCTTACCGCTGACGCAGAAGAATTCAACTACGCTGAGGAAGCTCGCCAACTCGCCCGTAATCACATTACAAAACAGCAAGCAAAAGATGCACGCCGATATAATTACCGCCATCGCTATATCGTGTTCCAGCCTGGTGACAAAGTCTGGGTGTGGATACCTGTCCGGCGCCCAGGCCTGTCAGAAAAACTTCTCTATCGTTACTTTGGACCCTACTGAGTGTTGCATCGCCTCTCACAAGTTACGTACGAGGTTATTCCAGACGGAACTGTACCGAGTTCTAGTCGTCAGTGCTCGTCTGACCTAGTGCATGTGCTTCGCATGAAGCCGTATTTTCCCCGCTGAAAGTCGTATTTGCCATCCGGATCAGTTTTTTTCTGTGAGCTTGCGGGTTTTTTTCGAGGGGGGGGGGATGCCAGCTGACGGTTCGAGGTAGCGCTTGAAAGACGAAGAAGTTGGAGACTCGCGCGCTTCGGCTAGCTAGGACTGTTGACTATTGAGCTTGTCTTTGTGTTACCGTTTCCCGGGAACCTCTATCTCGAATGTGTGTACCTGCCCCTGTTGCCGATTCCCATAAATCCCTGTCTTCGTGACAATATGATATTGTCACGGTGTTGGCGACTGGGGCTAGGTTAACAAAGCCTGCACAGGTGGAATTGCACGGTCCGAGTTTTAGGCACGTCCTGTGAGTCCGGAATCGATTAACTTCAACGTCGTTTTCACTCCGAGCGCCCCCTGGCAATAGCCGATTGACTTCAACGTCATCTGCACTCTGAGCGCTCCCTGGCATTCCTCCCTCCTTAAGCGTAATGCACACAGTCATACGTGCACACAGGCGGACAAAAGCAACCCCCCCTCCCCCAAAAAAAGTTTGCAGATGCAGTTTGCAGTCACTGCGCAAAGTACGGCTTCAATCGCAAGACATGAACTGTCTCTGGACGAGGTAGCCGACGGCCTGTGTGTTCTGATCCATCCGGGAGCATCTCGTAATTGACGTTTATGATGCGCCACACGATTTTATACGGTCCGAAATAGCGGCAAATTAGCTTGTCTGACAGGCCACGGCGTCGAACAGGAGTCCATACCCACACCTGGCCCCCGGTGTTGTAGGAAGCTTATCTGTGGCGGAGGTTGTACCGGCATGAATCCCTGTCCTGTTGATGGGGGATGTGGACGCGTGCTATTTGGCGTGCTTGCTCAGCATCTTGGGCAAACTGCTCGGTGTCAGAACAAAGTTCGGTATATGTTTGGCAAGGGAACATTGCGTCCAGCATCGTCCGAACTTCCCTGCCGTAAACGAGGCGAAACGGCATGAAATGTGTAGTCTCTTGGACTGCCGTATTGTATGCGAATGTCACATATGGTACGATCGCATCCCAAATCTTGTGCTGGGCGTCGACATACATCGCCAGCATACCCGTGATGGTCTTATTAAGCCTTTTCTTCAGCCCATTGGTGTTCGGATGGTAAGCAGTAGCTTTTCGATGCGCCGTACCGCTGAGATGAAAGACCTCGGACATCATTTGTGAAGTAAAGGCAGTCCCTCTATCAGTAATAATGCAGGTAGGAGCACCGTGCCGCAGTATGATCTGGTGTACAAAGAAATGGGCAACTTCAGACGCTGTACCACTAGGTAATGCTTTGGTCTCGGCATAGCGAGTCAGATAGTCTGTGGCGATGATTATCCAACGGTTGCCACCGGAGGACCGAAGGAAAGGATCGAGAAGGTCCATGCCGATTTGATCAAACGGTGTTCGTGGTGATGCTATGGGCATTAGGAGGCCTGCAGGCTTTGATTGCGGAACCTTCCAACGCGGACATTGCCGACAGCTCTTCACATAGCGCCTAACAACAGTGGCAAGGTTGGGCCAGTAGAATGTCTGTCGTATTCTAGCAAGTGTGCGAGAATAGCCCAAGTGGCCAGAAGTTGGTTCATTGTGGCACGCGGAAAATATTTTCTCTCTCAGAGCTGTGGGTACCACGAGGAGGTAGATTCTCAACTCGGATCTAGAGTTGTGCTTACAAAGTACACCACCTCTCAGGCAGAAAGTTGGGAGGCTCCGAGAAAAACACTTAGCTATGGTGGCTGGCTGACCTTCTAAATAATCAATCAGTGCTCGTAACTCTGGATCGGCACGCAGCTGATAAGACATATCTGAAGCATCAACAGCTCCAAGGGAACTGCCAGCGTCATCCGTGTCTGGTATGCACGGGAGAGCGTGTCAGCATCTTCATGCTCATGTCCGGACTTATAGACAATAGTGAGATCGAACTGCTGTAGGGGAAGGCTCCATCGCGCCAGGCGGCCGCATGGGTCACGCAGGTTGGCCAACCAACAGAAATAATGGTGTTCAGTGGCCACTTTAAATGGGCGACCATAAAGGTAGGGGCGAAATTTCGCAGCAGCCCAAATAATGGCGAGGCATTCCTTTTCAGTAGTTGAATAGTTCGTCTCGGCGCGGGATAAGGTACGGCTGGCATAGGCGATGACTCGTTCAACACCCTCTTGACGTTGCACGAGAACCGCCTCAAGGCCAATGTTGCTGGCGTCGGTGTGTATTTCTGTCTCCCCCTGCTCATCGAAATGGGCTAGAACAGGCGGCGATTGGAGACGGAGACACAGCTCGGCAACAGCAGCTTCTTGCTCGTGAGTCCAAACAAAAGGGGTGTCTCCCCGGGTGAGCCGAGTCAGCGGTTCAGCGAGATCAGCGAAGTTATCGATGAAACGTCGGTAGTAACTGCACAATCCGAGAAATCGGCGAACAGCTTTTTTGTCACGTGGAACCGGAAATTCCGCAACAGCAGCAATCTTGTCAGGGTCGGGCTTCACGCCGGCGGCGCTGACGACATGGCCGAGAAATTTAAGCTTTCGGTAGCCAAAGTGGAATTTCTGTGGCTTATGTGTCAGGTTAGCGGATCGAAGGGCTTCGAGTACTGACCGCAGGCGCATAAGATGTTGTGCAAATGATTCTGCGAAGCCCACCACATCATCTAGGTAGACTAGGCCACACTGCTATTTAAGGCCGGCGAGGACGGTGTCCATCATCCGCTGAAATGTGGCCGGCGCGGAACACAGGTCGAAAGGTAGAACTTTAAATTCATAAAGGCCGTCGGGTGTGACGAAGGCTGTCTTCTCACGATCTCGCTCATCGACCTCAATCTGCCAGTAGTCACCTTTTATATCGATGGACAAAAAATACTTTGCACGCCGAAGGCGGTCGAGACAGTCGTCAATCCGCGGCAAGGGGTAGACATCCTTCTTGGTTACGGCGTTCAGTTTGCGGTAATCGACGCAAAAACGTAATGTGCCGTCTTTCTTTTTAACTAGAACGGCGGGGAGGACCACGGGCTATTGGAAGGCTGGATAACCTCATCTTCGAGCATTTCCTTAACTTGTGACTTAATAACTTCGCGCTCGGTCGTAGAGACGCGGTAGGGGTGCTGGCGGATTGGGCGCACATCATCGAACGTCACGATCTGGTGCTTGGCGATGGGAGTTTGATTCACTTTTGACGACGATGCAAAACACTACCTGAATTCGAGTAACAATGAAAACAGCTGGTCACGCTGGCTGACCGATAGCTCTGAGCTGACGTCGAGATTGTCGAGGGATGTGGGTGGTGACATGGTTTCTGTGGACAAGCACTCGAAGACATCAGAGATGCGCTCGGTGAAAGCTACGGAAGTGCCACGAAAAAGGTGCCGATACTCGTGAAAAGATTGGTAACAAGTACCTTGGACGGACCACGGTGAAGATGGATCAAAGTGCGGGCCACGCAGACTCCTTATGTCGAAAGTAACGAGACGTTAGTTTCTGCTATTGCGTCACCATCGTGAAGGGCATTGCATTTGACTTTAACGAAGCTGCTGGTTCGGGGTGGCAGAGTGACACTGTCCTCATAAACTCGAAGCACATTGAGTGGTCGCTTTGCACCGCTGAGGGCCACTGCTTTCTCAGTAGAAAACGAGACCTGAGAATCCCGGAGTCAATAATTGCGCCATATTCACGCAGAAAATCCACGCCCAGAATCAGGTCACGCGAACAGCTTTTCAGAACGAGGCAGCTTACCACAAATGTTGACTCTTGAATTTGAACTCTGGCCGTGCACATGCCCAGAGGCAGAGGTGGGCAACCTCATGAGGTTTCGACCTCATGAGGTCAACCTCAACCTCAAAATGACCTCAACCTCACGGAGTGAGGTGAGGTTGAGGTGAGGTCGGCAACACCTGAAATATTTTTGAGTGAGGTCAGCAAATGAGACCTCAACCTCATGCGTGAGTTTGAGGTTGAGTGAGGTCGTAACTTAGTGAGGTCGGCTTTTGAGGTCGAAATTATTGTTTCCCACAGCGATACAATAGCCGGCAAAACACCTTTCATAATGCCTGTCGTGTACACTCTTTTGGCTACCAACGCGCTCGTAACGAACAGTTTGCTTTTGTGCGTTTGCATTCGACACGAAAAAAAAGGAGGGGTGGGGGGCGTAAAGTGCAGCGCGGCAAACGAGTGGGGTCGGACGACGGCTGCAGACTCGAAAGAAGGTGAAACAAGATCCCGCCACCATTCGGAGCGAGTTTGGGAAGTAAAGAAAGTCTGCGCAAACTCTAAGGGTTTTCAGATCTACGTGGGTGTGTCGGCTCCTCGGAAAAAAAAAGCTACAATAGTAGAAAAGAGGGAAGCGCAAGATCCAGAAACCAAGGGATTGCTTGGGGAGGATGGCACGAGAGAGGAGGTTTCAGAGAGGCATATGGAAAGAAAAAGGATGCAGAAGAAACGAGAGATAAATGGCTTGACGAGAAGTCACCCCACAAAGACTGTATTTTAGTAAATAAAATCTGCTTTTGCTATTGTATATGGTACGAGTTAAAACGAAAGAAAGCAATAGGACGGTAGATCGTAGTTGTATCAGTGCAATCCACTCTTTTATTATTATTATTAGTAGTAGTAGTAGTCACTAGACATTAAATTAACCCTTACATAAATAGGTAAATTTAATGTGCCCTTCTCGAAGAATCATTGAAGAACAGACAGGTGACTGACGACTGCTTGCAGTCATTCCTTTCTAATACCCTACGTGAGCTTGCGCCTTTTTCATTTACATGTTTGTTTATCGAAGGCCTCCCCTCCGTTTTACAGCTTGCAGCCAGAGTGGCGGGCGCGCCTTTTGTTCGTAAGCTGGCTTCAGCTCTTTCGGCTCCGCAGCCGGTGTCCGATCTCAACTAGCGGACAAAGCGCGGACCCGGGAACCCCTCGGCATTTCTTGGAAAGTAAGCCACTGCACATACGCGCGCCTCCGGTAGTTTGTGAGTTTTAGGTATTTTTAAGTGCGTTTCTGTCAACGGGGCTGAGAGTTAAAGGAAAGTAGCAGTGTGGGCGAGAGAGCGAGATGTGTGCGCGGTGCTCGAGCGTGTGAATGCGCGAGTGAAGATCTGCGTCTCTTCTCCTCTTTAGTTTTTCAGTACACTTGCACCACCCCTATTTTTCCTCACTTCTTATTTTTGTTTTGTGTGGTCACTTACCAGTGCCCCCTCTCGCGTTTGTGCACCCGCGTTTACTCACAACCAGCCGCTTTTCTGCGGTCGGCCAATCGTCACCCTTCCCCTCCCCCCCCCCGCCTAAGAAAAAAAAGACAAAAAAATCAGAAGAGACAATTCTCAGATTCTTCCTCTCGCAACATTCTTTTCTTTTTTTGCTTCCTTGGCTTTAGGTTGTGCGCTATATCTCCGACTGGCGTATTCCTGTTGGTCTAAAGAAATATAAAGACGCCCTTCTCGCTTCTAGGAACACCGCGGCGGGGCTGCACGGACTTCTGTCGCTTGTCGAGCATGCAGGCATCTCATCGTTTCGCAGGAGGGACACGTCAGTGTTCAAACTCTGCTCTTCCTCCGTGTAGACGCGTTGCCACCCTGCTCACCACCCGCTAGTCTTCCTCTCTTGACGGATATTGTGCAGTCGAAGAAAAACGAAACAACTCCCGTAGCATGGGTTAAGTGTTCGCGCTTCATTCTCCCAGTGGGCGTGGTTCTCTCATCGCGACTAGAAGCTGGTGTCTCAACCCCCCGTTCTTATCGACACCAATCGTTCCTGGAACGTCTGCTTGGAAGTCGCCCCCAAACGGCGTCGATGAGCCGCCCGAAATCGGCAAAAAAAAGGCAGCATCTAAACAACATGCTGTGTTCTTCGCCATTTACCGTGGCCGTCTTTTTCAAGCGAAGACACGCAGCCATGCCGTGGTCGGCGACTTGCTGTAATTTATGACGGCTGAGTTCTGCCCTTCTTCGAGGTCTCTCGCATTGTTGCGTTCGGCGTCGAGGGTGCATGACATGGCTGCGGTTATGGCAGATATAGCGAAAAAATCTAAATATACCGACGATGATGTGTGCGCGCGCAGTTGTCGAATTGACAAAGACATCGAAGGCCATTTCCGTTATAGCCACGCAAAAGAAACGAAAAGCACTGTAAACTTGGAATGCATTCACTGCGACAAGAAACTGTGTGGACAAGGAAACCAGCTTTTGAGCTTCTCTCGGCATCTCAAGGTAATGTGCGAATTATCCCTAATCCAACGTATTATTTCTTTAACTTACATCAATGATGAAAGGAATGTTTTGGGGCTGCAAATTCACTGTTAGTTATTATAAGTAGAAGGGAGGGTAATCTTTCCAATAATTTGTCACGGCGTTTGTTCTATACAGCACAACCCACTCGTCAGGATTATCGAAAGTAGCGCAATGTCAAAAGTCAAGCACGCTTTACCTTTTCGTAACTAAGCATCTCTGCATATGGCAACATTTTGTTCTGTCCACCTCTTGTGATAAGTCCCACGTCAGAAGTCAATTTGATAAAAGAATGTTATGGTACTACAGCTTCCATATATACGTAAATGTTCGATCTACTTTTTTTTTGTAACAGAGACGTAACATTGAAGAAACATTAGATTGCTTGTGATTTTGTCATCCGATTCGATTTCAATTCGCAAGAAAATGTCTTCACCAAGAAATTATTCTTGCTTGTTATGAGGAAACACTATTTGACGGTCACAGATATGTGCGACGTTTCACTGCAGATCTTCAGGGGTTCGCATCCAGCAGCGCCAAGGACACACAAGCATTACAGCGGGAATCAGGTCAAAAGTCACCATATCAAAACAAATAAAAATAAAATTCGAAGAGTTGAAACTGACCAATTATACGGCCGGTATTAGGTCATCCTGCTATGAATCAGTAGCCCCGCTCGCAAATGTTCATTTCAAATTTTTTACTTTACAAGTAAGCCTCATCATATTCGATGTTGTTTAAAATTTATGTCGTCATTATGGCGTGTCACCGCACAGGACTTGTGCCATGACGTTTTACAGTTAATGTTCTCAAGCGAAAAACCTTTTCTTTTTTTGAGGTCGAGCGACCGACCTCAAACTCACAGTTTGAGTTTGAGTTGAGGTTGAGTGAGGTCGGTGGTGGCATCAGAAAAATTGAGGTGAGCTCACCTGGTCAAACCTCAACCTCAAAGCGTGAGGTTGAGGTTGAGTGAGGTCAGGAAATTTTTATTGAGGTTGAGGTGAGGTTGCACTTTTTGAGGTCAAATGCCCACCTCTGCCCAGAGGAGTAATCAGATGACCACCCGCCGTGCGAACGTGTGTGCCAGCTTACGGAGTCAAAGCCTTCTTGAGAACTGCGGCAAACTGGCTGCTCAAAATAGGATAATCAGCGCCAGTATCCAACAGAGCTCGAATATGGCGAACATCCAGTACTACGGGTATGGCCAACGAAAGCTGCTCGCGAATGTCAGGCTTCTGAGGCTTTGAGTGTGCTCTGCGTCGGTATACGCGGTCTGCTTCACTTGCAATTCGTCATCGTTGCAGGTGCGTTGTTGCCGCGTCCGTTCCACCGGCAATTCGTCGTCGTTGCGGGTGCGTGGTTGCTTCGTTTGTTCCGCCGGCAATTGGTCGTCGTTGCGGGTGAGTTGTTTCGTCGTCGGTTCAACCGGCAATTCATAATGGTTGCAGGTGCGTCGTGGTGGCGTCGAGGTGGCGTTATGATCGGTAGCCGCGGACTTTTCCAATGTCGATGCGTAGTTTTTCCGTGTCCGCATCAATGGGGGGTCTCCCGCGCAGCGATGTCCAGCGAGCCTACCCCCGAAGGTCACTGGTTTCAGTTTTCCCTCCGGGAATTGGGTGATTGGCCCTGCGCTGCCCATGGGGAACCCGTATCAGATGGCGACGCGTGAGCCCTGGGTGACGGTGATCTAGATTGTCGCCGACGAGACGGAACAACCCGGCGCTGATCATTGACGAAATCTTCAACGGCTCGAGGCCGTTCGTCGTAGCGAGGCCGCGGGGAATCAGCGGAAAACCCTTCGAGACCGAGTCGACGGTAGGGAGAGCGCCGGTAGACATGACCCGGTTCGCCGCAATGAAAGCATAACGGCCGTCGGTCGGGGGTACGCCACTTGTCTGCTTTCCGTGTAGGCGGTCGGGAATCTGTGACGTACTGAATCACGGGGGCTGCTGTTTTCGGCACAGCTACGCTCGCAGGAATCAGGGGCGGAGGCGAGGGCGGAGAGTATCGCAGCACTTGGGAGTATGTGGGGCGGTGACACTCGTGGAGTAAGAGGAGGAGCAGGGCGAGCTTCACCTCTTGGAAATGGAGGCTGGAGCGCTTGCTGCACCTCGTTTCGGACACCGCTCGCAATGGAGGCGGGAGCGGGTTGAGATGTGCTATACACGGAGTTCGTCGCGCACAATCCAACGTATGATCTCCCGCAGCGCCGATCTGTCCATGCTATGAGATGGGAACTCAGCAGAGATGGAGGCAGCGTGGATGTTGCGATACTGTGCCGAAGCTCGCTGCTGAAGCACTTTCTCTACACTGGATGTTTCCGCAAGGACATCTGCGACAGTTTTCGGTGGGCTGCGCACCAGGCCAGCGAAAATCTGCTCTTTTGACGCCACACATGAGGTAGCGCAGCTTTTGCTCCTCGGACATCGTAGGATCTGCACGCTTAAACAGGCGTGTCATGTCTTCGATATACGCCGCGACGGTTTCATTAGGCATTTGGACCCGAGATTGGAGAGCGCGTTCAGCCCGTTCGCGGCGATCTGAGCTACCGTAAGTTGCCGCAAGACGACGTTTGAACTCACTCCAAGAGTACAGCTGCTCTTCATGGTTCTCGAACCACGTCCGAGCGCCATCCTCAAGGCTGAAGTATACATTTCGAAGCCGTGCGGCGTCATCCCGGAGGCTGAATGTAGCTACGCTTTCGTAGTGCTGCAACCAGTCGTCGACGTCTTGGTAGGTGCCTTCGGGAAAGGTCATTGGGACGCGGGGGTTCTGAAACGTCACGTAGGTGGGGGTCGCGCCAGGCATTGAGACGACGTCGTTGCTGCCGGTAGTCATGCCCGAGGGGGAAAACGCAGGTGGTAGGCCTCGTTGTCTGCGGCTAGTGCGGTGAACAGGTTTCCTTGAACATATGAACAGCACTCCTTCTTTGCGTAGGGGTACGGGACATGAGACCTCACCTCCACCAGATTTGTCACGGTGTTGGCGACTGGGGCTAGGTTAACAAAGCCGGCACAGGTGGAATTGTACGGTCCGAGTTTTAGGTACTT
>JAJIZL010019359.1:41437-65942 GCA_023969395.1 Amblyomma maculatum | reverse complement strand
TGATATCATATGCTCTAGCAGTTTGCAAGGTATACGAAGAAGTTGTGTTCTGTTAAGTACATCATATTTGCAGATGATATTATATGCTCTAGCAGTTTGCAAGGTATACGATTAGGTTGTGCTTTGTTAAGCACATAATATTGGCAGATGTGATATGCTCTAGTAGTTTGCAAGGTATGCTGGTTAAGGTTGTGGGTCTGTGATTCGTTAGCATCTCATAGTCCGCCTGCGTCTGCCTTCCAGCTTCGGTACTTCTCCCTGTAAGGTGCAGCTTGGGTGAAGAGCTGTAGCTTAGGTTACAATGCATTAAAGTAAAAACACACATTTCCATTATTTAAAGTGTAATTATTTAATGGTCTCTAAGCTCGCATAGATGCATGGAAAATAAAAAGGGCTTAGTGCAGTTATTTATTTCGCAGAAACTTCTAGTGCCACGCACAATAATAAACTGATTTTTACGTTCGTTCTGCTTCAGAAAAGAAAAACATTTGTACTGAGAAAAAGTTCTGATTTCATGTGATAAGGAATATATCGTTAAGAATATTTTATTTAGGTGAATTGGAGACTGAAGACATAAGTTAGATGCCCTTTTACGGGCTGAAAGGTATGTAATCGTACACAGGGCTGATACGTACTCTTGACACCATCAGTTACAAAAATATAATTCAGTCAGGGTGCCTAATGAATTTAAGGACATGGATTTCAGCGCTAACACTACTGAAGATGCCTAATGAATATTTCCTCATAATATTTTAATTTCACTGGGCCGATTTTTATTAAAAGGCATTTTCAAGCTTTTATTTCTGAAAAATCTATTACTGCCAACGTGGTTAAGTAGAAAAAGAAAACTGCTGTGAACTATGGCAGAAAAATTACAGCTGGCTAATCAGAAAGTAGACTTACCGGGGCTGCGCGTGAGCTCGCTCCTAACTGGCGTCGGCGTGTCGACATCGTCCTCCCCCGACTACTGACCCTGGCAACGTTTAATGCTAGAACCCTAGCTACTGAAGCTAGCTTAGCAGTGCTGTTAGAGGAACTAGAGGGCATGAAATGGGATGTCATAGGGCTTAGTGAGGTTAGGAGGCCGAATGAGGCATATACTGTACTGAAGGATGGACATGTACTGTCTTATCGAGGCTTACCAGAGAGGCGCCAACTAGGAGTAGGTTTCCTTGTCAATAAGTATATAGCGGGTAATATAGATAAATTCTATAGTATTATTGAGAGGGTTGCAGGCATCGTAATTAGGCTTAATAAGCGGTATAAACTGAAGGTTGTACAGGCCTATGCACCTACATGTAGTTATGATGACCAGGCAGTTGAAAGCTTCTATGAAGATGTAGAATCGGCAATGCGAAAAGTAAAGACGCAGTATACTGTACTAATGGGCGATTTCAATGCCAAGGGAGGGAAAAAATAGGCAGGAGACAAGGCAGTAGGTGACTATGGCATTGGTTCTAGGAATAGCAGGGGGGAGTTACTAGTTGAGTTTGCAGAGCGCAATAACTTACGAATCATGAATACCTTCTTCAGCAAACGGAAGAACAGGAAATGGACATGGAAAAGTACTAACGGAGAGACTAAAAATGAAATCGACTTCATAATGTGTTCAACCCCCGCCATTATGCAAGATGTAGAGGTAATCGGGAGAGTGCGATGCAGTGAGCACAGGATGTTGAGGTCCCGAATTAACCTAAATCTGAAGAAGGAACGCAACAGATTAGTCAGAAAGAAACCCATCAACGAATTAGCGGTGAGGGGGGGGGGGGGCAAAAGAGTTCAGGATCTCGCTACAGAATAGGTTTTCAGCTCTAACTGAAGATGGCGACATTACCCTAGAGTCAAAGAACAATAATTTCAGAGATATCATTACTGAGTGCGCGGTAGAAGTAGGCGGTAGGATAGTTAGAGAGGATACCGGCAAGCTGTCTAAGGAGACGAAAGATTTGATTAAGAAACGCCACGGTATGAAAGCTTCCAATTCAACAGACCAGATCGAATTGGCCGAGATATCAAAGCTAATCAATAAGCGCAAGGTGCCCGATATAAGGAAGTATAACATGGAGAAAATTGAGCATGCTGTAAAGAACGGGGGAAGCCTTAAAGCGGTAAAGAAGAAATTGGGCATAGGCAAAAACCAGATGTATGCGATAAGGGACAAGGCGGGCAACGTCAAAACTAATATGGAAAAGATAGTCAAAGTAGCCGAGCAGTTCTATACAGTACTCTAAAGTAGCCAAAGTAGTCAGGACCGTAATAAGATTGGTGGTTGGGAAAAACAGTCAGACGTTCCACCAGTGATGAAGAACGAGGTCAAGAAAGAACTAGAAACTATGAAAAGGGGGAAATCAGCTGGAGAGGATCAGATAACAGATTTGCTGAAGGACGGGGGGGGGGGGGATATCGTGCCAGAAAAACTGGCCACCCTGTATACGCAGTGCCTGGTGTCATCGACGGTACCGGAACCATGGAAGAATGCAAACATTATCCTCATTCACAAGAAAGGACCTTAAAGAAAGGACACTAAGGACCTTAAAAATTACAGACCAATCAGCTTACTGTCTGTTACGCATAAGGTATTTACTAAGGTAATCGCTAATATAATCAAGACAACCTTAGACTGCAATCAAGCAAAGGATAAAGCAGGGTTTCGGAAACGGTACTCTACTATCGATCATATCCATACCATCAATCAGGTAATAGAAAAATGCTCGGAATATAACCAGCCCTTATACATAGCATTCATTGATTACGAAAAAGCATTTGACTCAGTTGAAACCACGGCGGTGATGCAGGCATTGCGAAATCAGGGGGTAGATGAGCCGTACGTGAAAGTGCTGGAAGATATATATAGTGGCTGCACAGCAACCATAGTTCTGCATAAAGAAAGTAACAAAATTCCCATTAAGAAAGGTGTTAGGCAACGAGACACAATCTCCCTAGTACTATTCACAGCTTGTTTAGAGGAAGTATTCAGAGACTTGGAATGGGAGCAGTTAGGGATAAGGGTAGATCGAGAAAACCTTAATCTGCGATTTGCTGATGACATTGCCTTGCTAAGCAACTCGGGGGATGAACTGCAAATAATGATTGATGACCTAGACAGGAAAAGTAGAAAGGTAGGCTTGAAAATCAATATGCAGAAGACTAAGGTTATGTTCTACAGCCTCGGGAAGGAACAGCAGTTTACATTAGGTAGCGAAATACTGGAAGTAGTAGGCGAATATGTCTACTTAGTAACCGTAGTAGGCGAATATGTCTACTTAGGTAGTAACCGCAGATCCGGACCATGAAAAGGAAATAACAAGAAGAATACGATAGGGATGGAGCGCATTTGGCAAGCACTCGCAGATTATGACTAGCAGCTTACCGGAATCGCTCAAGAGGAAAGTATACAACAGTTGCATCTTGCCTGTACTCACCTATGGGGCTGAAACGTGGAGGCTAAGAGAGTTCTACTTAAGTTGAGGACACCCCAGAGGGCTATGGAACGAAAAATGGTAGGGGTAACATTAAGAGATAGAAAGCGTGCAGGGTGGGTCAGAGAAATAACTCAAGACCTGACATAGCTATATTGAAGAGAGCCGGTGATAAGACAGCGCCTTGGGGGACACCTGTTTGGTTGCGTTGCCAACCACTCTGGGTATCTCCAACCATTACTGAAAAGGTTCTTTCTGCAAGAAAGGCTTTCACGAAGCGGTAGAGGTTGCCGCCTATCCCCACTTCCTGGAGCCGGCGAAGTATGGTCGACTGGGGCATGGAATCAAACGCCTTTTTGACGTCGACCCCTACAACCACTCGGAGCTGTGCGCTGCTAGGGTATGCAAGAACGTCGTTATGAAGCCTTCTGAGGATATCTTGGGCGCAGAGCCCTCGACGAAAACCTACTTGCATAGGAGACAGGACGTTGTACTTGTCTAAGTACCATTCAAGTCTTCTTAAAGCCATACGTTCCATGACCTTACAAAGGTTGGACGTCAGCTATATCGGCCTGAGGTCTTGTAATGTTCGACTTGGCTGGCCAGGTTTTGGAATTGGTATTACCACTGACTTTTTCCAAGCAAGAGGAAGATCACCGTCGGCCCAGTATTTGCTCATCTCTTTCAGCAGGACAAGTTTGTGTGACTTGGGAAGGTTCAGAAGTGTTGAGTAGCTTATACCATCCGGTCCTGGGGCGCTATTGTGATTGGAGTCATACAGTGCTGCCTCCAGTTCGTCTAATGTGAAGGGAACGTCGTATTCGTTTAATGTACCTGATAAGGGGTCCGCAGGCAAGGCATCCGCATTTTCAGGTTGGGGAAAAAATACCTTCCCTGCTTGTATAGCTAACTCTGTCGGGGAGATGTTCAATTTCAGGGCCATACTTTGGGCAGGGGAAATCGGCTTCTTGCGTCCAAGGATAGCTCGAAATATGTGCCAGGCCTTCGACAAGTTAACTTTTTCATTGAGTGAGTGGCACAGCAGCTGCCAGTCTTGGAGAGCGAGGTGCAAAGTATACTTCTCAGCTTCTTGGCTAATGCGAGCGAGAGCACGCCTGCGATGGTATGTCCGGCCTGATCGGCGATACGCCTTGAGAGCACGAAGCCTACGATTCCATAGACGCAAAAGGTGAGAGTCCGGCTTTGGAGCATCAAATTTGACTAAAAGCTTCGTTGTAGCTTTCTTCTTGGCATCGGTGATCTGAGTGATGAGCTCGTCTAATCCTGTGGGAAAGTTCACCTCACCGAGCATCCTACGGAAATCGTCCCATGAGACGTGCTCCTCTATTCGACGGCCTTGTTGTCGCTGTAATGACTTTCGCCTTCGAGGAGCCCATGAGACCACCACGGGATAATGATCACTGCCCGTGCCCATAGGATCTCACTGGGATGAGACACTAGTGTCAAGTCTGGGGAAGTGTCTTGTTGACCTTTGTGCTGGCCAAAGCGAGTGGGTAGAGTGAGGTCGTTGGCTATGGTCAATTTCGCTATGACAATTTGCTGCCAAACTTGCCTTCCCCTAGCATCTGAGCGATTATATCTCCAGCTGGTGTGCATGGCGTTAAAATCACCCCCAACCACAACGCGATCCTGGGGATATATCCTTAAGAAGTGCTCTAAAAAAACATATCCACTCGATATGTCATAGTAACGAATGATCTCTCATAAACTGAAAAAACTAAGGCTTGTTGGTCGCTATCTAAGCTAAGGCGTACTCCCGCTACCTCCTGCGTCTGCGTGCACCAGGCGGAAGTATCTAGTTCAGTATGGGCAGTACGCGACAGAACAAGGACGCATGCCTGCACATTGGCCATTGGAGCCGCTGTTCGCGATTCTGGCCCGGGGCGTCGGTGCTCTATGGAAGGGGTGCAGTAAGAATTGTACCCTATTAAATTGGGCTTATTAATGGCGGTCTCCTGAAGCAGGATAGCTATAGGAGGCGTTGACGTGATGGACAGTCTCATCTGAAGTTCCGCTTGTTTGCGACGGATTCCCCGACAATTCCATTGCAATAACCATGTAGGAGAGTCCGAAGCAAAAATGTCATGTGGTTTCGCGCTAATGCCTGCCATTTTTAAACTGAAAGGTACGCGGAACTGGAGATGATGTGTGCCCAATTTCGGACTCTTGATTAGGAGAAACCTGTGACATTCCCAAGAGTGGCAGCATACGCTTGATCACCTCGGCGGTGACCAGTTCGATAATGTGCGTGAGCTGGTTTTCATCTAAGTGTAGCGTGTGCGAACGTTCTTTCGCAAGATTCATTTGTGCGCCGCGTTGCGTATCACGGGGAGATTCAGCGCAAGCCCGATGTACGCGCACTTGCTTTGGTGCCGTCGCGGTATGCTCAGAAACTGTGGCTAGGGATGAGGTGGCGTTCCATTGACTATTGCTATCAGATTGTGTAGAGGATTTATGCGCGTCTTGCCGTTTAGTTTTACGTCCATTGTCTCGTGTCTTCGGCAACGGCTGACTTTGTAGGGGAGGGAAATCCTGATTATCAAGCACTGTTGCCTCCGAGGTTGATTGCTGTATGCTAACAGGGCTGTTGTGCGCCGTCGTCGCCGCCGTTTGGTTACCACGTAGAATCTCGGCTTGTTGTTTGCGCTCTTTTCGTCGCGACACTCGTATACGGCGGAAGATGTCATTCCTCAAGGTTCTTGTGGCCTGCTGCCGAGCAGGACACCTTGGGTCCGTGGCTACATGCGGACCTCTGCAATTGCGGCAGAGTGGTTCTGTCGGACAAACCTCGAGGTTTCCATGCGCGAGGCGACAGCAATACGAGCATCGTCGTTGGTCGACTAATGGACACGAATTTGCCCTGTGTCCGATTTTGTGACAGGTCTCTCATATGACAGACTTCGGGTGATAAGGTGTCACCGGAAGGAGTATGCTGTATAGATGAATTTTGCGGGGAAGTCTGGAGCCCTCAAACGTGATTAGAGCTGTTCCGTTCTTGCCCATAGGCCTGGCGTTTATTACCCTGCACGAGTAGCATTTGAGGTTTGACATGAGCTGTTCGCTTGTTAACCCGTTGGCGCGATAAATGACCCCGTGGATCTGGCCGGGACGTATGGTTTCATAAGCTTGAATAGGTGTATCCTTTCAAGCAATGACGAGAGACTGCAGTCCAATAAGGTGGTCTCTGGCATGTACATGCGATATGTCAACTGCAAACTGATTGCTTCGCTCAAGTGGCCGTACTTGAAATCCAGAGTGAAAATGGATTTTTCGAAGCTCATTGGCAACAGCTTCGTGCAGCCAGTGTGCGGGGAGTGTGCCTAGTTGTCCAGGTGAGGTTAGCTTAATTATCACAGTGTATTTAACACTGATTGGATCGGCGGCTGTGGCTTTGTTCTTTCGTCTAACCAACTGTGAATCCTCTTCATCCCCATCCTTGTCTTGCACCGTCGAAGCCAACCGTACGCCGGGTCCATCTGCCGAAAGCCCGTGGCGATCGCCGCCCAGCTCTGCCCCAGCCCTTTTTGCTCAGACCCGACCAGCCGCTGTCCCCAGCCCTGACCACAGCACACAACGACCAGGAAGAACCCAAAGCCGACCCTACCGACCCCACGAAGAAGCGACCTCACGACCACTCGAGCGAAGACAGCACCCCCGCCCTAGCCGTTCGGCGTGCCAATGAGCCTTGGCCTTCGGCAAACGGTGAAGATTGGACTTGCTCTGGTGAAAGCATTCCACCCATCTTCGCATTCATTGTGGTGTCCAGCGTTTCATGTCCCAATCCTGTGTCTGTGTTCATCGTCACGTCAGGCATTGTGTTTTTAGCAATCGATCGGGACGATCGCTCGGTGGCCCCGGGTAATGCTACGAAGATGACGAAGCGGGCAGTGGCGCGGGGCAGAGCGCTTGCGCCAGGGCCGCTGGCCATTAAAGCATATTTCATCGTCATGTCATCACGTCGTTCTGTTTCTGTTGTGTCGCCGTGTTCCATCGCTTGTCATGCCACCACGTAACAATATCTTCGTGTCGCGGAGGAACCTTCATTTACAGCAGGTTTTGCAATGGTCTCATCTTCGTGAAGCTGAAGCAGTGAGAAACGGTTCGATGTTACCAAGGGATCATTTGGTAACTCTAATGTTGGCTTCACGCGATGTTTCTGGGAGCGCATGCGGCATTTCTCTATGGCGCGGAGCTTTACTGGGCAGTCTTTGGACGTAATGTCATGGTCGTCTTGACGGCAAAGGCCACAGCGATATTCTTTGGAATCAGAGTCCCTCGTAGAGGTGGGTGCTAGAGATGGGCAGGAAGCTCTCATGTGGCCCGGGCGGAAGCACCGATAACAATGCACCACTCCAGGTTTGTACACGCGGTGCTGCAAGATTCCCCCATAAAGTGAGATGCGCGCCGGAGGAGACAGAGGCCCTTGCAGCGTAACCAGACATGTACGTCCTTTACCCATGTAGCGTGCTTCTATCACCTTGTGTGTAGAACAGTGTAATAAAGACGCAAGATCTTTGGGGGCGATATTCGGGTCGACACCAGAAACGACATAACGTCGAAAATCCGATCCAGATGCAAAATAAGCTTGTACTGTCAACACGGTTGTGTCGGGTATGTCAGAGACAGGCAGAGTTTTTAATTCCCGGAGCCGATCAATGTCGGAAAGGGAGCGCACCCAGACGGTTATACTATTAGTAGGACGGTGAATAGCGAAGCCTTGAAATCTCGTCGTTCCAAGGCATTAATCAAGGGTTGGTTGGAGAAAACGGTGGGACAAAGTTGTAACATCAAAGCACGATGACTGTCCAGGCTGAGAAGAAAGGCAGTTCCCTGGAGGCCTGTTTCTGACTCCGATGTCAATTGGGCAGTTCGTTTAATGGGAGACGTGGTGCCTGGAGGACGAAGGCGTTCCATGAGTCCGAGTCCAAGCTTCAGTGAACGACAACTATCACCGGTGCGACTTGGAGAACAGCTGGTGGTTGATCAGCACATGCAACGAAGCTGCATTGTTGGTGAAATGGAAAGTCGTTGGTGAAATGGACGAAGTTGATGGACCGCACTGGAAACACGTCTGGTTCAGGCGGCACTTCATCTTCTTTCTCCAAATTCAACTACCTTGTAGTGACAGAAAGGGGTGGCCGTTTGGTGCCCAGCTGTCGCCGGTTCAAGCCAGAGTAAGGGTTGGAGTCAGAAGTAACAAACAAAACAAACTTTGTAGACAGCAAGAGACGATACAGAGGAATACACAGGAACACTTAAAAATATACAGACGGGAGGTTCACGAAAAACAAACGCTAAGCATGCAACTGCAGAGGTATTCAATAACACATAGTCTTTACAACACAGATCAAACACGAGAGAGACACATAAACTCCAAATTGTTCACCGGGTACTGTTGCAGTCCGACGCCTCAAGAGTCACGAGGTGGCCGCCATACAAGACGAGCGCCACTCCCTCGCAGGTCCGTGGGCTTGCCTGCAGCGGGTGATCCCCGGGAGTCGAGTTGTCGCACTTGCGAACACGCCGCAACCACTGACTTACTGACACACAAGCGGCGCGGCCTCCATAAATAGGGTGCGCCGCGTCTGTCTGTTAAGACGCGCCAGAGCTAGCGCGCACACACACTTAGCTTCGCTCGTTAGAGCGCTCCCTTTCCCTCCAGTCGAGCAGCGCGTCGTCATTGGCTAGGACCCGTAGAAATCTCTGGAGAGCTCTGGCATATTCCAGACTGTTGAGACACCTTTATCGCCGTGTGATGAGAAAGAGGGCGACGGCGACGCGTACTGGAAGAAGGTTTTTCTTGAATCTTGTGGAAGTTTCCATGCGGCGACGCGCGTGCCTCGCGCCTCGCCGGCTTAGTAAAAATGCGCGCCGATTTCGTGACACTGCCCCTCCCTTAAAGAATATTGTCCTACAATATTCACAACACACAGGAACATCGCGCGCATATACATGCGCTCACAAACTTGACGGGCAAATGTCCACATCACGCACATGCATTGCACCAATTTCACAAACTGCAATAACATATTACAATTCACAAATCAAAAGTCTCACGAGTTTCTCAGACTATGATAACAATTTTTTTCACACATCACTACATTGATGTTCACAAACATAACTCACTGTTGTCGGTATACATGACAAAAATCAGCAACACTGAAACACTTTTTTTTCCCAGTGAGCATTTCTCAAGCTCAAGGCACACTTTCTCTTTTTTACTAGACTCTGTCGTTTCTTCCTCTCGTGAGTTCGGCTCTTTTTTCTTTTTCTATAGAGCCTTTTTCATCGCGAGTTGTTCTCGCTCCTGTCTCGGTTCTTACTCCAATCTGCTTCAATGTCAGAAATTTGGCTCTTGCCTTTCGTGCGACCAGCATGACTCTTGCGGGGAGTGCTAGCGCTAGCATTCTTAGTCCTGTTTCCTGTCGGCCGTCTCCCTTCTGAGCCTCGACTGCTCTCCTTGCGCTTGCGCTTCCAGACCTTCATGAACTTCTTCCTTGCTTTTCTTCGCGAGCTTTCCTACTCGACTTCACTTGCCTTGGCAGAATTGGCTTCTTTTCTCTTCATTTTTGACTTCTTTTTTCGCACTGCTGGCTGAGGCAGGTTGGCTTCGGTTTCCCTCGCATAGTCAGGACATTGTTGTCTCGACGGAGCTTCTCGTTGAGAATCAATTTGTTCTCCCTTGATTCTGTAGACTTTCTTTTCTTTACGGCCTTCAGCCGTACCTTCTTGGAGTACTGCCCATTTTTAACTGGAGATTCATTCTCCTCACTTTTCATTAATTCTTGTTCCTTAAAGGTTTCCATGAATTCCTTCATTGCAGTATGGTCCTCGATGTCTTCCATTTCTGAATCTATCAGTCTTGGATCTGCGCTGCCGTTCTCCTCTGAGAAAAAGGCTTCCTCATCTTCCTCGGTGGGAAGAGGTTTCTCATCTTTCTCTGTGCGAAGAACCTCCTCGGTTTTCGTGTCAGCGCTCGAAACCGGCTCTTGCATTTTTGAAGAGTACTGTATTGAGCTTCGGCTCCATCTGAGCTTTCGTGCTAGCTGTTATTTGAGAGCTGTTCCTCTAAGTTACTCATGCACTCCGACGTGGAGCTAGAATCTTGCCCTTCCTCCTCAGGCGAAGAGCACATGACTGAGGGTTCTAGCTCGACAACTGCTTTCACAGCTTTGGCGCAACCTGTCGTTTCGGAGGGCACATTCTCACTGTTCTGAGAATTCGGAGCTTCAGGGTGATGAGAAAGAGGGCGACGGCGACGCGTACAAAGCTACGCGCTCTCTCGCGCGGGGAAGGAGGTTTTTCTCGAACTTTGTGGAAGTTTCCATGCGGTGATGCGCGGTCCTCGCGCCGCGCCGACTTAGTAAAAATGTGCGCCAATTTCGTGAGAAAGAGAAACGTCAGCAAACCTTTTCTTAGGTAGCAGACTTCGCACAATACTCGACGCAGTCAAGCCATCAATCGGGGAAGAGTAGCGCCGCAACAGCTCTCCGAGACAGTGCGACGCAGAGCGCGAGAGCGGCTTTTGAACATCCATGATGAGGTCCTCGTGCGGAACTATAGAGGTCCCGACAAATGGGTTACTGGCACGATTGTTAAGCAGTCTGGTCCTGTTTCATTCAAGGTTCGAGTCAGTACGACTTGTAGTGTGTTCATCTAGCGCCATCATCAGGGCGAACTCCTTCACAGCATCCAGGGCCCAAATCAGATTATGATGACTGATTTGTGCCTGATTTCAGGGATCCTGAAGGCGACACCGAGCCATCTCCACTTCCGGCCCCTACCACACGGCCAATAATGTCCGCCGGACGTCTGGTTAAAGTCCGCACATCCGAAGCCGGAGCTCGACATCCGCCGGAAGAACGAAACACATCCGAGAGCGGTCATCCGAATTTGGACATAAACCGGTAGGAACGAAACAGCCGAAAACGAACATCCGTATTGGGATGTCCGTAGGATTTATGAGGGATAATCATTCTCGGATCAACAGTCAAACAATTATTTCAGAAAAATAGTCTCTCGATACAGACCTCTATAGAACCCATGCTCATCAGTTCATGTGTGGGCACTGGTGGGCACTCATTAGTGAAATGGGCTACCAAGGGAATTCCGACCTGAGCACACTCATTATAACATCAATGTACCAGTAAAAAAGCAATAGTCCCTGCTAGTCATTGCAATTGATATAAAGTTATCAATGGTCGCGTTTTCTAACGAAACGCTATCCATTTAAGAAGCTGTCAGAACAGTTCTGCGGTGTTCAGCAGTGCGCTGACCTTTTCGCACCACTCCTTTGACGTGTTCACAGCGCTCTGATCCTAATTACTACATTCATAATGTCACTAACCGCAAAGAAACGTCCTTAGTTCATGAACTTCAATCACACATGCATTGAGCCAGCGCTTCGAACGCACTAAAACTATGGCATATTGAATATATTACCGACGTTTATCCGCCATGTTTGTTTACACATCATAGATGGCTTCGGCTTGTCTTGACTCAAAGTGTACAAATAATATTAATAAACTGCTGTTAAAAAACTATTTTAATACAAAATGTTGCACATTCTTCATTGTGACACATTAAAAATTTAATTGGAAGTTTTTATTTCGACATAAAGTGGTAACACGCTATATATACATTACTGGCGGCTCAGCCAGTCTCGGCTAAGCCGGCCTAAGCCTACGCCAGCCATAGCCACTAGCCGCTCAGCACGAGAAGATTGGGCAGTGTGTCGACCGCGCCGCGAAATGCATGGGAGCGAGGGGCCGCTTTTGCGATGACGGAGGTAAAATCCCTCCATAATTTTAAAGTATCGAAAGGCTTTGATCCAGCCGACGATGCCAGCGATTGGCTCATCCGTGACACGTGACCCTATGCCGCCATCAAAGTTCCCGCGCGCCGGGCGGAGAGCGCGAGTAGACAAAGCGGACAGCTGTCGCAGTTTCGCCTGCTCAGCTTATACACGCCGCAACCTTTTCGTTTGCGTCGAATTCACTTCATTTTCCCCTCTTTAGCTCTGAGTGAAAGCACATGCACAGTGCTTTGATAATTTCATTCCGGAAGGGCCGAAATGCCATGTTGTTGTGCGGTTGGGTGCCGAAACCGGACGGAGGACGGCAAGAAGCTATTCTGCATCCCTCGCGGGAAACAGAACCTGACCAGAAGAAAAGTATGGCTGCATAGAATCGAACGGAAAAACTGACCCTTCACCAACGGCACGACTATGCGAGGTAAGTAACGTAGAGCGACACACTTGCGTGTGAAGCAGTCGCGGTGTCCCAGGTGCTCGGCTGCTGACCCGAAAGACGCAGCTTTATATCCCGGCCGTGGCAGTCGCATTTCGCTTTGATGGCGGCGAAACGCTAAAGGCCAGTGCATGGTAAAGAAGCCCAGCTGCTAGAAATTACTCGAATCCCCTTCACTACAGCGCTCTTCACAGCCCGGGTCGTTTTGGGGCGTTATAACAAGAAATACACGACACTACCACAAAGATCTAACACCTTATTTTTCAAGAACCAATTTGTTTTTTTCCTCGCACCATCAACGACTGGAACTCACTACCCCAACCATCGCAGCTTTAAAAATTTGTCACCTGTGTTCTTTACAGCCTTGTTGGAAATCTCTGTATTGTATTTTCACTATTAATATTCATTGCCAAATCAGGTCTGCTTATTCTGTATGTGATAGTCGTACATTATTGTATTGTTCACTACTGTTGCCCTTCCTGCTTGGACTTCACCAATGGCCTGCAGTATGTATTAAAAAAACTTGCGTCTGCCGAGCTTTGATAGTATTTCACTCGCGCGTATGAATGCTGATAACCAAACGTTGTGCAAATTACTCATTTTAGTCCATTATGAGTCCGCTGACATAGCTCATGCCGTCTGACATACAGAGCAAGTACACAGCGTGAGTGCATTAACTCACTCACAAATATCCGCACTGCATTACAGGAGACGAAAATTCATAAATTTAAGCAGCAAGTGCCACTTCTACACTTCCCTTCCTCCTTTGCTTTTGTCCTGATTTTTATGTGTGCTTTACAAAAGTCCCAAAAGCCCTTGCCATCTCTGTTACAGGATCACTTCACGGAAGACCAATTCGAGCCAATTATTCTGAAAGACACCGGTGAAAAAAAGCTAAGACCATTTGCGACGCCAAGCATTTTTTTGCACCGGCCAGCTGTAAAGCCACGAAAGCCACCCCCTAAAAGAACAGGAGTGTGCCGCACTGGTAAGTACATGGTGTTCATTACGACCAATGTTTTTGAATGAGATTTCCAGCTTTCAAGACAAATTGATAATGGCAATGAAAACTGTGCTTCGATTATCATATGGGATGTGTCCTGCACAGATGTCCCCATAGCCAAGCAAGACGTGCAGATGGACGTCACATCTCAGCCAGTGGGCACTGAAAATGGTAAACTTCGCACGTCTATGCACTCTTGATTTTTCCACCTGCTTGTATTTTGCGCCTTCATGCCGTCCATGTATTTACATGCAGACACCACACGTACAGACAGCCGAGAGATAGGTAAGTTTTTTTTTCTGTTCTAATCTATGTCGCAAACTTGCTTATGTGCCTCATGAAGCTTTGGAAAATATTTTGTGTGGGCCATATTTTGTGTGGGCCAAAGCATGTAGCACCTTGTGTGCATTTTCCCCGTGTGAGATATTAATGCCTCTCTACATGGTGGGTTGTTGTCATCTGCTCAACACAGACATTCCTGACGTGCAACCAGACACAGAGATGGCTGCCACATTCCAGCTGGAAGGTACGGAAGCTGGTGAGTTAAAACTTTTTGTTTGCTTTTCATCGTGTGACATCATCCAATGCTTCTTTTGTACTTAGCTATGCAAGCTAGCCCAACCTTTATTTATATGGCAAGTTTTTATGCTGAAACTCCATTCTTCTGCAAGAAGCAAAACATGTTAACAGCGGTGATTTACAGGATATTGGTGCAAAATGAGAGGAAATGAACTGCATGAAAATAACAGAGGCGAAGAAACGTGCATTATTAATAAATCTGCGAGTTTGCCCAATATGTTTCCCTGTTGATCCTCTTCTTTCATGCAATTCATTTGCTGCCAGCAATGTTTTGCTTAAAAGTATATTTATAACTCCTTTGAATACAATTTCTGTTCGCTCTTGCAGCCCAATTGATACAGGCCGCTCTAAAAAAGAAGATAGCGCAGCTTGAAACTGAACTACAGGCAACACGACGGAAGCTTCGACTGGCCCAGAAGCAGCGGTTGCAGGCGTTAACTGCGAATAAGCACCTTGTCGCAGGCCTGAAGAAGTATGAGACAATGTTTCGATGGTTTCGACTGATGACTTCTAGACCAACAAAACTGGCTTTGAGCCATTTTGATGATGTTGAGTATGGAAAGGCCATTCAGTTTCTGGAAGAAACGATTGCACTTTTTGAGAAAATTTCTATTGGAGATGAGAAACGAGCTCTCTGGAAGCCAGTGCAAACCGGAGTGATACTAGCGACAACATCCGTGTTGCTTTTGCAGGCACTATTTTTTAAAAAGTACAACTTCAAGTTCCTGCTCTTGAGCAGGTTTGGGCAAGATGTCTTAGAGAACCTTCTCTCAACACTCAGGTGCAAGAACCCTGTACCCCGTGTCCTTGAATTTAAGTGCACACTTCGTGCTGCTACAATGGCCCAGTTTCTGCGGCCAAGTAAGGATGGGAGCTACGCCGAAGAAGACTGCTTTCTCTTAACTGGCATGGCCGAGAACAAGCCGGATGAAAGCAAAATGTATGTTGTTCATCTAAGCCGGCACTAACTGTAGCATCACCAGCTGTCTTGCACGTGATCGAGACTGCTGAAAGTTATGTGCGCTTGAATGAGGATCGTCTGATAGCAAACACGGTCTCTTCATCCAAGCTTCAGAGCACCATTCAAAGTGCACTGCACTTAGGTAATTGCTTCCCCAAATGCCACTGCATTTCAGACACACTCCTTGTTACATTTTTGAGAACCAGGATCTCAATTCTTGTGAGAAGGAAAAATCATCTGCTCTTGAAAGAAGTTCAAAGCTCACAAAAATACGGCAGCCGAAGCATTGGAATGCATGTTGCTGCAAATAGCATTAGGTAGTGCCCCTCCCCCCTCTCCCTCCAATTCCTCTGTGCTAATTTTGGAATGTCTGGTACAAAGGCTGATGTGCAAAAAAATACATGGTCTTTTCTGTACTCCTGAAACAGTGTGGAAGTTATATGTTCTTACATTTTTAGCACTTATGTAAATGTCCTAGTACTCAGTGTCAGCACAATTTCATATTCTTTTGCTGCTTGAAACTATGTCCTAACCGCAGTATATTGTACACTGGATATGTGAACAAATCATCCATTACTCTGCTTTAAAAAACAAACAATGCATAGCCACTGCTACTGGTCATCAAATAAAATATATTCATATATCGAAGCGTACTACACACAGGTGTGAAATCTTTGCTCACAAGCTTCTCACGCTCGGACATGAAGCAAAATGTTTCGGTAAGTGGCGATGTTTTTTTGTTTTTTTTTTACAAGAACTTCAAACTTACATAACAGAGGCGTCAGAAGGAATAAACAAATTTGCAGCGAAGCTAAGTGCACTCATAACTGGGCCAATGCGCCTGCGTGTCGTGTACGATCTAATTATTCAGAGGCTTTTGCACTGAACACTGCACAGAGGCGCAAAGGCAGACTGAAAATGTAGATCACACATCAATACGCGTGATGATTCAAGCCTACGTGGCGACATCGCACAGTCCATGTCACCGCTATAGAATGTAGCACTTGCACCAGCTCGCCGCAAATAAGCACAATAGACACGCTAGTTATCGCGTAATAACTACACGTCACACTCAGCTTCAAGAAGCACTGCTGACACATACGCTTGCACACACTCACGCACGACTTGTTTACTTTCCGTGAGGATCGCACTTCCAGCGCGCGTCATGCCGCAAGTCTTTCTGTCCGGGCGAATGTCAGCCTTATTATTTTTTTTTTGCAAGCACTATTCGACCAAAGTGACCACTATACTTATCCTGCATCATTACAAGAAAAAAAAAACAAGCCACAGAGCAAACGCAATTAACCGCAAGCAAGCACCGCGACTCGGTCAGCACGAAACGCCACGGAAAACGCGTCTCGCGTCGTCTTCGGCTCCGACTTATTCTTATTTACTGTCAATGGCGTCGACTCTTATGAAAATCCGGTACATCAGCACTGTATTCTGTTTTTATTTATATGCGGCTAGATTTTATGCTGTAGCTTTTATTTCCTCGAATGTGGAGATATGTTTTCAACTAGCGAATGCCGCTATCTAACACGGGCGTCGTCTGCTGCAGGATCCTTCTAGGTGGCGCGCGCGGCAGTTGTCGCTACCTTAAAAATTATAGAGGGACCTTAGACGGAGGCGCCGCAGCGCAGAGGGCGCCACCAGCAACTGGTGTGTCAACCGTCCGAGCGCCCGCGTATGCGCGCTGTGCGGCGGGGCGGATACCGCGCGGACTGTACGTTCTTGTTTGCTTGTGCGTCGTCTCGAGCTGTTCGCGACAAGATTTTACAAATATGCCGGTTAACGGTGCTCAGTACTGTTAGCAATCGCCTAATTTATTTTCCATTTTGGCAGTCAGCAACACCTCGGGGAAGTAACATGACAGGAGTTGGCTCCGAAGAAAACAGCTTGGAGAGGGCCTGCGTACGACTCGCACAGCACGCTTCACTCGCCGTACAGCTTCCTTTAGCATTCCTAAAGCACCTAATTCACGTCCGGAAATGTAGTCGTTTTGAAAAGAGAGCAGTTTGGAGGCAGGATGTATGAAGAAGTGAAACATACAACACATGCGTTCGAGCGCTGACTAAAACTGGTCACAGTAACCCCACTATCAAAACAGTCCAAAATGGTATATTCCGTTGTTTTCCACGCCAACTATGCCGACTACAGTACGTCACTGAAGCCACAAGAGAAGTCGGCATTCAGTTGGAGTTAATTAAATGTGGACTACCCCGCATGGAGGTAGAGATGACCTAATTGTTCAAGAAAATGTTTCCATTCTAGGGTACGCAAGCCACCGGTAATATGCAAGTCATTGCCTCCAGAAGATAGCTCTAGTACTTTTTTATGTACATACAAAATAAAAAAAATGAATAGCTTTGAAAAAGATATAACGATGGAAAATAGAGGACGCAGAGGCTATAGGGTACGCTTATTCGCTTTCGCTAGATCATCCTTCTGCGAAAGAGAGGTTGTGAGGCCGGCACGGTTTCTCGCCACGAACAAAAATAGCGCTATAGGTTCGAAGCTAGGTCGCAATTTACTCAAAAATTTGGTTCGGATGCACGGTCCTTTTCGACTGCTAGGCACTTCAGATTTTGCAAACTTCCTGTAAAATGTGAAGGTTCAAAAAGTTTACCTACGAGCACCAGAAAAGCTCCCGCTTGAAGCAATGAAATTTATAGCGTTTTTGCGGCTTCGCTCTTTGCGAAGTAAGCGAATCACGACAAGAGTTCCCAAAGGGAAAATAATTAAAATCCCTTGGAAGTATTTCACGGGTAATATCAACCTTGTTAACAATTATAGTCTGGTTAGTATTGCAAAGAGCACCCGCGGCAAGTAGCCCGATTATATATAGTCCGGTAAGCAGTAGTTGCAAGTATATCCAGTCGATTACTCATATTTCATACCACACACTCAAATAATAAACACGCATTATGTCCGCATTTGATTTCGGCATTATATTAATTGCTTGCGTATTAGGGGTTCGTCATCTTTTTCGCATTTTTCCGCTTTCTCTCGGTGCGCGCCAAAAACTGCATCATACCTGCCAATTCGACGCGTAATTATCAGTGCTTTTATTTTTGTTTGTTTGCTCTGTATCATTTGATGCCAGTAAAGCGTCCGCACTGAAGTGCCCACCATGAACGTATTACGTATGTGACAGGTTTAATTTTTGAAATTTTATTTCAAGTAATGCCGTAGCTGTACTTGACTTTTTCTTTCTTTTTTTTATCTAAACAGCTGGTTTACCCTTTGGTTAGTGGCACGCAAGCAAATGTCCGTGATATACGTATATGTTAATCACGAACAAAGAATAAATGCTTGAGTCGCGTATGTCTTGTTTATTTTTTTTTTTTGCCGGTAAATACCACAGTGCTTTAAATTAGTACGGTAGTGAATAAATGTGTTTTGCTCGCACACTGTATTTGTAATTTATATAAGCGGTGATTAGGGCACATAAAGAACACCGATTAAAGAGATATATTACAGATTACTGACGATTTAAGATAAACGTTGTTATGTATTAATAAGCGCAAGCTGCAAAATGTAAGCAGGTGTTCGTAAATAAGGTTTGTAAAAAATAAGTGTTCCTAAGGAGGCCTTACGAAGCACAAGCTTTGATTCGCATGTACACTGTTTTTCTCCGCGTGTTAATAGCGCTCCTGGCTTTATTCCCTTACGGGAAAAACAAATGAGAACACCACGCTTCGTTGCAAACATTAAGTACAAATTGCTCATCTGGGCGATTTGTAACTGTCCGCAGGAAGAAATGTTGAGAGTTTCAGATAGCGATTCAAACATAGCGCGCTGCTTCGAAGGACTACCCAAGCTTGCACAATGTTTCCAGATAGACGTAAAAGAACGGCAGGGATCAGTTTAAGCACCTGGAATAAGTCGCCTCTTTATTAATTATCACACTAATTGCGTAGCGTCTGAAAATCGCTTCAGAAAACCGCGCCCCTCCTCTGTACCCCCGCTATTCCGCGGCCGCTACGCGCCAAGCGGCGAACGTGGCACCCCTGTTGCACGTCGCGCCCTCTCGCGGGAGTCGGTTCTTGTCATCACAAGAGCGGCCCGCTCTCCGGCGCCGGTCGTCACACTGCCCAATACTCTAGAGCACTATAGCCGTATTCTCGCCGTAGCTTTGCTCGTCGGTGTGCGATTCACAATCTGGAGCATCTAGCAGCGTCGTGGTAAGTAAACATCTTTTAATGAACCCACCAGGGTTATTTAAGGGCTCTTAAATGTCTAGTAATCTACAGCGCAAATTTTGTTTTGGGGAGTGGTTCATTTGGTATGAGTGTTCCAACGGGTGTGGCAGCGGTGGCGTAGCGGTAGAACTAAAGTCCCTTGATGATTTGAAAGTAGCGACACTCTCCTCCGCGCCGCGCTGTCCTCCTCGATTCTCCTCGCGCGGCGGCGGCGGCGAGCGCTGCGCACGACACGCTTTTTCTCCTTGACGCCCGCCGGCCGGCCGCAACAGTGAGTGAAGCGCGAGCTTTTGGGCCAGGTCTGCGCTTCAGGAGTGCACAAAATTTTTGAAAAATTGCGAGAAAAGCATTGAGAATGCCGAAAGTAAAGTTCATGAATTGATTGGTTTCTTCTTAGAACTGTTTGAATGGGGAATACTGATAAACAAAGCTTTCAGGTGAGTTCTGTGCTACAGACACTTTTTAAGTCTCATGATAAGGTTTTACTTTGTGCACTAATTCTAGTACTGCCTCTGACTGTGTTTTTTTAGAGCGTGAAATCTGTCACCGCGGTAAAACTTCGGAAAACGATCCAGGCTGGTGCTTTGAACTTCAAGATCAGAGAAGGTCAAAGCAGGACTTAGTCTATTTCATTATACTGTCAAGCTATCTCTCTAAGAATAGTATATGTCACGTGATCAACCATCAGATTGGATTATTGGTCAATTGTACATGCACTTCGATCAGTTACTGAGCCAAATTAATTGATATTTAGTAAATTCCAATTAAAATCTAAATTTTAGCTGCAACATCGAACCGTATACCGTTGGAAAACTTAGGCCAAGTGTAATGGCACTGTGCTAGTTAACGATCCGCGATAATCTGCGTTAATTAGTTAATTTTGTATAAAACCAAATTTTGAGCTGTTCCTTGCTGCTTCGAGGCAAGGAACAGGTTTGCCCCGGCAGTCTTGATATGATGGTGATGGAGGAATTAAATAATTTTATGAGTACGCGGCCCCTCACTGACTTCGCGTGTGGTTAAAAGACAGCAGGGTACACTGGGAGAAGTGGTAAGCCCTATTGCCGACACACTGAAGTTCGGGGGCAAGCATGCTGTGGTCTCATGTGCTATGTAAAAGAGTTTGATTTCATTGAACGCAACAATCAAATAAAAAAATTACAAGGTGCACATAGGTCTTCAACGTGAGGAAATGAGAAAGCATATAACTGCCAATTCATTAACTATCGCTATCCTATCTATCACTATATCTACTAATGCCAGAGACCTATCGTAACTGTCACTATCCGCAACGAACACTATCATCTCCCTATCCGGGCCTATACTATCATTTATTATTATTATCCGTAACAGTCACCATCATTACCTATTACTATTCATAACCATCACTATTTAACCTGATGCCGCCCCATGACCCATTGATATACTTCAATTTTCATTGACTTACGTTGTCAGTCATTCCTCTATTATCTCATATCTGACGGGACAACTATACATTGACTTTAATTCTCATACTTTCTTGTTTTCTCCTAAATGGAGGTGGGAAAAGAGCAAGCCACAGAAATAACTGACTACTATCAGAGCGAGGTTCATGTCTCTGTCGAGGAGGCTTCTTTTACTTCAGGACAGATCGGTGAGAGAAAATTGATGGAACTGCATTTGGCCTGTATTTTTTTTTTTTCGAGTTCGTGTAATATTGGCAGCTCAAACTGGTCTTCAGTGAAATGTAGCTAGAACATAGAGCGATGAGTTAATCACTAAGGCGCAGTATCTGTCGTAAATGTTCTGTGGACACCATAACCGCGCCTTAAGGGAAGGGAGGAAGGTGGGAGTGAAAGCGGAAATAGAGAAAGGGGTGCCGTAGTGGAGGGCTACGGAGTAATTCCGACCACCGGGGAATCTTTAACGTGTACTGGCATTGCACAGCACGCGGATGCCTCTTTTTCTCGCGTAAATTGAAACGCAGCCGCCGGCGGTCGGGATCGAACCCTGGTACTCGGGCACAGCAGTCGGGCATCTTAATCACTGCACCACCGCGGCGGGGCGAAATCGGCCGAGGAAATGAAATTTTGTCTATTTTTCAGTCATTTCTCTCAAAAAAGGTTTGTAGTAGAGCGCCAATACTTGCACACTATGTTCTCAGCATATTTATCTATCAAGCTGCGAAAGCTTATATTTATATAATGTTTTAATATAAACGTACAATCACACTAATTTCAAGAAAACAGCGAACAATGAAAATTTCTGAAGACTACAATTTTTTTTTTATCTTAAACTTTGTCCGCCCATTCTCCTTTACTTCAGCTTTCAAACTCATTGAAAACATATTGCATAATTTCGTAACGCCTTACGCAAGCCTCAGCGTACGACGCAGGATTCAAGATTCTACGACATTTGTGAATCACACACTATTTTCCAACTGTGGCATAATATTGTATTTTGTCATTTATGTCTTGGCGTTGCAAATTATCTGGCAGACACTGTAGTGAATGATTCAGAAATTTGTACGCGTGGCGTTCCTGATGCGCTTGTGGCATCGGGCAGCACAGAGATGTATTTCGAATTTTACCTTCACCAAAACACAGATTGCACAAAAATACGATAAAGTTCAATGAGCAAGCAATTCATTCCAAATATTACTAGTGAAATGAAGAAATTGTTAAGGTCATGGAGAACTGCCTCATTAAAACAGAATGTTTCTTGGCTGCAGTCATTTATCTTTATCATTCGACGACGCACATTACCTTCATTCCTGTGCACAGTTTCTTTGTTTCTTTCATGCAGTCCAGGCTTTGCATGCCTGAAGTGTGAACGGCAGATCGAACGCTCGGCAAAAGTCCCAGTCTGACAGTCTGGTGGCCGTCTTCTGAGATTTTTTGAGTTCGATACTTCACTTTGCCACTGGAGCGCCACGTTCAAACAGCGCAGCGCTGTTCGTCGTGTGGCAACGGTTGTCGCGGCCGCGGGGATAAAGCGGGCGCTCAAACCTCCCCGACAGCGCTTTAATCTTGCTTCCTTCACCGCCATGTAATCGGCGTCTGGTTGCGATGCGAACAAGGGGCGGATAGAATAGCGAACCTTCATTTCACATGCGTTGAACAGCTACCCAAGAGGTGTTGCACCGGCGGCATGATGTCAGGGAGCTTCTCTTTAATTGGCCAGACGCGGCAACAATCCGCTAGAAGCGCGCCTGATGCGTGGTCCGGAGCGGTGAGCGCAGCGTGTCGTCCGCTCAAGCAGACGATGCGTCTCTGTTTGTTCGAAAATGGAGTTATTTGTTTAGTCAGCATTAAGCAACTTTCTGCCTACTTAGAAGTCGGGGGTATATATCGAAAAATAAATATCTAAGGGTTGGGGCCTTTGAATGCTGATTTGAGTGGGAAATTATCTGGGCGCGCGCCGGTGCTCCATATGCACGCCAGCAGAACCGGCGGAGAGGATGGCCCCTAGAACACGTGCTGCCCCTGGCGGCTGCCCTCTCTTCCGGTCACCGCGGCCGCGCCGTCGGAGCACCTCTCTTTCTTCCATCATCATCATCATCATCATCATCAGCCTGATTATACCCTATTTCTCCACTTAACCCGGTTCTGTGCTAGCTGCATCCACTTTACCCCTGCGAACTTCTTAACCTCATCCGCCCACCTAACTTTCTGCCGCCCCCTGCTACGATTTCCTTCGCTTGGAATCCAGTTTGTTACCCTCAGCGACCATCGGTTATCCTCTCTTCGCACTACATGTCCTGCCCATGTCCATTTCTTCTTCTTAATTTCCACTAGAATGTCGGTAACTTGAGTTATTTCTCTGACACACTCTGCACGCTTTCTATCTCTTAATGTTACCCTTACCATTTTTCTTTCCATAGCCCTCTGGGTTGTCCTCAACTTAAGTAGAACTCTCTTGGTTAGCCTCCACGTTTCAGGTGAGTACAGGTAAGATGCAACTGTTATATACTTTCTCTTTCTTCCACCGTGATATAAACTGAAGGTTGTACAAGCCTATGCACCTACATGCAGTTATGATGACCAGGCAGTTGAAAGCTTCTACAAAGATGTAGAATGGGCAATGCGAAAAGTGCAGACGCAGTATACTGTACTTCAATGCCAAGGTAGGGAAAAAGCAGGCAGGAGACCAGGAAGTAGGTGACTATGACATTGGTTCTAGGAATAGCAGGGGAGAGGTACTAGTTGAGTTTGCAGAGAGCAATAAGTTAAGAATCATGAATACCTTCTTCAGCAAACGGAAGAACCGGAAATGGACATGGAAAAGTCCTAACGGGAGACTAAAAATGAAATTGACTTCATAATGTGCTCAACTCCCGCCATTATGCAAGATGTTGAGGTAATCGCGAAAGTGCGATGCAGTGACCACAGGATGGTGAGGTCCCGAATCAGCCTAATTCTGAAGAAGGAACTCAACATATTAGTAAGAAAGAAACCTATCAGCGAATTAGCGGTGAGGGGAAGGGCAGAAGAGTTCAGGATCTCGCTACAGAATAGATATTCAGCTCTAAATGAGGATGGCGACCTTACCCTACAAGCAATGAACAATAATTTCAGAGATATCATTACGGAATGTGCGGTAGAAGTAGGCGGTAGGATAGTTAGAGAAGATACCGGCAAGCTGTCTAAGGAGACGAAAGATTTGATTAAGAAACGCCAGAGTATGAAAGCTTCCAATCCAACAGACCAGATTGAATTGGCCGAGATATCAAAGCTAATCAATAAGCGCAAGGTAGCCGATATAAGGAAGTATAACATGGAGAAAATTGAGCATGCTGTAAAGAACGGGGGAAGCCTTAAAGCGGTAAAGAAGAAATTGAGCACAGGCAAAAGCCAGATGTATGTGATAAGGGACAAGGCGGGCAACGTCATCACGAATATGGACAAGGTAGGCAAAGTAGCTGAGCACTTCTATACAGATCTCTACAGTAGCCAAACAAGTCAGGACCGTAACGAGATTGGCGGTAGAGAAAAACAGTCAGATGTTCCACCAGTGACGAAGGACGAGGTCAAGAAAGCATTAGAAACTATGAAAAGGGGGAAATCAGCTGGAGATGATCAGATACCTACAGA